>CALNVZ010003426.1:47650572-47782222 GCA_940671915.1 Paracentrotus lividus
ATGCTTCCCGCGGTTAGCCCAAAAATATTTCTGTTGTGGGTGGCACCGATGTATGAGAGAGCGTCTACGTCAATAGCCCCGCCCCTTCGGACGATAAAATATTGTAGAGCGCTAGCTAGAAAAACAATTTGCGTCACATTGACAGCGGCTTTTGGTTTACAAATTTCGGGCCTTATTTGTTTGCGTCACACGTCGCTGCGATCCCCTCGCATTATTGCCTATTGCATTATGCAGAAACTAACATCTACAAACGGACGATTAACCGTCTTCAGTTTCCAAAAGGTAAGAAAAATCATAGTTGAACTTTCATAGCTACAAAGTCTAACTATACGGCCTTATGCCTTCTAATTGCTCCTTCTGAGATTTATTTTGTTCGTATATTATTGTAGTAAGCTTTAATTATTTTGTCCTGAAATCCTATTGAGCATATATTTATGATTATAACTAGAAGAAGTTGAAATCGAGAATATTTACAAGCGACAATTAACGATTTTTAAGTATTTCATAAAATGCGAATTATAAAGCAAAAGATCCCCACTTCTAAAACCCTTCAAACAATACATTTCATGCATATCATAATTAACAAGACTCTTTGCTGGCTAGTAAAAATCAAGTATTTCACTATTCACCTCCTATCAAACCCTTCTATCCATTTATCTATCATCACACATGAATGTAGACACTAAATAATAATATAATAATAATTAATAATTTAAAAAAAAATTACCCAACCTAAACAACACAGTAACATGGACGCCCGCGGGGCACATTGTACCATCCACAGTAGTATCCATTTCCCCTTACTCATTTGCGGCTCTTCGCCCAGCGAAGGCGTCTATTTAAAACAAAGGCAAGGCCCCCACCCCCACTCAGTCAATTGGTTGTTTTTAATCGAATAATAATAGGCTTTCTCACAAGTAGAACAACTTTCTTTTCTTTGTACACTTCGTGTACGGGCTGCCGCATTAATTTTACACCCTGGTCTATCTTTCTTGGAATTTAAACAAATATGAAGAAGGAGCCCAGCTTTAAAAGAAATTATCACGCCTATACCCCGCATTTGAAAAAATCATCGGGAAATATAAAGCAAAAGTTCTTTCCATTTCTTCTGCCTTGAATTAATTCAAACAGCTTTCGTTACTATGATATAACCTGATGTCCGGTGCCGACGGGCAGGATAAGAACAATTAGGGTCATCTGAAGGAAGGTCGGTCAGGCATAAATCTTTTATGAGAGGAGGTAAAGGATGGTGGGATCTAGATGGTGGTTTAGTATGATAGGAAGCTCGCCGTGCAATATAACTAATAATTGTCGATACGTGAAAATATCTATAAGAACGCCTCGAAGTTATTAGTGACGTCAGCAAGTAAGTGGCATATGTTGTATTCTCATGGATTCACACAAGATATGTAGATGGTCAGAACATGTGGCAATATCGACGTCAATTCACTTATTATTACGAAACTTATTCAGGGACTTGTATTACAGGGAATATTGGAATAATAGTCAACACTGTGTTTGTTGGCAGTTTATGTTCATTACGCTCTGTATGTTCTAATAATGAAGTTACCGCAATAGATAAATTTGGGTTCTTGCTATTTCGCCCGCACCAGGTTGGTGAAAGACTCAGCAGGACGCAGGAGATAATAATAGTACGCTACCTAATTCGGGCTAATCGATGTCGATCGAATCAAACGCTGCGCCATGTCTGGTGATGGTGGCAATTCTATGATGTAAATGTAATCGGGAGAGCTTGTCTCATGGCCTGCGGTTGGCACTCGTGATGTTGTATTCACCTTAAACCTCTGGGGTTAATGTTCTCATTGAATATTAATGAGTTGTTCGCTTATTTAAGTGATGTGACTAATCGCGTGTGTTTGTAGTGAATCCAAATTAAATAACGATAAATCGAGCATGTTTTTTGTTGACTATGGTTTAGGTCTTGTTAAAATGTTAAATTGTACAGAGACGTGCGCGATATTAATACAACTATCAATGATAATTTTGATATTGTATAATATCATGAGACTAGAAACTGATTATGATGAGATGTGAATGATATAGATATAACACTATAGTATAGTTGTATATGTTGAGATGCACGATTTGGTTTGAATTTGTGATAAAGAGTGATGAATGAGGTGATGCCGTGTAATGAAGAGATATTTGATATTTGGGTAATTGACGACGACGATGTGATGTGGAAATGATGGAATGCACCGATAGGTATGAGAGAGGAAAGTCGATGATAATGAGAATTTGTCTCAAAAATTGTGGAAGGATGCGGTGGTAAGGTACGCTAAAAGAACTAAGAGTTGGAGTAAATTCATAGATCAGACGTTTCGACGCTAGATCAGATAAAGGTGATAATAATACATGAATATAGAACATGAATAGAATGTATGGGCGACGCAAGATTTAGCAAGCAGTTTATTGGCCAATAAAGTCTATAGAATACAGGCAAGCGATCATTGTTCTCATTGGAGAGAATCGGACCCCCACAACAGGAGAAGCGAGAACCAACCACGCGTATAATCAAAGAGCAGTAGCCACGCCTGATTGTTTCATAGACAATCTTATCATCATCCTAGACCTGTTAATCGATGAGATTATATTAAATAACCCAAGCCCTTCATCGATGATTATAGGCAGTATTTTAAATGTTTAGTCATATGAGAATAGCGCTAGTGTATTAGGGAGTCAATAAAATCTAAGTGATACGGTCATCATGATCTTTATGGACAAAACACAAACGACAGCTGTCGATGGATTTTTTTTTCAATGATTTATATATCTGCCTTAATGTAACTATACTTACATATACTGGTGTTGTATGGACATAGTGAAGAGGGTGCTTTTACTTCTCCTTACTCCTTGCTCAGCAGCTTCGGCTTCTTCTGTAGTAGAGAATAGTATATTTGCTCTTCTTTATGTAGTATATTCTTCATCATAATGAATATTTTAGTTTTGTAACTCAGTATATTTTCTGTATTTTAATAAGATAATAGTTTGAAACAATAAAAATTGAACTCCTCAGTAGCGTTTGTCTACCTCTCATATGTTTGGTGTTGGACCACTCTGTCCTCTCTTTTTTACTCTCTTCACTCTATCCCCTCGTTCTCTCTGTAGGCACTATTTCTCATCTCATGGAGTGTTCTTTTTACGTCCGTGAGAGAAGATAAGAGATAATGAGAATGAAAGAAAAAGAAGAATAGGTGTGTAAAAGAGAGAGAGCCACGACCGTCTGGGCAAAGATATACAGGTTGCCAGGAACGAATGAAGAGACTTTTTTTTCACCTTGCCAAGTAAAGTTTTAGGGGAGGACGCATGTAATATTGTATAACTGGTCTTGCTTTGATTTTTTGAAAAAGTCGCACGTTCTTCCCGCTTCGATTATCAAATTCACAGATCAGTTGCTATGAAATAGCAGTAATCTGTACGAGTCCTTGACATGCTGGTTTAATCATACAGAGTTTGGTTAATAAGGAAATGGCATACAAATCTCCCTTTAGTATCTATAAGGATCACGGGTGCTAACTCGATTATGCAAGATGATTAGCTCAAATGCAGGTAGTAATAAGGTTGCGGAGTTATCGTTCCCCGGAATTTCGTAGTAGTAATGGTTTATCTCAAAATACGGGCTAGTTAGTCACAGGATAACGTAGAAGAAAGAATATAGTCAAACTCATAAATTCTCCTTTTCTTCAGTTTTTGATCTAATTTAAGGAATGCTGCAGATGGACGAGCCTCACGGTCGATTTAGAACGGTCTAGTAAACCGAGCGCGTTCGACCGATGCAAGTTACTTACTAAAGTGACTCCAAAAGCATTAAAGCGTTTTTTACTTTATGAGCTGCGCGCTCGAGTTAATTCAAGTGTTTCTGAAAGCTATAAAGTATCTATCAGGAGCCGCGACTACATGTTGTAGTAGCGGAAGGATGAGATCGCGCACAATACTACGAGAGTATTGTGAATTAATATGAGTATGCGGAAAGTTGGAGAGCGCGGGTGCTTGCGGGTTTTGCAACAACCGGGCGTCGTTCAGTTCTTGCAACACCGGTATGCGTGACTTGGGCGGTTTTTCTCAAGCCGCGGTGGTACGGAGGCGGGTTAGCGGTTGATCGTTGTGTCTTGTTTCTGTTTGGCGGTAGTGTATGTAGGTGCCAAGGCTAAATGGCAAGTTACACATAGAGTCAGGAAAATATTGCAAAAAAAAATAACCTGTACACTGTAGATGTGCAGTGAAATGATTTGAAACAATTTACAAATGAAAATTCTAAAACATTTTGTTTCTGCAAAGACCAATCATTTACATGTATTCTTGAAAAAAAAAGTTAAATCTGGACACCCCCATAACTGAAAAATATATATGGAGGCTGACCTAGAAATAACAAGCAAACACTCATTTCCACTACAGTTGACATATTATGCACTGGTGTTTAGTACGAGCTTTGATGGGTATGTTACAATATACAGTGTATGCTGCAATGCCACTGTTTGTATCATGTAGGCATGTACGTACAATTTTTATAAATAGCAATTTCTCATCACATGTACATTCCTCTTAAAATGTAAATCAATTATAATGTAATATGTAAGAGACCAAATTACATGTACAGGGCTCGAATTTAGCATTTTTCCCTGTGTGGCCATTGGCCCCATTTGATTTAGCAATCCACATGGTTGAATGGAGTTTTTGGTTTATTTCAGGTGGCCCCATGAAGTTTCAGGTGGCCATTGGCACCGGGCCACTGCTAAATTCGAGCCCTGATGTACATCAGATATTTTTTATAAGTTAGATACAAGTGCCATTACGCCACGCTCACATTTTAAACAAAGTTTCATTACTGTAATTACATGTATTGCATAGCCGATTTTCACAAAAATGTAATCATTAAAATGAAAATGAAAAGAATGTGCTTAGTACTGTACATGTATGCAATTGTACAGGCCTAGATTAGGCCTACTGTGCATTTTAATTGCAGTCTGGAGAGTACATGTACATGTACATGTAGGATTCATTGTGTATTTAGTGGTATTGGCAAAACAGAAAAAAAAAATATGTAGATCTATAACTGTTCATTTCAAGCAGGAAGCATAGGATTTAATCTGTGTTTGAATAGTGACTTAGCATTATCAAGGGGGGAAAAAAAATCTATTACTGTATAGCAGTAGGAAGTCAATTTTACTTTTAGCGAGAAAAATTTTCGCACATATCCTTGTTTACCATGTACATACATATTAAAAAGCGTAATAGCTATTGTTTTTTTTTTACATGTATGGCCGTGTGTCATGAATTGGGTGCAAAATGCGTTACATGTCCAAACATTTGTAGAAATGAACATTGTCACAAACAAATATATCTAATTTCTTAATGGTTAGTCAAACATGTACATTTGTATAAAAGTATACATGTATTGAAAGCTGAGATGGCAAGGAAGATGATTAACATATTATTTTGCCTGTACATGGTGTGCCACTAAAGCTATACAAGGTGTTACAAGAAAAAATGGTTTAAAATGTTTCATAAATTCAAGGGCAGCTAATTTCTTATTGTTTGCATTAAATGAAATAAATCAACTTAGACTGTGATTATAAGACCCTGCTTCTAAAAAATATAAACTTGTAATACAAAATTATTCTTTCCAACCGCGCTACAGAGTGTATAAAAAAGAAGAAAAAATTGTTTAAAACTGGCAGAAGTCTTGTCTTTTACATTTGAATTACAACTTCAACAAAGTTTATTCCAAAAAATATGTTTCCACTCAATTGTGTATCTATGTACATGCAAAGAAAATGGGTGAAAAAACACAATTATTGCTATAAAATGTCATGATGCAATTTTTGATGCCTCCAATTGATGCATTGTCTATGAGCCGTGCTTGCATGAAGTTTGTTTTAATTGATTAATTAATTGATTACGTGACTTTTGAAAAATCTACTTCACATTTATTTAAAACCAGATAAATTCCAAAGAGAATGATATATCACTCAACCTATCAGACCGATTGGATACAAATATATAACGCAACAAAGAATAAGAAAGTAGCAAAAATAGGAATTCCCTATGCTATAACACATGCCTCCACCGTAGGATCCTCCACCGTAGGATCCTCCCCTCCCTACCTTACCCCACTCAAATTATCCTTGTATTAAAACTATGAGCAGGGCAAAGCTGAAACTTCACAGACCTGTAGCCTGATAAATTATCTACAATTTGAGACATTGTACAGCTCATGATTGTACTTTGTTTTCATGCTACAGTGTATGCAAAAAAATGTGAAAATTTTTCCTCCAAAATGTAACGCCTCCACCCTTTTACTATACCCCAATATATGACCCATGACCGTATACATTTATGAAGGCCAACAATACATGGTATAAAGAGAATTGCTACATACATGTATGTTTGTACAAGTATGCTTTACAGACAGTTTTGTCATATTTGAATTGGTCTAAAACAGTTTCCTCTCTCAAATCATGGCTTGCAATGACTCTGCTTGTGTTACCTTCTGTGCAGTACAAAGTTCTATGCTGAATTGGTCATTGTTGATGGAAATGCCTGGATGGTTTTCCTCAAAGGAGTGATTACGTTGAAAGGAAAACTGATTCTGTGATCTATTTCCTGAAAATCAGAATAAGTGTAGGCCTACATGTACGTGTTTGCATCGGTAGTCACACCCCTAGGAAATTTGTGTTATCAGGCATTGGTTGTAAAACACAATGCATGCACAATGTTTTAGAATTATAATACAGTGTACACCCTGTACATAATTATGTGCACACAATAGATTTTGTGCCTTGAATATTTGGCATTTGGAAATCTATTCCCCCAAAATACTCTTTATTACAACTAATATCTTAGTCCAATGGAAGTACAAAATGTACCTTGTCCATGTAAATTATATAGTAAATCTCCAGTGCTGGTTTTATAGACCTGTGAAATACATACTAATGATTGCTCATTGATAATATCATATTCTAACACCCAATGAATTCAGCCAAAGTTATAATATAGATTATTCATGATGATGGGTGATAAGGGCTGCTATTGTGCAAATTGCACCTGTCTTTGTGCACGGGTATCAGTTACAGTCGGGAATAACTTGTGTTTGTGAGAAACCTGAATTCAGTGAAAGGCATCTACATATCTGCAATCTGTCATTTTCTCGAATTACCAGTTTTAGGTTGCTTTTATCGTGGATCTTGCTTTCGTTAATTTCAATTTAGACGATTGCATTGAAAGCATTCAGCCATACTGTTTCACTTTTTAAATGACCCTTTCACACTTTTCCTGCTTCTGAATTTCTCTCTTTTTCCTCTTTCAGTCTTCCTATCTGCCTTCTTTCTCTTTCCCTTGTGTTTCATTAATATTTTCCTCTCTCTCTCTCTTTTTATCTCTCTTGTTTTCATGTCAGTCTCTTTTTCATGTAGCTCTATTAGCACTTTTCTCCCATCTAATATCTTTCTCTCTGTCTCTCTCTGTCTCTCTGTCTGTCTGTCTGTCTGTCTGTCTCTCTCATTCTATCTCTCTTGTTTATCAGCCTCTCTTGATAGCTTTATTAGGACTTTTTCCCATTTATTTTCTTCCACCTTCTATTATTTCTATTTCTTATTATCTTTCGTTTCCACCCCCTCTCTGTCTCTCTTCCAGTATCTGTGTCTGTCTCTCTCTCTCTACATACATGAACAAAAACTGTCCATAGCAATTTTTATAAACAGCCCATAGATGGTAAATCAAAATCTGAATCTAAACGGGGCTTTCAAAGGACGGGTCGAATGCCTTTTGATTAAAGCTTGCATTCTTGGCACACTGTAAATAAAGCGCCCGCCTGCAGCCAGCCCTAGCAGTCGCTAATTGATGACTGCAGTCTGCTCTGTGCATGCTAACACCCCTCTTTCGCAGCAAATCCCCTGCAAATTCTTAAATTCATGGAGAAGCATGCCAAGTGTACACCAAGTGAAATTGGCAATTGTGGGCTGCCTTTTTGCATCATGAGCAGACTGCATTTTGTGTACGCTGTACATCATACATGTACATGTACATGTAGTCTGTAAAAGTCAGTTGAACATGTACAAATTTAAAATGCAAGAATCATAAAACAGTGGGTATGTACTTTGATCAATCATATTGTTCTTGAATCCATATAGGGGAGACTGGGGTAATTGTGGCCCCCTTTTTCACATTTTCTATTACTACCATTAAATGAAAAGTCCAATAATATTCTACAATGTATATGTAAAAATACAGTCAGTCTATATACATATACTTATAATATACAAAAGAAAGTATAAACCTGTGACTTCTCATTTGCATATTAATTACCATTATGTTAACAACTTTATTGGGCCATAATTACCCCACGGGTTAGGGTATTTATGGCCCCTATTGTAATGACTGTATGAATTCAATCTAAGTATGCTAATTAATTATGGTAATGTACATAATAAATGTATTCCTATAAATACACTTATCAACCACCAACAATGATTTAATCAATAATTGGTTCAGCCAAAATGTTGAAATATTGCAGTCATACCAATTTATGCACATAATCATACAAGTTAATGTCCCGATCTACGCTTATACACTGTTTATGCATTGGGGGCCATAATTACCCCAAGTGACATTTTCAATGTAATCCCTCTTCACAGCTCTACTATTGAAGATATTCAGATGGAAGTTTTTCTGTTGTGTTTGTTACTTCCTGTTGTTTCTGTTTCAATCAAAATTTCATCTTAAATGATTTTAATTAATGATATCACACCCCAAATTAAAAAGCAGACTTGCCACTTTCCAACTAACAGAATTGTGATTGCCGTGCAGTTTAGGCTCCCCAAAGCACAAAATTTGAAGTGAATGGCTTATTTTTCTCATATGATAGTAGGAAGAGTTTAGCTAGGCATGTGTAAAAATCAAATTATCATTGTGTAATGCAGCAAAGAATTATAGTAAATAGTGGTCGTATTTTAAGAGTTGTGATTGGTTGAAATGATGTCACGTGTCATTCACGTTTTTGTTATATTGAACGGTTTTTGTTATATTGAACGGTTTTTTTGTTATATTGAATGGTTTTATCCTGTGTTAAAATGAATGGCGAAATCGATTGCTTTGTTGCGCTAGCGCGTAATAACAGTAAAATGGTGCGTACAACAATAGATACGCGGAGCAACAATATACGTCACAATAGCTTAATTACAGTTGTAGCACCAAAAGTTTGGCAAACATTGGCAAAGATAAAACCAGATTAGGCAAGGTCAAATATCTAGGGGTCTACATGTATTTACTATAATAAATAGTGCATGCTCTATTAATGCAACATGACTGACTATGTGAACTCCAAATACTAAATTATCCCTCGTGCACATCTATTTCAACTCGGCCTGCGGCCTCGGTGAAATAAATGTGCCCTTGGGATAATTTAGTACTTGTCGTGCACATAATCTAGTATGTTGCATTGTAGAGCATGCACTATTTATATAATAAGCTCTCAAAGACAAAGTGGCCATAATTACCCGGGGCCATAATTACCCCAGTCTCCCCTATATTGAAGCCTACCTTCAAATCAAGATTACTTCATGTACAACATTAGGGCAATTCCAAGTAAAAGTGGACATTGAGCTGAAATTTTAATGTGTCGCTGTGCCTTTGAAAATGTAAATTAGGATCTGAAATTACCACAAAGGCTTCTTTGATACAACCAATCATTTATTAAAGTTAAAAAATTATTTGATTCAGTTTTCTTGCGCTGAATAATTTATCAAACCCAAATTTGCACATACAGTACATGTAGGACTATGTTGCTTTAAATGCAGCCTCTTATTTTTACAGTTATATCTAGTCACTTTTCGCCAATTTTTTTGGCTTAATGAAAATGTAATTATCATGGGCTACACTAACAAACTTTGGTATTAATTTCTTTATTTATGCATTTCTCCTCACAAAAAAACACTGGGAAACCAGATGTTACTCTGTTACCGTCACTCCGTTACCAGAAATTAAAGTTTTAAGTCATAACTAACAAAATAATTGCACAATTTTCTTGTGAAAGGTGGCATACCTAGAACAACATAGAATCCAATCAATTACTGTATTCGCTGTTATTTTCACGCGATTAATTTTTCGCGCTTAGAGGCTGCAAAACATATTTGCGGGTTTTTAAATTCGCGCTGGATTTATGTACGAACGCAATTAACCCCATTCAAAGCATGCATAAGAAATCATGCTCATATTCGCGTGTTTTTAAATTCGCGCCGAACGATCTTTGCGCGAAGTCCGCGAAAATAAATGTACCGCGAATATTTCCACGTTTACAGTACTCAAAATGGTGATAGCCATTTAAGTTCACCGAATTTACGTTAACTGAATTTACGCAAAATGTTTTCTGCTCAAATATGCATGTCTATTTTGCGTCACTCCGTATTACCATGAATATGAATATTCATATCTCATCAATCATGCGGATCACAGTAACAAATGTTATCATTTTCAAAAAGGGGTACCATCACCTATTGTCCTGAACTGTTTCTTTGTAAATCAAGATTAACATATGGATGATAAATTTGTTTGAATGCTGAAATGTTGCTTCTGAATGTCACTCCAATACCTTGGAACTGCTCATTAACAAAAAAAAAAAGAAAAAAAAAAAAAAACTTCCAGAAAAATAGATCAAGGACAGCTTGTAGAAAATAAAATTTTTAAAGATGATCAACCAAACACAATTTCTACCACTCTTTTGTTAGCATTCATTTATTCATGCATTATTTTTTTTTAAGGTCAACCCCCTGTAAACTTTAACAGAAGAGTGACCTACATGTACTTCTGCATTTGTAGGCCTACATGGACATGTATCATTTGGCACAAACCCCAGTCTTTGATTTGTTTAATAGTCAAATATTATATTCCAAAGTAAATTCCACAATTGATGTATTAAAATTTTTTTGTTTTTTTGTTTTCAGCTATGGAGAAGTACAAGCCTACAGATGCCACAACAAACCCTTCACTCATCCTGGCAGCGGCCAAACTACCCCAGTATGCTGCCCTCATCGATGAAGCCGTAGCGTACGCCAAAGCCAATGCATCGTAAGTTTAAAGTTCATTTATTTTCACTCAATCATTAAAGAAACATGACAATGTGACATTTACCAAAACAATAATACGGATACGTAACCAGCATGAAAAGAAAATAATCATATACCGAAACAAAAGTATGATGTGAGTGTGGGGAAGAGCTAAAAGGAGGAATATCCTTTATTACAAGAGTTACATGTAAGTGAACAGGGATGACCATGTGATGAAATGACATCTGTATACCAAATTTCATTCCAATGTTCAGGAATACTTCATTTTCATGCTCAGGGATCAAAATCATGTTTTCACAATTTGGCCAGCAGCAGCTTCCCTGATTCTTTTAAGCGTGGAATTCGTTGAAATTCGCTGAAAGTATGAGACTGCAAACATTTCTACTTTATGTATAAATATTCTTACAGCCGATTGGAACGTCTTCATGTACTTCCAGATAGTTTAGGTACATGTAGCTAATATTCCCACTTTAAAACTCTAGCAATTGACGTTGGTGCCTTTTCAAGAAATAATACTATATGGTTCCCATTTATTCAACATGGGTTGAGAGAACCAAATGTAGATACAGACACAGAAATAGAAATGGTAGAAAAAGAAAATTAAAAAAAAAAAAAAAAAAATGTATGCAATGTATATATATCCTTGTTAGTTTTCGCATTATACTTGTATTACATTTATGTAAAAATTATTGCACAGAGTAATGTGTACATGAGCTTTGGTCAATTTCTTTTTGTCGTTTGAATCCAGGGTATTAGATGATCAAGTATCCTTAGCTATGGATAAACTGGTCACGATCTTCGGCTCCAAGATTCTGAAAATCATTCCGGGACGTGTCTCCACTGAGGTAGATGCTAGGTAAGTTCTCTCCTTCATATTTGTCTTTGCCTTTAACCCGTTAGCACATAAACCGTCCAAGACCGCCTGTCAGCTTACTAACTAAACCGCGTGAAACTGCCCCAGTTTTATACACACTGAAGTCATGACAATATCTAGAATATGTGATCAAACGTGCTTGTTGTGCATTACCCATTGGATTTGTGCTTTCCAATTATGCACAAAAAAAGTATGTTTCACAAGTATTTCTCATTGAAACGCTCGGATGTATACACCGCAAAACCCTTTTGGAGTAAGCTGACACTTTTTACGTAGTCTCTAGGTGCTAAAGGGTTAACTTCTGACTGGGGTGAGGGTCATTATCAGCCCATGAATATAATCCAATACTGCCATGCAACCATTGAAAATCTAGAAAGCATTTCAGTGACTCTGACTCTGAACTAAATGTCTTGCAAGTTTTGAAACAAGATTTGAAAGAAAGTTGAATGTCTTTCTTATGAAATGCATTACATTTTTGATCTTTACATTAAAAGAAAGAGTGCTTGATTATTCCATGTTGCTTTTCAGGCTTTCCTTTGACAAGGATGCTCAGATTGCCAAGGCTCGCAGTCTGATAAAGCTCTATGAAGATATGGGAGTTAACAAGGAACGCATCCTATTACAATTACACATTCTCACTTGCTTATATTAATCCACGTTGCTTTTCAGGCTCTCCTTTGACAAGGATGCTCAGATTGCCAAGGCTCGCAGTCTGATAAAGCTCTATGAAGATGTGGGAGTAAGCAAGGAACGTATCCTCATCAAACTCAGCTCCACTTGGGAGGGCATCAAGGCTGCAGAGTAAGTCAGGTTCATGTTCATGTTCAGGTTTATTCTTTCTTAATATAAATTATGTGACAATAACAATAATATATGCAAAAATAAGTCGTATAAAACACATCGTCATCATCAGCACGTTTAATGTCAATTTCCCTACTTTGTGGAGTTGGGCAGTTCATTTCCTTGATGGCTCTCCTCCAATACCGTCCTGTCATTTGGGTCAATGTGGGTTATGTTTGTCTCGCCGGAACGAAGTTCGGCAGAGACCTAGCTAGTGATCACTTTCCTTTTGGTCTGTTTAATCTGTTACGAAAATGTTTAAGTTTTTAGTTTTTTGTTTAACTTGCTCTCATTTCTTTATTTCTGCATTATTTGTGTTCACACTTGGTACAAATGATACTTGGGTATTATAAATACCAAATATGTGTTGATAGGGATTATGGGGTCAAAGGTCATCTAGGGGTGAAAAGGTTACATGATATGAGGCCATCTGTTACAAAGATGTTTAAGTTTTTGTTTAACTTGCTCTCATTTCTTTATTTCTGCATCATTTGTGTTCACACTTGGTACAAATGATTCTTAAGTAATACCACATGTGTGTTGATGAGGATGATTAGATCCAAGATCATTTAGGCGTTAAAAGGTCAACTTAAATTTTCTTAAACATGTCCTGATTTCTATATTTTTGCATAAATTTTGTTTAAACTTCGAACAAATATTCATTAGGTATTGTCACATATACATTTTTGTATGATATCTACAAAGGTTACATTAAAGGCCATCTTGGGGCCAAAAAGTCATATTGCGTGTTTTATTGATAGTGAAATCAGGCCAGACTCGTGGTTCGCGAACCACCTTGTTTTTCTGTCTCCTTTGATAGTTTGCCCCATGTCTTGCGAGGTCTCCCACATGGATTCCTCCCAACAACTGTGAAATTTATAACCGTTTACACTAATAACAAAAGAAAAAGAAGGGAAACTACAAAAAACTTCAAGGAACTTGTAGGACGTAGATCCCAGAATTTAAAATGTTTATTATGCGATTGCGTATTACATGCTGGATGGACTTGGAATTTAATTGTGACTTAAATGTCATGCATAACTCAAAATGCTAAACATGTGTTCTTGAGTTTGTGACCAATTGACAAAAACCTCAGCAAAATATATGAAATATTAAACATCAAACAGACTGAAATAGGGAAGGGGTCTCGACTAGGAGTACCCAGCAATCTCATTTCACAATGTAGAAGTGTCATAGTGTAGTGGTCATACCACTGGACTGAGAAAGCAATGTCCGTGGGTTCAATCCCCGTGTGACACTTTCTAGGGCATGGGCGTTTTGTCTACAATGCTCCTTCCCACCCAGGTGCAAAATAGGTACCTGGTAGGAGTGGAACGAGTGCGCCTTAAAGGCTGCCGTGTTTCTGAATGATCCCTTTGGGATTGGACAGGTGTCAAAAAGACTTACAAGCATCCGATGACCGGGGTAATAATAATTGTAAAGCGCTTAGAGATGAAATTGTTTCATATTAGGTGCTATATAAGAAGCTCTTATTATTATTATTATTATTATTATTATTATACCGAAACTGCTAAAGATTGTTACCAGTAATCCCTATAACCAAGAAATTTTGCATCTAACACTGTTCCCGTGAAACATTCAAATCGAAATTCAGAAAATAAATATCGGAAACATAATTAGCAATGCAATACCAAACTTTAAACATGTTGCTTTAATAGTCTACTTGTGCTGACATACACATCAGTACTGCAGAGATACATGTATGCATTGCTAAGCTCACCACAACGATAACCAGAACCACATTTGTATGTTCACATTGAAATCAGACATTTTGGGGAATCATGCTCCTGTTTGCCTTGATTTAAAAACTTTTGCTTTGTCTCTCCCTTTTCCTGTATAGAACACTGGAGAAGGATTTTGGAATTCATTGTAACCTAACTCTTCTCTTCTCAATGGCCCAGGTAAGCAAAATGGCATGGTTCAATGTTTATATCTATTCCAACCTCGCTAAGGTGCTGCATCCAAGTGATCACTGCAAGATCCTGATCGGCACATGATATTGATCAGGGTCCCGTTTCTCGAAACCATCATAAGTCTATTAAAGTTTGTGGACATCCCATTGAAACGTATGTTAATTCTACAACATGTTTCCCTATGGGTGGTCCAAGAACTTAGCCTTATGACAGTTTGAGAAACAGGCCCCAGGATATTGACTGGGATCAGGATCCTGCAACGTGATAATTTGGATACAACGCCTTATCCGACCATGTTAGGATCAGCACCCATTCATTTCAAAGGGGAAGTCCACCCAGAAATGAACTTTGTTTGAAATAAAGCAGAAGAATGAGAAAAGCATGTCAGTGAAGGTTTGATGAAATTCCATCAAAGGATCACAAAGTTATGAATTGTTAAAGTTTTAATGTTGTGACGTCACTTGTGAGCTGCTCTCCTATACATGTATGTTGTGTACTTTAATTTCCACAAATTGCCCCTTTTTCATGGTTCTTGATGAAGGAAGGGATCTATTTCATAGAGGCGTGTATAAAGACATGTGTCAGATAATATATCGAATGCACAAGTAAAATGATTCATATTATTCTGAGAATAATGGCAATTTATAGAATTTACCGTACACAACGTATGGGAGATCGAGAGCAGCTGGCATGTGACGTCACAAAATCAAAACTTAAACAATTCAAAACTTTTGTATCCTTTGTCGGATTTTCGTCAAACCTTCACTGATATGTTTCTCTCATTGTTCTTCCTTTATTAAAAACAATATCAGTTCAGGGTAGACTTCCCCTTTAAGTAATTAAGCCGGTAAAGATAGAAATGCGTAGCTTATGTACTGGGACACCATATTATGCATTTCTATCAAAATTTGTAGGAAAGGATTTGATAGCCTTGTCTGGAAGGATTTGTGGGATGGATGATTGTAAATGATTGAAATATACTTTTTTCAATTAGGAAATGAACATAATATCGTTAGCAGGAGAAACGTGAGACTGTTTTGTGAATTTGATTTAGAATATAAGAGGGAATAAGGCCAAGTTTTGGGCAGTCGGGGTAAATGATGACTGCATATGTCTAACACCACTTAGTCAAATCCTGTAACAGACTGGTAATAGACCAAATGTTCATTAGGAATTAGACGGAAATTCACTGAGGCAATTACACTAAATGGAAAGACCAAGGGGAAGTTAGACCAAACTGTTAAACCATATGGCCAATATTCTGCTATGAAGACTGAGTTTGTAAGCAGCGCAAATTTGTGCAAAGCTATTGTGCTCGGTTGTGCGATCCTTTTGTCTGATGCGGATAGCTTTGTATGAACTTGCAATGCATACAAACTCAGTCTTCATAGCAGAATATTGGCCTCTGTGTTAAGCCCATGTGGTTTTAAACAATTGGACCAACTGTTAGTAGACCACATGAACATAAACCTACAACCTCATGATAACAAGAGAAGACTGTATCTATTTGTTTGATCCTATAGGCTGTAGCATGCGCTGAGGCCAAGGTGACCCTTATCTCACCCTTCGTGGGGCGCATCATGGACTGGTTCAAGGCGTCTACTGGAAAATCGGGCTTCGAGCCAGCAGAAGACCCAGGTAACATGCGACCCAATCTCTATTTTTGGGTGCAAATTGGCAACTTGTAGACTATACGAATAATAAGTGTTTTTCATAAAGCACTTTTCCAGCACTTTACAAAGTGTCATTATATTCAATTTCTAGCTGTACCCATTTACACCTGGGTGGGGAGAAGCATGTAGACAAAATCTAAAAAGTGCGTAACATTCAGGGGAGTATGCGTTCGTAGGTACATGTAGATGTGTTGTGTACTAGTGAAGCATTTCCAGACTGACAATCATCGGGTAAGTACAGTACATGTAGTTGAAACATGTAGGCTTAAGCAATTTATTGGTGTGCTTGACCATGAAATTGCGATCATATGATAATAATACTACACCTTGGAATAGTGTACATGTAACTACATAGACGCCACAAATATAAGGACTTTGTATTATCAACATTTTTTCGCTATATACATTTACACTCACTGTATGTGTCTAGGTGTCCAGAGCGTGACCAGAATCTTCAACTACTACAAGAAGTTTGACTACAAGACAGTCGTGATGGGGGCTTCCTTCAGAAACATCGGTGAGATCAAGGAACTTGCAGGCATCGACCTTCTAACAATCAGGTAAGAGGGCTCTCTTTTGGCTGGTCTAAGTTATTTGTCATTATGATGTATGGGACTTTCAGAGATTTTTAATGAATCACATTAAAAATGGGACACCACATGGCATTTCTATCAAAATAGGATGATGATTTGTTAGCCGTGGGGGCAGGATTTATGTGGATGATCTTAAATGATCATTGTATCTTTTTGAGTGTTACAAGGTGAAAATAATATGAAAAACAGGAGAAAAGTTAGCTATTTATGTGAATTAGAAAGGGAATAAAATGGGAATCTGGCCAAATACCATGGTCGGTTGATAGAGTATACTACTTAACCCTAACCTGCTGGGGGGGTGGGGGGGGGGGGCTAATTCAAGAAAGCTTAAAGCCGCAGTGCTTCATGAGTTTATTTCTTTGAAGTCTTGTGCATCATTTGAGACCAAATTCGCGAACCCCGGGTACCCGGTTCGCGAGTTACACATAATTTTGTACCCGTGCGTCAGATCCCAAATTGCTCAAAAACATGATCTCATGTACAAAGTCAATACAAATTGTGTTTTCAGCAAAATTCATATATGAGTGATTAATTTTGCTTTTATTGATAACAATCATTTGATTTGCTGCTATTTATGACCAAAATAATGTTGCGGACCAATTTTGTCGAAAAAACAATAGAAATAAAAAGGTGAAAAAAAACCCAAAGAAATACATAAGAAATACATAACATACAGAAATACATAATTTGGATCCCAGAATATTTTTTTTAAATTAGCACCCACCTGGGCTATGCATTTTCGAAAAGAGCCCGAGCAGATTACGCTTAAATGAAGTCACATAAGCAAGGTCGAACTTTACGTTGTTTAATTTTGATTTATTTCATAGTGATAACGTTTCTCTCTTTGTTTCTTTGCAGCCCTAAGCTGCTGGAAGAGCTTGCTAACTCTACTGATGAAGTGGCAGAGAAATTGAATGCTGGAGTTGGTAAGTTCTTATACTGTGATTGTTTCTGTAATAAGATTTAATTTTTGTACAGCATTAATGGTCTTCTTTATTCGTTGCAAAAGTACACTCGGCGTGTTTCAAAAAGTCGTTTGTAGAGTTACAAATGACTGGTTTGTGTTCTTGCGTTAGCTCTGACCAGTGTTTCCAACGCAGATTTAATTACAACTAAAAATAGGCTTGGTATGAGGGAGGAGATGTAAATTTGACCCCTCTGGAAGAATTTACCCCTCAAATTGACCACCCAATCAAAACTGTAATGCGCATTGATTGACCTAGAAGAGAATCAACTAACTTTTATCCAGCATGTCGAGCAAAAGCCAATTAGAATATATGATGCATCATTCAAATGGATGGACAGTAATTATTATTTTTTTTTAAAGTGTTGATATATTTGTATTATTCTTTCTGTTTACCAGCTAAGCACATACATCAGAAAAGACTGAAATTAATCAGTCAATCAAATTGATGTACAATTATTTAAAATGTACAAAAGTATTGAATGATGTATACATGTAAATTCTTCTTTTGTTTTCATCCGAGAAGCTAGAGTTGAAAAAGATTGAAATCAACAAGCAGTTATGCCGATGGATGAATAATAATTGAAAAACAAAAACAATTTAATGCAAGATTTATTATTTATTCATCTTTCTCTCTTTTCTAAGCTGAATATGGAGAAGATTAAAATTACTGGTAATCATTCCAGAGGATGCACAATAATTGAAAAACAATCTTTCATGAAGTATTATGTTGTTTTTTTCTTCTCCATTCCAACTAAGAAGCTTGAGGTTGAGAAGATTAAAATCAACGAGCAATCACTCCTATTGAAGCACAATTGCTTGTAGTATAAAAAATGATTAATTTCTATTATCTCTATTTCAGCTAAGAAGCTGGACATTGAAAAGATGGAAATGAACGAGCCAATATTCCGACGGGACCATAACGAAGACCAGATGGCCGTTGAGAAGCTCTCCGATGGTATCAGGAAGTTTGCTGCCGACGCCGTCAAGCTAGAGAACATCCTCAAAGAGAAGCTAAGTTCTAAAGCCTAAAGCTTGTTCCCATAGCAACAGGACCGCATCACAATGTCATCCACAAAATTCACACAAACTTGTAATCAATTATCGTTTATAAATTCCACTTACCACAAGCTAGTGAACATTCTCAGACAGAAGCTCTCTGCCATCTGAAGCTTGTTTCCATAGCAATGGGACTGCATCACAGTGTCATCCACCAGGATTAAAGGAGCTAAATACATGTATGCGCACGAAGTGCAGAGATGTCATGTAATTGCGTGGGGGGGGGGGATGGGTCACTCAAGCTTATAATCGAAATATAAATTCCACTTACTTTTTTCATTGGTGGTTGTTTTAGTCAAGACATTTGATGAAACAGAGAAGACAAAAATCATTTAAATATTCCCTGTTGTAGAAGATTGGTGCTTTTTGTCATCTTTGTTTAAATCATTATCTGTTGTTTACATTTAAGTTACACGATAGATCATGTTATTTGAAGAAAAAAAAAGTTTTTATTTATGTAGATACAGCTTACTGATGTTTGTGGACAAGAGCGTTCTTTAAATTTTATGTGTCAGATCAGAAGTAAAACGAAAATTACAATTTTTTGAGGGTTAGATTTATACATGTACATCAGGAAACAAAGTTTCATGAACATGTAGCATTTGAATATTGATTTTGCTCTATGCATGAAATTGCACTTATACAATAACTAACAGTAACTAGATATATTTTCAATAGAGTTTTTAATACAAAGTCTTGAAAATATGTAAAATTGCATACTAACTTCAGTCTAGTATGGTGAAAGTGATATAAGAAGCTTTTTTAATCGATATATCAACTCAGACACACATGTGACTTTCTAAAAGTATAACGACTCATTGAAATGGGTCATTGAAAACGTATATTGGTGATGTTTACTGTGAAGGCGAATAATGTGAAAGCATACTTTAGATTATGGAGATATATATTTTGGTATTAGAGGTGTATATTTTATTTGAAGTCGAATTTAATTCATCCATACGATGTAGATGCTATCTGTTAAACAGACATGGGAAATTAAAATCTGGTTAATTAAGTTTTTGTCTAAAATACTAATGAAAATTATATAAAATGCCTTGACAAAGTCTTGGTATCGACCCCCTTACATTTGTTTTTGATATTTCTATCTTTATTATTTTTATATTAATACTGCATACTATTGCAGTATTCAAAGTCCTCAAAATATAATGAGACAAGTTCTAGTTTCTGTTTAAAATCTATTTAGAGAGCCATATGTGCCATACTTTAATGCAAACTAAAATTAATCAGTTGCAAGAAATTTGTTAGATTATTTTGTCCTTTCCAGTCTTGTCAATTGTGATAATGGTAATGAACCGGGTGAATATAATTTTATTTTATTTGTGATACTGCATTGATTATCCATTAGCTCCAATTTGTTTGTAGTTAGCTAACAGTTCCAATTTAAATTCACTTGTGTGAGCAATCTCAAAATACTCCATGATAATTATGTCAACTGGATTGAATTATTTGCATTTAGTATTGTAATGTACAGGTACTAGAAAGTCAAATTGCATGAAATATAAACATGAATTTTCCTTTACTATCTTTTTAACGCTTGTATTGGTAGTGTGAAATTATAGATGGATTTGTATTGAATTCCCTTTTTCAGCATTCCAGTTAGGCATAGAAAGTATTGACAAGAAACTCTACAGTTTATATTATGATAGTTTGAATTTATTATTTTTTTTGGTACGAGAATCAATAAGCTACGAGTTCATCTCAAGATGTTAAAGCCAGAAGATTTAGTATTCAAGGTTTTGATGATCATCTAATGTAGTATGCAATACTTTGAATAAATTGTAATGTACGAACTAGCCTATAAATGTAAATGGGGTGATGCAGTTTATGTGTGAAATGAAAATTACACTAAGAGCTGTATTCCAAACAGGGTTAAATCCATTTTTGTTGAAAAATTGAGTTCTTGATATCCAGCCATTGTTCAGGTTGGTACCTGTCTTTGAAAAAAAAAAAATAATAATTAAACAAGAGTCTACAGTCTGTGTAAAAAAAAAAATGGTACAGTCGGAAAAAAAATATTTAGGTGTGAAATATGTGTGTATGTGGTACCAAAGTAAAGCCAAAAGATTTTCCTTGCTGATGCGCTTTGTTTTGTATAATTTGCTTTCGTAAAACAAAAGTTATGCTAAATTTTGTGCGGCGAGGAACAAATTGAAATTTAGCACTTCATGGCCATTATGCGATACCTATACACAAAGGCATGGGATGGTGTGCGAAAAATGGATTTTTGTTGATCGTAGAAAACTAGTCATATTTCAAAAATTACAACACCAAATGTGATGAAAAAAAATTGCAGGTGAAAGTGTAATCTTCCTGCTTTATGAAAATACCAAACAATAGCAGGCTGTGATTAATCTTCAACCTATAAAAAAAATTGTTTTCCACTTGTACCATTTAATTTGACACAGAGTGTAGATGCTTGTACAAATATCCCAAATGTTTTTTTTTCTAATAAATTACTAAAGTGGATTAAGCCCCCTTAGGAATCTCTTCACAGGTGCTTAAAAGAATGTGTGAGAGGAAGAGAAAATGAGAGAGAGGGAGGGAGAGCTAATTATAAATTCAGCAGAGTAGTTGTGTCAGTGATCCATCAACCAAATTGGCCTATACAGTCTACTCCTGTTATATAACGAGCATGAATTCAATAGGATTTCATTACCTCTTTTTAACATGAGTGCACTGCATATTTGGCAGGCAGATCTCCACTTTTCTCACTTTCTCTTGGATCTTTTTTTTATAAAAGATGATATCGTCTACTCCCTTTATAGCGGGGTGCTCAGGACCGGGCCAATTACCTTGTTACAATGAAATGTTGTTGTAGATTTGCCAACCATTGGGATGAGGATAATTGCTACGTTATCACAAAATCCCATTATACAGTTCACTCCTGTTACTGTATAAGCCAATATTTTCGCGATTTTGGACTAGTTGGGGGAAATTCGTGAGAGCAAAATTTCGCAATTTTGGTGATGACTTCATGACAATAAATAGCCTTGTACTGATAAACATGAACTTGATCAGCGTTGCCAGGTTCAAGAAGTCAGATTATCGTACCAGAGCCTCATAATTATCGCTTTTTTAGCCAAAATTATCGTACATGCAAGATTCAGTGGCAATTTGCAAAAAAAAATCCATCCCTCATTGGGTGATGAGCTCGAACCAGTTTTAACTGATTTTCCCTATAGATTAGTATTATCTGATAAAATGTGCAAAATTATAGTACATTTGCCATTTTTTGCCATTATTGATCATACATCGTATAGAGGGTCAAATTATCGTACAAATAAATACAACAATTATCGTACGGCTGGCAACGCTGAACTTGATATATTAAATGCACAGGAGAAATACTATTTTTTTTTCACATTCCATGAAAAAGCAGCTAGTAAGTGATGACACAAATCAAAACTTGGTTATTCTTTGGTGGATTTTAATTAACCCTTCACTCATATCATTTTCTCTCATATTTCTGCTATTTTTTTTCTTCAATACACTTATAGGGTGAACTTCCCCTTTAACAAAATAATGTATTAAGTTGGGCATTTGTATTTTGTTGAACAAAATTCTCGCATATCACAAGGCATATACATGCAACACCCATGTTCCTTCCATGAGAGGCACAGAGAGATCAACAGAAAATATTCAAGAATGAGATTTGAATGAAGAGAATAACACTCTGCAGCCTCACAATGGAATGAAACAATGACAACATCAACTAATCTGGGGCAGAACAAAAGGCAAACTCTATGGCCCATATTCTGCTACGAAGACCGAGTTTGTATGCGTTACCGTACAAACCTATTGTGCGATCCGCATCAGACAAAAGGATCCCACAACCGGGCACAATAGCTTTGTACCAACTTGCGACGCATACAAACTCGTTCTCCATAGTAGAATATGGGCCTATGAGCATCAGTTTGTGCCGGGGGACATAAATGTCATGATTGAGCCATATGAGGGCACAGGTATTGTGAAAAGCAAGAATTGAATAAACACAAAGCATCAACGTTTGCGAAATTTTGAGCCGACACATTTTAAATGAACACATGGATTACATAATTGCCATTTTTATTCTTTGATTAATCACACATTTTTGTTGACATGGCACAAAAACTTCAATCTTGCACAATGTATATTGTCTGGTTATTACAAAAACCTCACATATACATTGTACCATTTGACAGAGTAAGCCTACTAGTAACTGTCACATACATTATTGTTGGAATGTCACATAAACTTTAACCCTGCACAATGAATATTGTTTAATCATTACAAAACATCAAATGTACCATTTGCAAGAGAAATAATCACACACATTGTTGTGGCAATGGCACAAATGCTTCAATCTTGCACAATGTATTCGATCATTACAAAAATATATAATACATTGACTATTTGCGAGAAAAATTACCACACATATTTTGGAAAGGAGCAGTGTATCATTACCCTGATATAATACAATGATCATGATTTGGTCAATGCAATTCATCAATATCTTTCTATTTGCATGAAAACCTTTCACACACAAATAAAAAAAAAAAATAAAAACATAATTAGCTGCAGTGAGGTTGCTTATCATGAATACAAGTCACGTACATGTACATGTCATAAAAAAGATGGAACATATCCTGCATACAAAAGTTAAGTATATATATGAATTACAGTTTACTAAACACATGATTACTTATTTTCATTGAAATTAAATATTTTAATCCTTTATATTCATGTTCCTATTTTCTTGAGTCAAAACAACCAATATGTCACTGGAAATTTATACTACAACTACCTGCATCCCATAAAGATTCAGGGCTGTTCAAACACACTAGTAATATTTGATGTGCAATTCCTCAAAGGTAAATCAGTTTAAGTATGGTGAAAAGATTAAAATTCAACTTTTGTATCCTGCATACAAAAGATAAGGTATTAGAATGACAATTTTTTAAATTTATGATAACTTCTTTTCATTGCAAATACATATTTTTAAAATCCTTTATATTCATATCCCCATATTGTTGGCTCAAAACAAACAATATGTCACTGGAAATTTATAGTACAACTACCTGCATCTCGTAGAGATTCAGAGCTGTTCAATGATATAACACACTAGTAATATTTGATGTGTACTAGTAATTAAGTTTGTCGAACGTAATTCAGTTGAAGTATGGTGAAAAATGAATATCCAAATTCAACAATAAATAAAATTGTAGTGCATAGGTGCTGTACATTGTAAAATCCGCTGATCATATCGACAAAATATATTTTTGAAAACTGCAACTGACTATGGCACAATCATCATTATAATACAGAGTTCCAGCTTTCCAAATGAGGTATATCAATACAGAAATATCACTTTCATTCTTTTGTATGTTGAAATATAAAAAAGAAATTCATCCAAAATCATTGAACTTGTTACATATAAAAAATACATGATGCAATATATTGTCCATTCATTGAAACGTTTTATACCCTACATGTTTCAATAAGTACATGAATTCTATAAAACATTTCAATGACAAATTTAAGTGTTTTTCTCTGCTACACTATTCATGCTTACATTTTGCTGGCCTATATGACCCTGCTACCTGCATGGAATGAGAAAGTGCTTAATACTGCGAATTGTGATTTTCAGTAAACAAATTGAAAAGAAACTAACTAAATAAAGGAGAATGAAAACCTAGGTACCAGTAAGATTGTATAAAACATTAAAAATGAAAGACACAGATCGACAAAAATTTGAGAAAAATTGACTAAATAATAAAAAAAAAAAAACTTATGAGCGCTTGAATGTTGAGATCACTAAAGGCTATGACATTCTCCCATTGGTAATAAAAGCAAGATGTGTGACGTCATGAGGCATAAGACCCCATTATTTTTGTACATTTTTTTTTACTTAAACTGTTTCTTTTCTCAATTACATTGGTAGATCAGGTATTCTTCTTTGTGGGATATTTCACCTACCCAATTGAAAGTTTGAAAAATAATACTTTTGTTATCGTCCTGAGAAGATGGGTTTCCTCTTGTATTGCACTTCTGTTTCTTTAACCCTTTAGCATCTAGAGACTGTGTGAAAACTGTCAGCTTACTCCCTAGTGGAAATGGTTTGGCTGTGTTTGCATCAGGGTGTTGCAATAAGAAATACTCGTAAAACTTACTTTTTGCGCAGAATCGCACAGGACACATCCCATGGGTAATGCACAACAGATGTAGTCATGTTTGATCACATATTTTTGATATTGTCATGACTATAGCATGTGTAAAACAGATAATTTGGTGCGGTTTAGTGAGTAAGCTAACGGGCGGTCTTGGGCGGTTTAGGCGCTAAAGGGTTAATCCCTGAGATATGATTAGGTTTGGAAGTCCTTAGCCCCTCTTCTTCTTTCTACCATCAGATCCTCCATGTGTTTGATAGCCTATTACATAATGAAATGAAGTTGGAAGAGATAGTGCAATGCTTGTTAAATAATTTGTGCTCTATAAAATTATAGCACAGTGACATAAAAATAATTAGGATATATAGTCAAAACTGCTTTGAATGTAAGAAATATCGTTCTTGATTGAATAATGAAACACTTTAACAAATTTTATTTGTCAAAAGAAAAATTGATCTTTAAGTTCAAGCAATATTTTGGAAGTACTGTTTTTCTACTTATACTATAGTGTATACTATAATTCAACTTCCGTACTCATTTATTTAAGTAAAAAAGTACATTTATTTTTCTGGAAGATTAAAAAAAATGGCAAATTTCCTATGATTCAACATCCATCCAAATTTTTATCTTTCGATATTAAAAGAGTATTGAAATTTAATGTAAACCTTGTACATTGTGAACCTATAGCAATTTATCCTGTATATCCAGGATAAACTGGAAGCCTGACTGCTGAGAAGACAGCATTCTTCCAGAATCTTGGGGTAAAGGTAAAAGTTAACAAAATATAGGAGGGAAATCCCCCTTGTATTTCACTCATCACTGCATTCTGAATAAACAAAAAACTTTAAGGAATTGAATGACTTGTGTCAGTTAATATTTACCCTCATTCCATTTCTCTTGGCAGCACCTCGGCAGAAGAGTTCCGCTATACGACCCAAAGCTCCAAACACCTTAACATCCATTCCTCCTCGCTGTGACATCATCGTCCTACATGGAAGGTGGAGCAAAACAAAGAATGGGATACTACATTACATGTACAAAATTTTGGCTTCAGGACCCATATCCTGTTCATAATATAGGCTTTTCCGGTTAAGTTTAAACTATCTCCGATCAATTTGACATTTCTTACAAGCACGTTCGTCCGGAATGTGATCGCGATTAAAAATCTGCAATCACATTCGTTTATGAGTAGCCAAAATCAAACACCGTTCAATCCATTTGCAAATTGCGCCGATGAATTTGACATTGTGAGCAGTTATATTCATGAATGGTCGCTTAAATTCGTCCATTCTTAAAATTCCTGTCTTCTGGGGCATGCATATTCGAAATAACTATATAAAAATTAGCAATGTTAGGTTCGGCTAATATCCCATAAATTTGAACAATTATAAACAATCCTAATTTAGTCTATTACATAAATGGGTAAATTGCCAATTAGTCTAAGCCCACTTTGACTAATACCCTTTTGGCCTCATCCCACATGGTTTAATATCATTTCATTTCTATTTACCATTTTGTCTAATTTCCAATTCTTCTAAAAGTCATTCCTTCTAGTATGTATTTTCTTGGTCTATCATCACTTGATTAATTCTAGTAGGCCTAAGAAATTAGTAATATACCTATATCCATTTCGGAATTAAACGAAAAATGCAATTAGACAATTTTGCTACTGGACGAATTTGTTATTTAACCAAATGGTCAATTGACCAAGTGACAATTAGATCAAGACCAACTGGAGATTAGACCTAATAGCTGGTAGGCAGAGGTGGATCCAGGGGGTCGAGTAGGCCCCTCCTGCAAAAAAACAAAAAAACAAACAAAAGAAAGGGGGGAAGATGGACGATCAACTCCACTGACCAACTGAACCATACTCCTATGGGCGATACATAATGATGTTCATGTTAGAGATGAGAGAGATCGTCTTCGCCACATCCTGAACCATAACCCGCTAGAGACCCTAGTACAAAATGAAGAGACTTGGAAGCTCCTCTTCCAAACAAACCAAATGTAAGTACCTCCACAATTAGTCGTAATTTAGATGGGATGCTCTTCCCCATGAAACTGGCAAATGACATCCCAAGACAGCGGAACTAGCAGAGGGTACTTGACAACAGGGCAAAGTATGCTGAATGGTTTATAATACAGCAAGGGGTTGTCGGAAGACCATTATTTATAGATAAACACGGCTATAACGTATGAACTCGCCGAACATACGGTCGTGCCTCCAGAGGCTAGCCAGCTCGAAGAGTGGTCAGCGGACAAAGAGGCAGAAACCTAAACATTACTCTGGCAATATCCCCTGATGTTTGATTGATACATCATACCATGGCGTAAGAGACTGTTACCAGAGAGGGCTTTGAAGGGTAGCTGTCATGTCCTAACATTGATGTGTGTCCTTGCTCTTTTGACACTCTGATTCTTTTCAGGTCTGAGCGTATTCATGTTATGCTTAACATCCCCCAAAAACCTCAAGTGACTTATGATTCTCAAACTTAGAATCACATCTCTATGATCCTACGACTAATGTTAGTCATTGCAGGCTCTTTTGGAGATTTAGCTGTTTATGCCCAAAGCGATAGACATGCCATGCTTACATGTAACTTCCCCAAAACCCTCAAACGACTTGTGACCCTGAGACTTAGAATCACCTCTCTATAATCCTACAACTGAGACCTTGCTCTTTTGAAACAACCCCAAACGACTCGTGACCATTAGATTTAGAGTCTCTGCTTTATCATATCATACCATTGATGTGAATCCTTGCTCTTCTGAAGCTCTGATTCTTCCCAAGCCTGAGCGTATTCATGCCATGTGATATTCCTACTCTTTATCTTCATCATCTCTTCTCGGTGGTGGTACCAGCATTCCTCTTCCAATAGAATCGCATCTCTGTTGAAGACCGGAATCTACACAAAAGAGAAACAAATGTGGATTTTTCATTGTGGTGATTGAAAAACAAAAATAAAGTCAGAGGCTGCATTGCTCTACTGCAGCCTAATTAGCATTGAGACATACAGTCAGCCTTGCCTATTAAAGTTGAATCTGTTCTTTTGGAAAAGAGGAAATATATGCAGCTTTGATTTAGCATAAATTGGACTTATGAAGGGTTAAAACAACATAATATAAAGGGTCGTGTGTTATGAACTTGCCAACCAAATAGGGTGGTGCTGTTACGCTTTTTGCTATTTTCCAGCATTAATTTGTCAATATTTTCAAAAGTAAGAAAGTTCATGTAACAAATTTGATCTCATTTTGAAGCTATGTTACTGTGCTAGCTCCCTGTAAAGTTTCATTATTCTAGGTAACATTCTAGTGGAGTTACAATGGTTTAAGTTTTGGGGAGTAGGGGTGGTGCCAGAAGCGGAGATGCCTGTACAAAGTCAATGGGAACTTTTGCATTTTGTGGTTGATTTGGGGAAAACTTGAATAACTCGGCCAAATTTTGGCTTATGGTTATGCTTTATACCAGGAAATCACTGAACAATAGATTTGATGTTATAATAGTACCCTGGAAGACTCAACAATCATTATTTGACCTAAAAATGCGATACCTCCTGTACAAAGTCATTAGGAAACAGAGGTATTGTAGTACCGTTGGGAAACTGCAAATCTCTGCCAACTTTTAATCTATGATTGTAAATTTAGCACCAAATTAAAGCTTATCAACTGCTTTATACCATCATATCACTTAAACCATATGTTTGATCGTGCAACAGTACTTGACAGGACCACCCCCTCGTGAATTTGAAAAAAAAAAAAAAAATATATTTTTCTTTCTAAAATTGTAAACCATTTAATGAAATATAAGTTGTTTGAAAGGTTTGAATATTATCTACATGTACCAGAATGGAATGATATTAATCATATTTGGGTGATTATTGATTACTTGATGATAAAAACAATGAAAATTAAAAAAAATATATAAATTTCTTGAAATTTTCTTGATAACTTTTTCATCTTACACCTGGTATAATTTTTCTAAGCAGATTTAGATTCCTTGAGGAATTTCCTTTCAGAAAATGTATAGTTTTATATATATATATATATATATATATAGTTTTTTAATATATATAGTTTTGATATTATAGGGCGTATACTTTTCGAGATACAGGTCCTTGAAGAGAAAATGAGCCGTTTGTAGTCAAATTGGCATGTAACGCAAAAGGCGGCGAACTTATAACACATGGCCAAAGAGGAGGAGACTTGAAAAGGCCTAATACGCTACTGATGCAAGTTGACTTCGTGAACGAGGTTTAATATATTTCTTGCTTACGTTTTTGAGGATTGAAGGCATTATATTTCTGCACACCATGACTTTCTTCCAGTATTCCACTTCTTTTTCACGATCTGAGAAGTAAATCAGAATGGGGCAGAATTTCACCTACAAAATTGTAAGTACATTGACAAGACTTGACAACTAAATGAAAGTACAAAATGTGTAATAGACTGATGTAAAATATAATTGGATCAATTGTGTTTCATTTTGACATCTTGATTGTGATGCAATATGGTGTAAATTTTCTTAAAGATACATGTACATGTAGATTACATTTGTCATATGTGATGCCCCTTGATAATATTGCACATATAAAGAAATAAACTTGTGCTCGTCCAAAACAAGTATAATCATACAGTTATCTAGTTTATTTATTCGGGGTCATCCCACAAGACCGACACCCACGAGACCGACGGCCCATTAGTCCGACACTAGACAAAAAAGGCCTATTAGACCGACGCTAGCAAATAAAGACCCATAAGACCGACGCTAGAACAAACAGGCCCACGAGACCGACACCACAATATTGTAGTGTCGGTCTCATGGGACTGTTTGATCTAGTGTCGGTCTAGTGGGCTGTCGGTCTCGTGGGCCTAAATTGTTTATAGTCGATCTCGTTGGCCTATTTACTTTACTGTCGGACTCGTGGGTCGTCGGTCTCGTGGGTGTCGGTCTTGTGGGCTGTAGGGGAGACTCAGGTTAGTTGAGCCACTTTTTGCTCAAGGTCACCTGGTGCCCATGGGTGAAGTTTTTTTATGCTATTGAGGATTGGGATTGAAAGAGTAGTATGTTAGGCAAATTATAAATGGTATATCCCGAAAATAGCACTTTCGGTTTTGGAGCCCCGGGCAATAAAACAAAAAGTGTCAAGTGGCTCAACTAACACCAACACGCAGGTAAGTTGAGCCAAGGCGTTGGGTTAGTTGAGCCATGCGGCATAAATCAATTTTTGGGGGCCGACTACCCCATCCCACAAGACACACATAAACACACACCCACACCCTCACATACACCAACTCACACGCATGCACGCACACAATACGGTTACTTTTTGGTGCATTTATTTTTTTTCCCCTATTTTCGCAGGTATGTCCTTCATAAATAGTCTTGGGGCATGACAGATGCTTTTTTCCTGTTTAATAATGATAACAAAATAGTTAATTCATGTAACACGCCATACAAACCCCAAAATATTCTTTTCAAAAATTTTAACCCATGTAGGCATAGGCTCAACTTACCCCATCGACAACGGCTCAACTAACCCCACACCTTATTTTTTTTACTAATTGGGGTGGAAAGTGAAATTCTTACTAGACTCAAATCTAATGATACGGTTAAATTTATATACAATGATACTCCTTTCAACTGTAGTATGATAGTCTGTTAAATCTTTAGGGTGTCAAAAATATGAGCACACATGTCACTTTTCGCGGAAGTCACTTTGACCAGCAAAAATCAAATTTTGTTGATTTTAACAAGCTTGTAGTCTGCACCCATGTATCAAATTCAGCATGTATGGTCCATCTATTATTATGTAACAGGAGATGGAAGCATTATAAATTTTAAAATGGTCTTGACCTATTTAGAGGGAGTGGCTCAACTAACCCACTGGCTCAACTAACCTGAGTCTCCCCTACCCATTTATTCAGAGCTCCCAAGTCTCACACATCTTGCGTGAGAATCACGCATTTCGGGTCCGTCTCACGATCTCACGCAGAACACCCGATTTCTCATGCAAAATGAGAAAAAGTAGCATTATTATAGATTTTTTTACCATTTTGGAGTCTCAAAACCCTAAATATCGGCAGTTTTTTCACCCATCAATCCCTGCGAGTGCGATGTTTTCATGCAGGTGACCGTTATATATGCAAGATCCCCCACTATGCATGTGGTGACCCGACATTTGCTCCTGCGACAATTGCTCCGGGCTTTATTTCGTCTAAGATATAGGGTTAGGGTTGGGGTTGTAATAGGGATTTATATTAGGTTTAGGGTTAGGTTTAGGGTAGGGTATAGTGTAAAGTCCCTGGTTGAGGTTAGTCATTCGATTAGTGTATGGAATTTATAGCGGAGCAATTGTCGCGGGAGCAAATGTCATGGATTCGTAGCATGTGCGCGCGCCTCCTTTGTGTACAGATTACTACTGCGCGCCCGCACACATGTTGGAACGCGCGCCGCATGCGCACTGCTTTCAAACACGATGTGAATGATCTGACGCAAATTTTTTTTTTGAACTTGGCATCTCTGTTTATTTCGACTTTTTTCACAGTATCTATTTAGTTCAGCTTACTTTATATAGCCTTATTTTGGTTGTAAAATAAAAATCTAAATATATTAACAAAGAGCCGAAGTCCTAATGGCGGTTATGAGGGGGGGGGGGGTTGAGCCTTACCATGATGATGTTCTCCACCTCACTTCCAAGACATCATCTTTTGTTGGATACTGCGAAAAGAAAAATATTATCAAAATTTAAATTGCAAAATACAATTGACATTGTAAATATTAAAGATCTGCAAATGATATCAATAAACTATCAAATACATAAAACATTTAGACAATGATATGTCTAAAGTATGTAATTTGCACATCATTACCATTAAATAAAACAAATGCCTCTTTTAAAATGACTTCTGGTCTTAATATTCATGAGGTGAATGAGCGTTACTTGACTGAAGTGAAAATATTTATGCTAATTCATAGAAAAGTCCAGTCAAATAAAGCCTAATGAAATTAATTGAGGATTACCCAATATGATAAGTGTTTAAATTATTTATTTAAAATTGATTTATGTATTAATTAATTTATTTATTGGATCAGGGTTCCGAGCATTTTAAGAAAAACAATTCCCTGATTTTTCCCTGATGAAATCTAAATTTGCCTGGTAATTATTTAACCCATTTCCAGTTTCGCATGTTTTCTTTGTTGTCACTGTGAACAATTTGCAGTATAAAACACTTGTGACTACCGAACTTTTTTGGTTTTTAACCAAACAAAATTCTCGACTTTCCCTGATTTTGAAGGATTATTATCAAATTCCTGACTTTTCCCTCACTAGAAAAACAGAAAAAGAAAGAATTATTGGGGGGGGGGGGTAAAACTGTGATAAAATTACCTTTGTTAGATGAGTGTGGCATCACAAGATCAAGCGGAACACTGTAGACATGATTAAGCACTACCTCAAAAACCATTTTATTAAGAAGTGCAGATGACTCAGCGTGATGCATATGCGTGAATCAACAATACATGCTAGTTTCGAAGCAATATTTTGATAGCGGAACGACATAAAGACAATCACGCCCAACCTCTGGCGCTGGCCGTCCTGGTGCTACAGCGCCTTCCCCAACTGGGCCTGGTCGGTCGAGTCTCCAACTCAAGATTCGGGTACCTTCCTTAAATAATTACGATGCAATGGAAATCTTCTACTTCAGCCTCAGGGATAGCCGAATGAAAATAATTCTTTCCAGTAAAGTAATTCTCTAAATCATGAAACCTTTGGACAATCCGGTCGCTAAATACGCGTGCAGTGGCCTGGAGTCACGTTTCATAATACTTTACTTATGATGGAATGCCACAATTGGCAATGTATGAATTTACCTTTTATTTATTCTTCTATTTATCAATAAATTTATTATTATTATATCTAATAACTTACACCCCCAGAACCCCCCCCCACCAAAAAAAAAAAAAAAAAAATCACCGTCAATCAACAATCACTTTTGAATGTACATTTAGGCCTAAGAGGGATTAAATCAAATTTTAGAATTTGAGATCTCAACTCCCTAATTATTTTCCCTAAATTCTAATGTTAAAACAAATATTGGAAAGATGTTGGCTGTAACATAGCCTATCACGGATCGAAAATAAGTTTCTTTATTAGAATGGAGGAAAAAGTAACATCTTCATTAGCTTTTTTTCCTCCCATTGTAACATTACTTGTAATGGCTGTGACCAACACTTTTTAAACATCCTTTCTTTGTTATTAATTTGATTTTTTCAAACAGTCATAACGAAGCTTCAATTATTTTCCACACTCTTCCAAACCAACAGCTAGGTTGATTCTCCTACAAGAAGAGGGAAGAAGGAGAAGATACAAAGAGAAGAATGGTAGGATAAAACACAGGGGCGGTGGACTGTACCATACTGGAAGAAGAATGGAATAGCAAAGAGAAGAACTTAAATGCTCTCAAATTAATAATACGTGTCATGAACTTCACATGATACTTTGAAAAAAAAAGAGACAAACAAACAAACAAATATACATCAGAATGAATTTATCATATTAGATGATTTTATAATGTGTCTATCAAAGTCAAATCCTGGGAAAGTTAATAAACCATTAGCAGTCGTGAGTTCAAGTGGCAAGAATAAATATTTGACAAGTCAGAGCATAGCCTTTTCTAATGCTATCTTTAGTGTTTATGATCCACATGCTTTAATCCTGCCCCCCACTCATGCACATACATATCTTAATACAAATCTTAAATACCCTCTGAAAATAAAGACGGGTATACATACTATGTTAGGTCCGAACACTTGATTGAATGTCTGTAGCATTTGAAAGGGTTCTGACTTTCAGTCTTGCAGATTTTTGTCTTGTAGGCAATCCTGACTGGGTTTTGGCCATCAGTACTTTTGGCCTTTTTATATGGCAACAGGCCACATTATTCTCAGTAAACACATGGGCACTATTCTATTTATTATTTTTTTTGGGGGGGGGGTGAGATTACACTTATAATGTAGGCTAAAAATAATCAGTACGGACAAACATCTTAGCAGCCCTTCTCCAGAATATTACATTCGTTTAACAGTTAGATCTTGACTCATGTATAAAGAAATCCAACAAAAATCTCTTTATTATTACAGCAATGTGGTGTCAACAGAGTCGCCATAAGCCCTGATATAAGAAGATAGTTTTCTGGTAAATATCTCCTTTGGAAATATGCAGAAATGCAAAAAAGAAAAAAAATAATCCTTAAATTGCTGTATGATACAGTATGTAGTAAAAATGAAGAAATATGTTAGTTTTCAGTGTAGATTTTGTACTGCATTATTCACATAAATATTTTCCTCCCAGAAAATAACAACTAATCTGCTGACGCCACATATGTGTGGAATGCAGATATTTTTTTTATAGTGCATCTGAAGTAACCAGCTAATGATTCATTACAAAAAGTGTTCACTTTATCATATAACATGTTATTTATAAAAACATGACTATTCATAATCAATCAATGTAAACATAATCATTTTTTCTTCTCTAATCATGGTGGAGGCAAGATGTTACTAATAATAATTCTATGGATTTTTGTTGCAGATTAACATCTTAGTGTAAACAGCAATACTTTTGAGTTGCATCATCGATATAATAAGGTTATAATTTATTGATTCATTCATATCTATATTATGCTTGTGCAAACAAAAGTTTTTGTAGCCTCTGATAAGATAATAAGATTACTTTATTGAAAATGATAATTGTTTGAGAACTGAATTAATCGCTAAATGAACTCTGTTCTAACAAACATGCACAATGACATACCGTGTATCTTATGTCAACATCTGTTTACAGTCCTAATACTAGAATAATTTAACCTTTCTCTCTTAATGAAAACACATTTCTGTAAAATTTCGGTCAGAATATATGTTTACACTTAAACACTGCATATACTACCTATACCAACTCATTCTAAAAGTGATTTCCAGAATTAAAGTATAATATATGTAGCTGATTTATAAATTATGTGCACCTCCTTCCACTGAGAACATGAATACTGACCAGCAGATTTTAAACTTTTTTAGGGGGGGGGGGGGGCTGATTGTTTTGAAGAAGAAGGAGGGAAAAAATAAAAATCTGCACAGAGTATTTTGCTGCATACACCACTGGGGATGGGTAGATTGTGAATATTACAATATTAAATTAATGCTACACTGTACATGCATGGCATGGAAAGGTTTTATTATAAAAAGAACTACATGTACTTCTGAGAAAATATCAATGTACGTACTGTAGCTTAGGAACAGAAAACAAAGGCCTGCACTTAGCTACACCCTACATGTACGTCTTTCTAGAGTCTACTGCAATACTGAACCGGCAAGACTGATACGCTCATTTAAAACCAATCAGCCAGTACATGCTGAAACGTACATGAATGTACCCAGGGCTGGCAGGCACATGAAATGATACATGTATCAGTTCATTTGTGAAATAAAAAGAGAAGGGTTTCCCTCTGTCATTAGCAAACTTTAGCGACCAACAATGGGCTTTTTGCAAGTTTACGCTTCAAACATGTTCAAAGTTTGTTTGCTAAAGTGAAAACTGTTTGTGTATGTTTAAAATTCCTAAACAAACCCCTAAACTCAATGTATATAACTAGGAGTGGGCTATAAATGGGTGATTTTTGGTTTTACCCGGGTAACAGTTTTTTTCTGTTCCATATATCCTACCTCAACATAGAATGATACAATTTTTGACCTTGCGTCCCACAAAAAAGTGTGCAGGGCAAAAATCCAAGATGGCCGCCGTTTTCCTGAAAAATCACATTTTCAGCCATAATTTTGCCATTTTGGGGTCTTTTTAGCTGGTTTTGGTGTCTAATCCTATGTATTGGAGGGAGAGCAATCTGTTTATGCAACAAGAAGTAGTATCAACCCTTCATCTGTAGAAATAACCCTCTATATCCCTGCATTGGGGGCTAAATTAGCCCCGCCCCTCTTGACATTTTTCTTGATAATCTGTCAATGCAAAAATATTTCGGACAAAAATATTCTGGACTTTTTCAATTGACATTTCACACACATTTTAAGACCCTATTTGCGAAAATTGGGGGTACGGTTGCAGAGAAATAACACTTTTCATGATCAATCTTTAAAAAAAAAAAGCAATTTCCAATGCTTTTGTGTGTAAAATGTATTGGTGCAAGTGCATGTACATTGATCTAATTTACTAATTTTCCTCCGTTCCACCCTGAGATCTCATCTATTTATGAACTGACTGTGACCAAACTTGGTGTGTCCAAATCTCATCATGTATTTTACAAGAATACATAGTCAAATTTATGATATCTCTTGTTATTCTGCAATAAAAAACATTCTTCTGACAACATTTATGGTAAAACCCATATACATTGTACACACATAAGCATTGGAAACCGGCCTATTTTTTGTGATATTGGTCACAAAAACGTGCTATATCTCTGCAACCCTACTTAAAATGTGTGTGAGATGTAAAATAAAAAAGTTCTGAAATTTCAGCACAAAATATTTTTGCCCTGAAAAGTTATAGCGAAAAAAAGTTAAGAGGGGTGGGGCTAATTTAGCCCCCAATGCAGGGATATTGAGGGTTATTTTTACAGGTGAAGGGTTGATACTACTTCTTGTTGCATAAACAGATAGCCTGCCCTCCAATACATAGGATTAGACACCAAAACTAGCTAAAAAGACCAAAAAATGGCAAAATTATGGCTAAAAATGTGATTTTCCAGGAAAATGGTGGCCATCTTGGATATTTGCCCTGCCCACTTTTTTGTTGGACGCAAGGTCAAAAATTTTGTCATTTCATGTTGAGGTAGGATATATGGAACAGAAAAAAACTGTTACCAGGGATAAATAACACAAAACACATTTTTTACCTACTTATAGCCCACTCCTAATATAACAATGTTATTTCCATTGTCCAAAATACCTTGCAATATCAATTTTCCACTGTACATTCGCCAGTATTCAATTCTAATGACAAAGGAAAACACTGTTTTTGCAAGTCTGCAAATCAAATTCATGTTTGCAACTCAGTGAGATACATACCCCTCTGTTCTGTTTAAATTTCAAATATCTTTGTGAATTCAGGCAGGACATTTACAGTACATGTATAACTTGATGCAATGACATATTTAATGAAAACTATTTATATGACCTTATACCCATTGCCCCCTAGAATTTGATATTTCAAAAAACACTATTGAGATGCAAAATGCACAATCTGCCCAAATGTATTTTGAACATACAATTTCAAATAGAACCTTTAATAATACAATCTCTACATAGCACCATCATGACTAAAATTGAGTTAAAGGCAAAAGATAAGCTCATTCCCTGTTTAAAAATAATCCATTTTGATACCTGAAAATAGTATGGATATAACAGTTATAATATTAAAATACCATCATGAAAATTTCACATCGTAAATTTCATTGGATATATTATAAAAAAAATGAAATATAAGTAAACCTTTTTCGGTTACAGCAGTCCTTTGTGACAAAGAGTTCGTTGTATTTCAAACTCTGTGCCATGTATTTTTAGTAGCGCCCCCACCCGATGAGAGAGCGCAAATGCCCATACATGATCGCTGATTGGTGCATTAAATATGTGAAGGCGGGGCAACGAGCGATACGATCCGAGTGTTTGAGGTTTTTTCTCACGTATGAAGTACGTTCCCATACACACAGCATATATTGCGTAGTGCAGTACCATCGCCGCCTAGGCGATCAGCGTGTCTCGTACTGTTTACAAAGAATCCACCCGTTTCCACTGCCATATCCGCACGCTGAGTGTAAGCTATCTTGTGTGTATCCATATCGTATGCATGGTCAGTCGGCCGATACGCGGTATACGGATCCCATGCGCATGTGGACGTTAGAGGTCAAAGGCCAGTTTGTGTGCTGGCTATAAATAGCACCGTAATAGAAATCCCAACACGTGAATTTCTATGCGTAGCATGCATGCATGTACCATGGATATAATATCCATGCATGTACTGTATACTCGCTCTTCGAACATTTGAACTGGTTTTGCCTTTGTACGTTATGTGTATGGAAATATTCAAGGGGGGGGGGGGGGGGGAGATGGTGCGGTGTGTTAGTTTAGTTCCTTGGTGAGACCATGGGCCTATATAACTTGTTCTGATCATGAAAACATGAAGTACTCTTTTTACTCCATGATGAAAAGTTATAGGTCCGATTTGTGAACTTCCAAAATTGTTACCAAGTAATTACGTCATTGATACTCGTTTTATTATCGCTGATATAGGGCAAGACGATTTTTTTTCATAGATCCCCCCACAAGAAAAAATAAATAAATAAATAAATAAATATAAATAAATAAATAAATAAATAGATAAATAAATAAATTCTCGTGCCACCTCTTTTTTGTTTGTTTGTTTTTTGTTTATTTTTTTTTTTCATCAAAGATTGTTCAAAATAACTAAAATCGCTTAGTCCAATTGAAATTGATTTTTCCCTCCCTTGAGATTGATTTTGTTTCAACAACATCACCATTTCAACGTCTACAACGGCGGTATTAATTTTTTATATACTATAGTACTTTACTAGTATTTTATAACAAAGACAAGACGATATTGTTCATAGTTCTAATTCCCTCTCCCCCAATTTTCAATTCTCGTGCAACCTCCTTGTTTGTTTTCTTATACTGTATATTACTTTTTTTTTTCATCGAAGATTGTTCAATGCAATGTTAGAACGCTTAGTCCGATTGAAATTGATTTTGTTTCCTTGAAATTGAATTTGTTTCAATATAACATCACGATTACAACGTCTATACGGCGGTAATCATTTTTATATACTAGTAGTATTGTCCACAAAAGTTTGTAATAAAACAAACAGCTAATGTTTAAATGCCTTTGCTGTATGCTTATGATTATTTTGTTGTCGCTTAAAATAAAACAAGACGATTGTTCATAGTTTCAATTCACTTCCCCTTTCTTTTTAAATTATTGTGTATCTAGTTTTGTTTGTTTTTCGTTGGGGCGGTTGGGTCTTGGGAGGGGAGCGAGAGGGTCGTCCACGCTATGGATGCACGTTAAATTTTCCAGTGGTCAATTTTCTAACAGAAGTTCTACCTAGGGCCTAAACTAAACTTGTTTTATTTATTTATTATTTATTTTCTTGGTTCTGTCCATGCTCTATATCGACACCGACTCCCATGGCTGAAAATTTCAACTTGGTAGACGTGGCGTTGGGCCTACTCCGTCCAAAAAAGATAGTAGAGCCCAAGATTCAGTCCTATATTGTCCAAAGTATATTTCAATTCAGTGATCAACAGAATATTTAATTATGTGACTCATCATTTTTTTTTTTTTTTTAATAGGCTAAATGTAAAAATGAATTTTTAATAAAAAGTTATAGTTCTAATGATTTCTTTGAATGGTTAAAAATGCACAGCTAATTCTCATAATACAGTGCATCCCAAAAAGAACTATACACTTTTGACAAGGCTACCAAATTGAAAATATATGATTCTAGGAGAAAAGGTTTAGATGTATATAAAGCTCATATCCTCAACTATCATTATGGCACAAAAAAATAAGTAATAATGGAAAAACAAAACTGAAGTCAGATCAAAACTCAAGGATATAAAAACAAACGGTAAAACAATACATTTTGCATAATGCTTGAATGTTTATTTCTGACTTTTGATATATCTTTTACTCTGTTAGCTGATTCATTCATTATTTCTTTGAATCCTTCTTAGCATCCCATACCCAGGTAATAAATGAATAGCGATTTCCTGTGCAGGATATGTTTTGTGTCCTTAATAAAAGTGGGCATTGCTCACTGAAAAATGCGTTATTTTCGGATTTTGTTTTTTGGTGTCATAATGATAGATGAGGCTATTTTATATACATCAGTTCTAAACCTTTTCCCCAAGAATAATATATATTTTTAATTTGGTAGCCTTTTTGGGACGCACTGTATAGGATCGCTATTCAATGATATCAGACGATTGAAATTAGTGCAATATCAAATGAATTTTTAAAGATCTGAGAGACATTGCCTGCAATTTTATTTTTTGTTTATTATGCTTATGTGGATAGGCCTATATATCGGGGGGGGGGGTGATAAGTTATAACAAATTCGTTCCAAGTTATCCAGCTAAATGTATCGGGACAAATACAAAAAAAAGTCATGTCGGTATAATAGCACTATATACATTCACCACAACAAAGTTCATTAACATTTTTGTTATTTGTTTAAATTAATTTATTATTAGAATTATCTTTAATGCTTACATTTATTAATGTAATGTTGATTAAATTTTAGTACTCCTATTTTGATATGTGTCAGCATGGCGGTCCAGGCGGGTGCAGGGACGCGCCCCCCCCCGCCAATAATTTGAAAACCGCTCATTGACTGTACTGTTAAATCCGAAAATTTCGGCGGCGCCCCCCCCCCATCCTGAAATCCTGTATCCGCCACTGTGTGTGTGATTTATTTACCGTAGAGTTGTCGAGCATATCTATTTTGAAAGGGAAGTTTCTTAGATCACTGGATGACCATTATAGTTCCCAAAACAGGTTTGATATTTTATTGCTTTGTGCCCCCCCCCCCAGAAAAATGCTTGTCAATGGAGGAAAACGGCTACACCAGATATATTATTTTTGCGGCCAGCAGATCATGTTGGAGGTTGCGATCAAGCAAGTTATGTATTATGAATGTTTATAGAAGATTATAAGTGTTTATAGAATGAAATCACAAAAATCATGGTATAGGGAAACAATTTGGAATTTTATATAATAGCTAGGGGCCGAAATTATAACATAACTGGTAAAGAATTGCTTCACGATTACGTTCGATTACCGATTCGTTTTCAAATGACCTCTATATCTATGAAGTCATGCTGGCCGGAGCTAGCTGAGTGAACAACGGGGTTGTTATAGCAACCCCTGCCTGAACTATAAATAGCTATCATAGAAATCCAAACATTAGTTAGACTCTTGTCCAAGCCATGGCGATGTTATTCGTTCTCGATATCAATAATGCCGAGCAAGAGGGGAAAAAAAGAAGCTGTGAGATACCAGATTTTGCTAGACTTGCTTCGTTTGTCACCATTTTTGGCTTCTTTTTTCCCCAGCATAATTAATATTGCATTGATGACGATAACGGTGCGCAAGAGCTTCGATAAGAGGCTACAATCAGCTGTGCTGCCCTGGGATGAGCTCGATCGAGGGGCCGGGGCGCGCAATTGCATGCATGCATACAGCAGGGTTAGCTGCTCGAAATGGAAGTAAGACATTCTTGATCTGGCCAACAAAACAAACTGATACAAAAGTAAGTAGAATTTGATTTTGTACTTTAGTGTTTATTTTACGGGTTAATTTACGTTGTTGTTGATGTGGCCTCACAAATCAACAATCGTTTACTGGAAGGAAGTAGAGGTCTGTCTATGCAGTCAATTGTCTCTATGAACTTGTGTCGCAGAGTTGACGATCCGTTTGCCTCAACTCGGAAGCCGCACTTCAACTTGCCTTGCATTGTTCTCCGAGTTTGTTGATCGTTCAAAAGACATTACGTTTAAATAAACCAAAATGCGTTGATCAAAATATGTATTATTTAAAATCATAAACAAAATGCAGTATCCATTCCCGACTTATTCCCCTATATTTATAAGCTAAATCGCTATAGTAGCCTAGTCGCTATTTTGGGATTGCATTAATTGGTTAAACAGTGAATGCTCAATACAAAATAAGATGGAAAGCCCCCCAAAAATTATAAAATGTTTAAAATATACCGAGAACGGTGGAATATTTCTGCCGAAGCCTAGCCTAGCCCTAGGCATTCAGATCGACGTCGATTACGTGCACATCCCCCCCCCCCTCAAAATGGTCAGTGTCATTATCAGGCAAGAAATTCTTGAAGAATGGAATAACCATGAAATATCATCAGTCGTCGTCTTCTTCTTTCATTGAATTTCGCCAGGATCGAATATAATCTAAAGATTGAACTTCGAGAAAGACAATAATATTACCTTGCAACAAAAGATGTTTTTGTTAATGTTTTTTTGTTTTTTGTTTTTTGTAATTTTAATAACATTAGATTTACAACAACTACAAGTGTCTGACTATTACCCCCCTCAATATTTGTAAGTCTTTAGTATATAAACTAGGAATAATGCTGCTGAATATTTGATCTAGAAGGTTTGTATGTTTGTTTGTTTTTGTTTTGTTTTTTAATTCTAATTTGGGTCTTTTTGTTTTTGGATTACCACCTTTCATCTGAGTTAGAAATGGAAGAATGTAGCTTTGGTGACACCTGTCTCTTGGCACTAGCCTCTTGAATATGATGCTGGATTAGACCTGTAGATCACCCCTCCCCTGTTTTCTTCGACCACTCTAAATGGATCAACATGCAGGGTAGGTTTGTGTAACATGCTTTTAATATTCATTGTCATAATCAAAAGGAGGTATGATTCTCAAAAGTCTATTACAAGAAACTTTATGAATGTGTTGCGCTCTTTACAGCATACATCATCAGACTGAGAAAGTCATGTTTTATTGAAAAATTTTCTCACACATTTTTATGCCACCCGTAAACTTTTTACGGGTGGCCTAAATTACTGATTTTGGAGAAAAAATTCTAAACACCATTTTAAAGGCCCTTCACGGTTGAGAAGTGCATGATTAGATCTGTAGAGGGCCTACTGATACTAACTTTTCTGGAACTTTGTCTGTGTGGTGGTTCCATTGTTCAATTTTAAATGTTGTAGATAGATATGAATGAAATAAGTATGTGTTTGAATAAAGGGAAAAACTTGAGAAAAGTTTCTCCTGACCTAACTACGAACTGGCTTACTAATTGCTCCGTGTAGTGGTTCACCTTCATATTTTACAGAATTATTTAAGTAGTTTAGAGTGTGATTATCAGTCAGATAAGTCTTATTAATTTTAACTTGGTGTTTAATAAATATCTTCTTTGAATATGATTCGATTGTACCACCAAGTACTAAACAGTGGAAGTGCGTATATTGTAATTTTCAAGGAACATATTTTTTTCTATTTATCTTAACAGGAATCAGCTTAGGTTACCCATGTACTTACTTGGGTCGGTTCTGGAAGTAGAAGTCCATGCATGAGCTTGAACGATTCAACCACCTTGACCTGGCATCGGGAATCTGAGATTGAGCTGGTTCGGTCAAAGATGATAGCTTGACTGAATGAATAGTATCACCAGTAACAGAAACTGTGAGGGATGGTGTTCCTGCATTTGCCATGAGATATCTGGTTTCTGCTGTTTTTATTGTTAGGGGCCTAAAGGCAGCTGCAGGAACGCTTCAACAGTGCGTATGGAGCCTTGCATACAATTTATACACCCATGGTGGATATAGATAGTTGCACTAACATGTTGTTCAGTCCACTCCTGATACAACAAGGGGATGTAATTAGATTTATATTTTACAAAAATGATTAACTCCTCCTGATCCCAATCTGTGTGTGGAAACATTTGTGTTCACTATTCAGTATAAAAGTTCACTTTGTTGCATGGAGGAAATTGGTTTGGTCTAAATCGCCTTGTTATAAATTGAGTAGACTATCATTATGTTCGTTTTTCATGTTGAAGTGATTGAAAGTTCTTCTGATCGCCTTGCCTTTTATACAAAATAAACGTTTTAGGCCACTCCTTTGAAAATTGTATTCATTTGTCATGTTATATTGTAAAAATATATTTAGTACCGTCATCATTTAACTTGTTGTAACAATCCAATCCTGAAAATTTAATTCCTCTCCATTATGTTGATAAGTGCTTTTGTAATCACTTTGTAAATTTAATTTTGTTTTTTTATCATGATTTACATTCATTTTAGTATAATATCGAAAATTAGAAACCTCATTTCAATTGCTAAAAACTATATTAATGAACTTGATAATAACAAAGTACATGTAGACTTGTACCCATTCCTGTGATTGTGATATTGACAACTTTTTAAATGCACCTTGTTCTTGAACTAGGCCTGAATACATTCATGGTGTTATGATTATATTTTTGAGAATTTTCAACGAAATAGATACATTTTGATGAGATACAACTCATCAAGGGATATGGTTATGTTTAAATACAATCTACTTCCCTTATATTGAGCTCAATGCCAGGTTTTTTTTATACAGGATTTTTCACAATAACAAGGCGATTCTCCTAATATTGAAACTTGTGCACATATGTTTATTTGGCACGGAGTTATAATGGGTGTAGACTGGATGGCATTTTGGGTATACAAGAAACCATTGCTTAGAGATATAACAAATCGATTCAATTTATTTTGCATTGATTGACACTGCATTTAATACTAAATATATTTTTATGTAAATCATAAAGTCTTTATTACAAAGGCTTTGTAAGAGCTTTAAAAGCTCTTAATATTATGGTGAATCAAATGTCAAAATCTCATATCTGCAGATTATAAACCGAGTATTTTAACATATCTCTTTATACAGTTCTTCATTTACTAAGTATAGAATTGTGAGATAAGGATCCTATCTTGCTGGCCAAGTCCCTGGAGTCGTTAAAACGCAAATCATGGGGAGTCGCAGAAAAATTTATTTCAAACATGTTTTGTTTACTTCAGAGTCAGTCCAACTTACTCGAAATGAAAGAGTATTAAAAATGACCATGTTCGCTTGACTTTTCTAAGACTATAAAGACTTTGTGGCAAATGTACTTGCGACTGGAACAATCATTCTGAAAAGTCAAACAAGTTTATGTTTGACAATTTTAGATTGTTTCATTTTACTGCAATTCCCCGAGGACTTAATAGATGTTGCGGTAGTATCTCCACGACTCCAGCGACTCGAATCACAAACCTTTTTCTTTGCCATGAGAGTGATGATTGAATGGAGTTTACTTGAGGTTTTTTTACCCCCCCCCCCGATAAAATAGTGATATTAAATTAAACACATAAATATGATATTGAAAGGGGGCTATCGAGTTGGCCATGAGACTAGTTTGCGACTATAAGGTGGCATCTCGCGTCACAAAGATGTCTCTGAGGCTCCAAAACGTATCAGAGACATTCTGTGACGGAACCAATCTCATACATGTTCACTTTTCCTGTGATTGAATCGTGAGATGATGCACAGACTCTTGAGGTGTATTTGTTAGTCTCTGCGTTTTATGGTGTACGCCTCTGGAGAAGTAGAGACGATATTCTGTCTACATGTACTTCTGAGTCGCTGCAACTTCTCACAATGGGAAAAGTCTCAAAATTAATAAGTCATGCTTGACATCGTTTTATTTTGTTTTCGCTGCGTCTCCCAAAGACTCGGAGACATAAAAGAGACTTGCTCACGACTGGAAAATTGCGATATAAAAATAATTTTCATATTTTTGTTCGATTTTCCTGCGACTCCCAAGAGACTAAATAGACGTTGCGGCAATGTTTACGCAACTCCAGACACAGGAGTCGCGAGCTTGTCTCGGGGCCAATGAGAGAGACAGAGAGAGAGACGAATGACTATATTATAGAAAAAATAAATTGATTTTGAGTGTGAGATGATTTGGTGTGTGGATTTATTGAAATTACAAATGATGATAATAATATTAAGAAGAACAACAATGATTTAAAAAAAATGAAAATATAAAGTAAGGTACAAAATAGTCGTGAGCAAGTACTATAAACTTAAAATATATCTGAAAATAGAATGACTTTTAGCCTGACCCCGTTTTGAAAATACATATAGAAAAGTAAACAAATTAGATGAATTTATAGGCCCTATTTATAAATACTTTTTTGTTTTTATGCATGAAATTTGAACAAATTGAATAGAATGAAAAATAATAATGAAAAAGAGGAAACACACATGTCGATCGGAGGATCAAAGAAATAAGACTGGAGAAACAAAAAAGACGATCAAATTGATTTTGTGACAAAAATTAAATTTATTAGCACGATTATCTGTACAAAGGAAAAGAAGTTGTTGAAATTATCTAAACAGAGTTCTGGAATTTGGTAAACAATGGTTGTATTCATACAGAAGAATAAATAGATCGTTCATGTTTTCCCTACTGCCTTCTTCAACCAAGAAGTAGAAACTCCTTGCTTCAACCCTGCTCAACCATGAGCCACATTATGCTCCTTCACGGCAATTCACAAAGACACACACACTTTGGTCTACAACAACAGTTTATCATGTGGGACATGCTCATTCATTTTGTTGCACGGCTTTTTTTGACATGATATTTTCCTGGAAAATTTTCAGTAATAATTGGCTTTTTAAATTCCCAGAGATGATACAAACATATATTGATTCGATTTAGGGTGTGAGATTTTGTGCAGGAATCAAAATGTGGAATTTGGGCTAGTTTTGTTTGTACGTCTCGTCAGAAAAATCTTAAGAAGTCTATGTTTACAAATGCAAATGAGCTCTGTGAGCGTTTCGTATCGTCGTTTCTATTGGACGACGCGGACGGCATTTGTGTGTGATTGACAGTCGGAGGTGGGTTTAGTCCTGTGATTGCCGACATCTGACACAGAGGGAGGCAGACAAGGAAAAAAATTTGAACTTTCCGTTAGCGAAATCCATGGCTTGGAATTAATCTCGGCACGATTTAATTATATGAAATATGAGATTATAGTCTATCTAAAGCATTTCATTCAATTTTTTGGTGGTTTCAGAGCTTGTGAGCTGATATCAAGCTATCCATACACATGTTTCTATCTTAATGTATTTTTTTTAAATTACATGCTTATAACGTTAGCTTATGCCTTTAACTGTGATTTAATTTATATGGTATGTTTCTTCGGATATGACTTTAGCATGCCTTATGAGATGGTTCTTCTGAGTGAACTTATTCCCGCATTCTTCACAGGTATATGGTTCTCTCCTGTATGTTGTTCTTACATGCCTCCACAGGTTGTGCTGCTCCTTGAAGTCCTTCCGAGAGTTCAACACGTGTAGAAGGTTTCTCTCTCTGTGTGTATCTTAAATGATCATCATAACATGTCGTGGGTAAATGTGCGCTGGCAGTATTCGCACTTGTAAGGCTTCTCCCTGTGTGACTTCGGAGGTGCCGCACTAAGTTGACTGCTGGCGGAACCGCGACCGCAGACCTCGCAAGAGTGCGGCTTCTCACCAGTATGCGTTCGAATGTGGTAATCATATTCTGCTTGACCCTGAATTTGAGATCGCAGTGCGGGCACTCAAACCTTCGCTCCTCACACTGTGGATTTTCTTATGGGCGGTCAGCCCCTGTGAATGCCTGAATGATCTACCGCATACTTTGCACTTGAAACGTTTATTGGATCATCCTCCATTACCACCTCTTGCAGGTTGGTTTGAAGGAACTTTTTCCTTCTCTTGGTTGCACTGTTGTTTCGCCCCCATCTTGAGGAGCTGTAGTTATGTTTCGGCTGTCTTAGACAATCCTGCACTAACTTATAGTACTTAACCATTGATTGATGTGCATCGATTCATGATTCGATGCCCTTCTAACAGGTTTCTCTGTTGAACTCTCTGTCAATGTCCTGCATCTAAGTCACTGTCCTCCCTCTCATGCTGGAGCCTCTCATGGAACATTCTCCTCCGAGGTCTCAGACTGCGAATCTCTTTGTAGCCTCTCATAGTACTCAATCATGGGATGGGGCAATACTCTTCTGATGACCAGACTCAAGGCTGAGATTTTTTCATCATCTCCTACTCTGGGTCCGCTGTCTTCATCTTGTACCGTTTCATCATCGGTGTTCTGCGCTTCTGGATCAGTCCTGTGATGCTTAGGAATCCTTCTTGGATGACCTCCCTGGACTTTGCTCTTCAACTGTACAATGGATAAGAAGATGAAAAGAAATCCCCAAAATGAATCGCTTAGACTCATTAGTGTTCATTCTTTATAACCCTTCCAAAAATGATTCCATAATCCTCTCAAAAACTTTGCGCAGAGCCTTCTCTCACTTGTGTAATGCTTTGGCTGACAACTTTTGTTGATTTATTTTATTGCATCCAAGATGTACAAGTATGTGTACAAGTACCCTCTAAAAACTTGTTTAGCATAGGAATGCTTTCCCAAGAGTTCATTGCAACAAACATACATCATATGCAAGCCAAAAGACAAACTAAATAACTGCATACTTGAATCAACATAGGTATTAAATCAAATAAGTGAAGAGATGAAGGAAATGATACTTTCTTCTGGCAATGATATTTTTTTTTTTTTTAAATACCGTTCCCCCCCGCCCCCCCAAAAAAAATGTCCCCATACCTTCTGCATGACAGCTCTCTTGCTCCTCTCTAAAGCTCTGCAACGTATGAGATATGCTCATCTTGTTCTGAACTTGATACAGGAGCACTCTTTTCCCCTTCAACAAAAGTTAAATCTAGGGCATTCTGTTGTAAAGTCAACTCTGATGGAACAATCGTACTGCCAGTATGAAGAGCATCATTATCATAGTTTGAGTTTGAAGTTTGAAATGGTACTGCAGGATCAGCATGTTCTTGAGTTCTGTCAGAGGGGTGACCAGACATTTCTCTATGGCTACCTGAGTCGGAGTCATGCCCATTAACATTACAAAACATTGATAAGGAACCAGTCTGTTTGTCCTTCAGCTCCTTCTGTTTAAACGCTGTGGAAAGTGTTGCTGATTTTCTTCCCATTGGACTTTTTGCCATCTCCTTCTTCCTGCTTTTATAACTGGATGTGTTACAGATCCCGTAAACAAAGCGTGGCACTGAAGACTTGTGAGGTAGATTAGCAGAATCATCTTCGTTATGAGCATCACAAAGAGACTGATTCAGATCATGTCTTACTTCATCTATTTTCTCACCATCACCTGTTTCTAAATCAGGCAACAATGGAGGAATTGTCTCAATGATGGCTGATTTGGAAGAGCATTCAGTCACTTCATTTCCAGTACTTAAACTACCTGCAACCTTTACGTCTCTGAAAATATCACCAAGCTCACTACCGCTACTGTGAAGATCACCCTTTTTAAATAGTTTATTATTCTCTGCACCAGCCTGACAAGAAATATCTAGTAATAGCGAACCTTCATTGCAATGGGTAATTTCATGATTATCTCTTCTCTCATAGCCAAGGTTTTTACATGTTTCTGCTAAACTTCTCTTGCAATGTTTTGGTTTCTCTGGTGTATGAAGGTGACTTAAAGAGGATTGCTCAGACATGTCCCTGCTTCCTTCAGTAGCTGCTTCATGGACAAAGCATGCCGGAGGAGAAGTATGTGCTATCATGACATTTTTTTCAAGAAAAGTGCAATCACTGGCGTCATAACTGGGTTCCATTATCGTTGCAAGAGTCGTCACATACTGAAATACAGAATCTGTAAATGAAAAGGAAAATTGGTTGATTTACAGTATTAGGACTACCAGTAGTTCTATTTAAATGGACCATAATCCTCACAAGATATCCCTTTGAGTAGCTGTTGCCTTGTAAGTCTACGAAGAGGGGGATGCACCCAAAATAAGTGGAAAATTTTATGTGATTGATTTTTCTTTGGCGCTTAGGGTAGTAAAATAAATTTCATAAGATTTAGTGCCTTGGCCCCATTATTTTATATTTTATTATTGTGCTGGTATTGCATTGTGCAATATATTCCACTTTCCATTATAGCATGATGAGGGGAAAGTTACCCTAAACAAGGGGGTAACTTCCCCCTTTTAAAAAAAGAATAAGAAAATGTATAATGATGGCACCCTAGATGAAGTTACTTGGGGAAATGGGGGGGGGGGGGTGGATGGGTTAGACCCCATCATGTTAGAGAATTTAGATTCTAACATTTTATATTATCATGTCCCTTAGGATGATTCTTGTCAAGTTTGGAACTGAATCCAGCAAACATTTTTTTTTTTTTTTTTTTTGAGAAGGAAAAAGTTGGACAACTCCTCATGATAGGCACCATCATGATTGCTAATTGTACAATCCAGTGTATGCCACAAACACTTTGGGAAATAATAAACTTAACTACCGTAAAAACATTTACACAACAATAGACTGTAAAAAAATGTACATTTGGCCCATTTACTTCCATCTATTTATAGTCCAATTCCTTCTACCCTTTCATAAGTTTTGTTTTTTTCAACAAATTTTTAATTTAATTGTTTTAGTGAAATTAAGATGTTAAAATTTAAGGTGATTTGTGGCAATGATAGCTTATTTTCAATTCCCCTTGTCTGAGGATATTTATTAAGACAGTTAATAAAATTTTGGAGATGTGAAAACATGAAAATTGGGCCCTTTTGGGGGAAGCACTCATAGGTTTATTAAGTCAATACAAAGTATTGACCTAGTAGTGAAAGTGGGACTAAGGGTGGCAGGTTTTACATCTTGCCTGGTCCATTGGTTTTCCCCCATAATTTGTCTACTTTTCGCAAAAGATATTGACTCTTAATTGAAGCCTTCCTTTATTTCTATATGTCTTTATATTTATTAGAGAATAGGCTTTCAATAAATTTGATTTCACTATAATGAAAATAACAAATACAAAACATTCCGGATTTTTCGCCTTTTTTTGCGAAAACGTACGGGAACGCATTCAGCACGTTGAAATTTTAACTCCACAAATATGCATGACGCTCGAGTGATCACGTTAGCATATAATACACTACCATTGTGTTTTGAATGAACAATAGTCACAATAAAATTTAAACTCTTCACTTATTTTTTTGGTAAGTTCTCATTTTTTCCTTTGGTTCGATTCGTTGAAGTTCCTATTTATATTTCTCTTCTTTATACTAAAAAGTGTTGTAACAGTGGCTTTCCGGTAACAGGTTTTGTGAAGTCGAGTTTAGCAGTTTTTCTTGCGAAATGGTCCATGTTGGTTATGATTGACAGCACGCACGATAAAAGCAGTCTTTCGGGAACAGCTGAATCGCGTTGTTCAGTTACGGTCCACGCACTTCAGTTATCGCAACCACGAGGCGGTGCTTCACGTGATACTGTATTCGCTGATATTTTCGCGTGATTAATTTTTCGCGCTGAGCGGCCTCAAAGAATGTTCACAGCACTCATGCACTGCACTCGGATGATATGATATCATCCTCGTGCCCTCTGCCATTCAAGTCTCGAGCGCGATGAGGACAGAAAAAAAATCCTTTAATTTACCCTTACAATCAACTTCTAACAACTTTGATTGTTATTTAATGGGCTCTTAACATTTGTAAAGGCATTGATATCTAATGTTATTAAAAAATATGCTGAAATAAAAAGGAGAAATAAGAGGAAAAAACTCACCGATTTTCAGCCAGTTTCCTCGCGAATTTTTTGCCATCCAGTTGGTATGGTAGCAGAGAGAAAAAAATGAAATGGAAATTGCTGCCTGCGATTGTGCGTACGTGAGGTGTAGTGTGCATGTAAACATGGCGTAAAATAAACAAATGTTAACCTACCTTCCACACTTTAGTATTGATTAAACAAAAAAAAAAAAAAAAAAAAAAAAAAAATAGAAAGATGTTTTTTTTTCCGGCCCTCGGCACATCATAAAGGTCATCATGTATCGGCCATAGGGGTAGGGTGGCCAGAAGAGCTTAGTCTTGTTTACTTTACTTTGTCTTTACTCTTAATTTCCTTTTCCTTTGTCGATTCCCCAACTTTTTTTTTTTTTTTATTTTTTTTTTTTTAAGGGGTAGAGGGGGGGGGGGGGGTGGAGACGAGATATTTTCGTCATGGGGCCCAGAGGAGCTTAGCCTTTTTTTTTTTTTTTTTTTTTTTGCTAAGACTTTTTTTAGGGGTGGATGGAGGGGGTGGGGGCTGGGGGTGGACAAATGTTTTGGTAATGGGGGCCGGAGGAGCTTAGTGTTGTTTTACTTTATTTGTCTTTACTTTTTAATTCCTTATAATCTGTATTTCTTCATGTGTTTGTAAATAAAATTAAACTTGAATTGAAATACATTTACTGTCTTTGTCTCTGTTTATTTATTATTTTCTTTTTAACAATGTACATACATCTAAGCCATTCATTGGGGAGGGCGACAATGGGGTAGGAAATTTAGGCCTACAATTGCCCTAGTAAATCTTGGAGAGAATTTGGACTTATTCCCCCCCACCCACCCCCCCCAAAAAAAAAAAAAAAAAAAAAAGAATAAATAAATCGATTGGTTAACTAAGATGAAATTAAAAATCAAAAAATCATGACAATGAAAAAATAAAAGCAAAAAAAAAAAAAAAAAAAAACTGCATCAATACAACCAAAAGAGAAGAAAAGAAAAAAGATCATTATAGTATTTAAATGAGGGCGCATGGAGGGGGGTTCGGCAACTTTTCTCAGCAAACATGTACAAAAACAAAAAATTACCATACATTCGTGATTTTAGCTTTGTTCAGCCCCCCCCCCACTTTTGCGCCGCGCCCTTTCACTTTAAAAAATTAGAAATCACCAGGCCTCTATACCTCATAGCTTTAAAAACAATAAACAAAACTTTTGTTAATATTATATTATTATTATATTATTACTAGGCCCTACTAGTTTTTATTGAGTTATTTATTTTTTCATTCTATTCGCGAGTGAATCAAAAGCTAATCATCCTAACAACAAATTAAACAAGGTAACTACTGTTGCCATGTCACATTCGACTCGTGACGGAGACATCGTCGAAATGCACGCTTTCAACAAAAGAGGGCGGCACAATTTATTCCGCCATTCAATTACTTGCGCCATTTGTTCAGTGGAATCAGTGGTAAAGATGTATATATATTGCGGTTGAATACTAAATTTTACTACTTTGAGGACATTAGGGAGCAGTGCTCAAGGAAAGGAAATAAGGAGAAGAAGATTGCCAACAATTTGGTAAGTGAATTTTCCATGTTTTTTTCATATTGTTTATTTGCTGAATCTTTTGAGCACGACTGTGTTGATGTTTCGTACGTAGTCCCGTCTATGGTAGTCTCGGTAAGTTGATTACGGCTCCACTGCACGCGTGGTTCACAGGTTCTTAAATCGCGCTGCATGTTAGTGAGCACGCGATTGAATGCACCCAATACTTGCATACAAAAGCATTCTCATTATATTCGCGGGTTTTTTAATTCGCGCCTGTTATGCCGATTTTTGCGCGAAATCCGCGAAAATTAATGTCCTGCGAATGTTTCCACGTTAACAGTAGCTAATCAGAGCGCCCAACAATCAAAATACATTGTCCTCTAGCTCCGTATGTAGGAGCTTGTAGACATTTCGATGGTTCAGTCTCCACACAAAATTTTTGCCACAGTCCCGACATAGCTTTGCTACTAACGTGGGGGGAAGAGGGGGGGGGGGGGGGGCGAGGACTGGGGTTCGCCTTAACACCTCCCGTTTTTATTGAGAGAGAGAAGTGCTAGTGGGAGTAGTGCAACTTAGTGGGAACATGGAATTTCCCTTTCAATTTTCATGCCTTTGACAGCCAATGCCTGGCAACTAAAACACAAACACATACATACACACATATGACCTGTAATGTAAGCTACCACTCACTACCCATGAGTTTTACGAGGTACTGTGAACTGAGGTACTAGACATTGTCATTGACATTGTCCTCCAGTGTTAGAGAGTATTACAGACACCAAAACAAATATATGGGACAATGTTACAACTGACAGAGAGGCGACTCTCTGTATTATCCTAAATCCACGCTGTTATATTCAACATTAACAACTTATAATTTCTAAGAATAACTTGAGTACTTTAAATGAAGCAATTCTAAAGCGTGAACATTTCAATTAAGTCAACGAAAGCTAAATTAAACTTACTAGATCCATATATTTCTTCATCACTCGCAGGTCACAATAGTGTGTCTTTCAGCTGACAAATTGAGAAATACTATCGGTAAAAGTTTTTTTTATATAAATTTATATATTTATTTACAGTATATTATTAATAGAAATAACATAGGCCTATATTGATTTGTATAATGAAAACAAAATATAATATCTGTAATTCAAACAGGCAAAATTTAGATTGAATATCTAGTCAAAGTATTTACTGAAGGGTCTAATCATTTCAATTGATAATTATCTTAAAGTTAATAATTTTCAGCATTTTAAGCAAACTTGAGTCATTGTAATTTATTTAATTTTTTTTTTAAATAGATTAATTACATGGCCCATTTTACCTGCACATGCAGGTAATATGGGCACTTTGGTGATGACGTCAACAGACAGGGGAGCTGGTGATAATTGTTTTTCTTCACAATAAAAGTTGAGCAGTAGTTATCATGCGCGTATTAGGCTGGGGGGGTGGGGGGGGGGGCTTTACGGGCTCGGGCCCCCTGGTAGGCGCCCGAAAGGGCGCCAAATTGACTTTATGGGGGCGCCAAATCGAGCAAAATGTAAAAAGAAAAAACAAAACAAAACAAAAACAACAAAACATGAAAAAATATACTAGTACATGTTTTGAGCCGATTGACTGCCAAAACCTGCCCCTACAGCTAATATACAACCTTTTGGTTGGCTGAAGGCCGAAAAAATTTCAACACCCCCCCCCCCCCCGCTCATCGCTCAGCCAGCGTGACGTGAAAAAATTTAAGTGTACCTTTTGGCTCGCCCGGTGTAACGGGGGGGAAAAAAATAGGGTGAACCTTTCTGGAGCCACCACTGGGGGGCGCCAAAATCAAAATTTCATCGGGCCCCCCGGGGTGCCAAATCCTGGATACGCGCCTGGTTATTGATTCATATAAACAAAGATTAGGCTGTGTCTCATGTTGTAATTTCACGTAAATTATGAAATGTGCTTAGGGGGCCCATATTACCTGCATCTATTTAAGTCATGGTAAGTATAGACATGTTTTTAATTGACGAAGAGAAATGTAATAGTTGTTTTATGATTAAGAGGTATTTTGATAACCTATCGCAAAATCAATCCGAGGACTGCGACAATGTTATTTACTTAATAGAATTTTATTGTCCAAACCACCTCAACTCTCTGGCAGTCCTACATCATAATCATTCGATAATAATAACATTGTTAGCATGTTAGTTAATATTTCTAGGAGTCACGTGATGTCTAAAAAGAATACGCATTATCATTATTTTAGCAACATTTTCTTATTTCCGTAATGTTCCGTGAATATTGACATACATACAGCTTGAACAGAAAAGTAATAATAAATGAATACAACAGTATTGATGGAGTAAATAAGTATTTCGCCTTCATACGCTGGAAAGTGTTATAATAGTAAAATAAAAATATTTGTACCCCTATTTTTAATAGTGGGATGATCCAGTTGAACACCCCTTTTGCCAAGTGGATGACGTCAACCTGGAAAATTAATATTGACAAAATGGCTGCAATAATAATATTGTTTGCTAATGGCTTGAGGTCACAGTCCATATTATACATCCATATTTCCATCTCGGTGAACTTCTTTTGTTTACGCCTGCCTCATTATGTACATTTCTTAAAATAAGATAATAACATAATTATAGATAAATTAGGTGCAGATTATTGGTCACATCAAACATCGGACACAGCGAGAGATGCACTAAAAGTATATGACTGGTATTACTAATCGTATTAGGCCTATTAAGAGGGAAACGTACCACTTGCAGAACAATATGGCAAACGGGATCTTGGTCTTCGCTTTTTGCTGTTTTTGCGTTTTACAAGTGGAGGCAGTTGATCAAGAAAGTAAGTTTGCTTTATATATTTCCTTTTCAAAAAGTATCGCTTTTTAGTGAGCGATGGATGTTTTTTGACACATACAAGGTTGATATCCTTTTCTGTTTCTGTTTCTGTTAAAGTTAAACTCGTGTAGCCAGGAACTCGGAAAGCAGCTTTCAAAGCTGATCAACACCAAGCTGATATACATGTATAACCATACATAGGAACCATTTTACGTCTAAGTTAATCAGTCATAGTGGCTGACCTTATAGACGACATAAATTACTCTTGGGCCTTTTTTAATTAAAGTGGAGATAATGGTTGAGTTGGAATTCGAACTCACAACCTTGCAGTTATAAGTCCAATGCTCTAACCACGATAGACCAATTGGTCCTTTAATAACCCATTAAAGCTGTTGTTTTATGTCAATTGATATTTTGGAAGACATAATTATGTCAGTGTTGGCTATAAAAAAAAAATGTTAAAGAAATTTGTTTGACGCAAATGCTTATTCCAGAGCCTGACCCCACATTTCATTCATACGCTGTCCGTCATTAAGGTGGAAATTTTGACCCCTGTTCCAGACAAATTAAAGACATGAGCCTGTAACCATAAAACTAGATTTAACAATGCCAACACTACACCCCATGTGTGTTTCCTTTTGGGAGGACCGAGGGGGCCTTCGTCGCGTTAACAACGTTGGCCCCATAATTAAGAAATAATGACAAAAATGGGCATCAAGGGGGTTGACAAAACTTTTTTTGGGAAAAATAATCCCCTGGAAGATTTAGGAGAATGTCCATGATAACTGGTCCCGAAAACCTTAAAAATGGTCAAAAATATTAAAAGAAATTAAAGCCGGAGCAAAATCATATTGCGCCGGGGGAAAAAAAAAATCCATCTTTATGACGGACTGTTTATACAATACGGCTTATATTAGTCCTTTTTATATCATTGTATATAGAGTCTGTCATAAAGGTGAAACAAAATGCTTTGTTTATATATTTTATGAACAAATAATTTTATGGATTATTTAGGACATTGAATTTACCAATTATTTTGATAATAAAACTGATGTGATGTATTAGGGGCCTATCAGGTTATTTGTGAATGTTTAGAATGAAAAGAAAGCAATCTGTTCATTTTATGTGCCGGGTTATGTGTTGAGGTGTAAATATTGACTAATTGTGTCCAATCTATTACGAAATATCTTTTTTTTGCGCCTGTTCATGTTTATGATAAAAAAAGAAGATTTATTATTATCAAGTCTACATTAATTGTTCTATTTCACTCGTGATGGTTAGGCCTACATAAGTTTTGTTGCAAAAGAGTTCTATAATTATTTTTTGTAATGAGATGACTGCAAAGATTCGACAAAATACTGGTATGCCTAATGCCGGGATAGTTGAACAGTTTACCATAATTGTAAACACTGCTATCATGCATGGCTAAGGAGTTGAGAGCGAATATTTCATGAAAACAATATTTCGCTCCGTACAAAATCAGAAGCACGCCATCACCGTTTTGTGTCAGGAACGATGTTTTCACGTCATTGGCTCAAATAACAGAGCCCAATCGATATCGCGCTGCACTGATTGGTCAGAAGTTTCGATGAATGCTCTGACGTACGTGATAGTGATGCATGTGTGTACGTATACACTTTGGTACAATTTCGGCTTAGGATATTTTGGCTTGAGAATTGATCACTTTTATTTAAATCGTCGTGACCAGGCGCAGATCCGGGGAAGGGCGAAGCGGAGGGTGTGTAGAGGATTGCATGAGAAATAAAAATCTGCATTCATTTTGTGCATGGACCCTTTGATTTTTTTTTTTGAGGGCCTATCGTAGAATGCAAGAATATAAGACAGGAAAGGCGTTAATTTCTGATGAAGGCCCCCCTTTTTTCTTTCGCTTGCTTGTCAATTACTTCCAGGCTGACTATGCGTTCATTTTGGATGAACGGCCCTTTTTTAATTTTATTTATTTATTTATTTATTTTTTGCTTTTCAGTTCTTTCCGGGCCGATTGAGCGACCACACCCTACCCTTATATGTAATATATGGTGACCTTTATGACGGCCAAAGGCCGAAAATTTTAACCCCCTGCCCCCCCCCCCCCGCAGCTTATCGCTCCGCCAGCGTGACGTGAAATTTTCTGATGGACCTTTTCGCTCGCCTGCCGTAACATGAACAAATTTTGATGTACCGTTTTCCTCCCCGTCAAAGTCCGTCTCTGGATCCACGCCTAGTGACAATTAAGTAAACTGCTCATTATCTAATGTATGGTCAAAATTTGAGCTTAGTAGGCCTACTGTTCAAGCACTATGGGGGTGGGGGGGGGGGCGGGGGTGAAGCCCCCTAGTTCCCAGCTCTACGGCGCCTGTCAAGTCATATTCGTACTATAGGAGTCTATTCTACTGCCCTTGAATCAAACTATAAGTACACGGTGCGATGTTGCTTTTTTTTTCTTCTAAAATGTATGTAGCCTATACAATCTGAATATTTCTCTTCATAATCACATAAAATCCTGAATAATTTCATTTTGTAATATTTTTTTTTTTAAACACAGATTTCTTCCCCTTTGGACCGGAGAATGGAGATGATTATCTTCCACCAATCAACAATATCGCTTCGCCTACTATCAACTTAACATGGGGTATCCCGTTCTATAACCACAAATACTGGAAGATCTTTGTACGTTTAACCTTTTTTGTTCGATAGTTGTTTCTTTATTGGTTTTTCTATAGAAAGCTCATTATTCACAACTACCAGTATCATTATGACACACAAAAAAAGTCTGAAAATAATGCATGCTTAAATGAGCTATGCCCACGTTTGTCATGGACACCAAAATGAGGCTGTGCAGGAGGGAATTCGCTATTTTATCCTCTGTTAATGGGCAGCCATAGCGATCAAAATCAATCATAGAAGAAATGAGCTAACTAAAAAGGCCTAAACCAAAAATCAGAAATAACCATCAATATTCTGCAAAAAAATGTAATGGTTAACCTTTTATGTTTTATTTTGTATGATGTTTGTTTTAACTTTTAATTTATTTTTGTCTTTGCCGATTTATGCCTTGCAGCCTCCCATAAGCAGGACTGTGATAGTGAATGGCATCCTTGTGTGTCCTTTATGGCGCAGTCAAACGTACGACGCATGGCCAACGCACAATAATGCGCTGATTGTGCGTTACTCATTCGTCGAGCGCGCTTAGCCAACGATGTGTATTTGTTGCGTAATTTAATACGTGTTACCTATGTATACGCTCTGTGTGCGCCTGTCGGCAATTTTTTTTTCCTACAAATTTCAATGCGCTGGTCTTGCGTAGTGTACATGTGACTGCCGCATCATACAAGTGGGCATTGCTCAATGAAGCATGTATCATTTTCGGACTTTTTTTAATGTCATAATGATAGGTGAGGTTTATGAGTGTTTTCTACATACAGAATATACAGAATAAACTTTTCCCCCATGAACCATTTTGCTTTTTATTTGGTAGCCATTTCAGAAGTATATAGTTTTATTGGGACGTATAAAGAGTTTGATGGTTGGTTCCTTTTTAAAGTAGTTACGAAACACCCCTGGTATAAAATAATAGTTACCAACTATGTTATTATGAGACTAATTGGGCTACCAAAAATTTGGTCTAATTTTCCATTTGCCTACTCACGTGGTCAAATGACCACTTAATCTAATAATGCCAATTCGACTAATAGTCAAGTTTTCTAATAAAATCCTCAAATGAATGTTTTGTCTCTTGTCAATTGATTACATTAATCGACCAATTGGTTTTTGACCGTTGTAGACCAAGTGGACATCAAACGAAATAACCTTATAACGAAATAGGAATTAGCGTGTAATTAGTCGAAGTGACAGTTGGTCCATGAAATGTGACTAATGTGGGATGAGACCAAACGGGTATTAGTCAAATTGGGTTCAAACCAATTGGCAATTTGCCTATATGTTATGATTGCATGTCTGAGCTTGACTAATTGTAATTTTCTTCCTTTATTACTATGGATATATATACAGGTAAACGATAATGGCCTTCTTTCATTTGAGAATGAATACACAAAATACGATACAGCACAACCTGTGTTCCCTTTCGGACCCGATCTACAGGTAAGATATAGGCCTATGTGATTTTTTTTTTCATTACCTGAAATTATATATCAGCAAAAATTGCCACCCCCAAGAAAGGAGAACAAAAAAAAAAAAAAAAAAAAAAAAAAAAAAAAAAAAAAAAAAAAGAAGAAGAAAAAAAAGAAAAAGAAAGATAAACAAAACATCAAAAGAAGGAAATAGGCCTGCATATTATGAAATTCATAAAATAATAAAATACACCAAAAAAAGATTTTATAACATCGAAATAAAGTTTCATGTAGGGGGCTATTATTTTTTTGGAATGCTTAAAGTTACACGAAAAATGAGCTTTCTTAAAAATTAGTTTTCTTTTCATTTGGCCACTTTTGTTAAGCATGTAGTTTTAATTACGCGGGGGAGGGGGGGGGGGGGTATGGTGATTAGTGGAAGAAATAAATTTAATTGGCAATGCCAAAGACCAATAATACGATTCCATGATTGTAAGAACTTTGGGAAAAATCTATTTTAACGTTATTTCTGCCGATTTACACCATTATTGACTTTGGCATTTACGACCGTCCATAAAGGACATTATTGATTTTGACATTCATGGCCGTCCATGAAAACAGGATGGACTCAAATGCACCGCAGAACGGCTGCAGCAGACGATGAGATCTAGATCGAGGTAGTCTATCTAAGCGAGACCTAAATGAATCGTATGACTGAACAATTTTAGTTTTACACGTTTATTAATTAACGATATGTCATGCACCTTTGATTGCAGAATGCAGAAATTCTTGTAATTACAAAATTCATTTTTGATCTCGTGATCTGATTTTCATGTGTTGAAACTCGATATAGGAAACTACTGATCGAGAGAGGATTCTGATCGCTCCATTCTGGGCCAACGTGGATATCAGTCCCGATCGTGGCGATGTTTACTACCGCCAAACAGAGGAGCAAGATCTCCTCGACAGGGCTTCGGAAGCAGTACACACGTAAGTGCAGAGCAAAGCTCACAGGAATGGGACTCTTACACTTCTGAAAGATATCATATCATATAATGATATGATGATGATGACTGTAATCGATGAAGTTGGTAGTGGTGGTGGTGATGATGACGTTGATGTCGGTATTTGTTGGTAATGACATGATGATGATGATGACTGTAATCGATGACGTTGGTAGTGGTGGTGGTGATGATGATCGTGGTAGTGGTGATGATGATGATGATGGCTGTACATGGTGGTGGTATGGTGGTGGTTTTGGTGGTGATGAAGATGATGATGATGACGGTATGTGGTGGTATAGGGGAGAGCGGGGTTATACGGAACATTTTTTACAAAAATGGCCATAAAACAAAGGCAGATTTATTTAAAGAAACAATAAACAATCAGCGTGAGTGTATATACAGTATGTATGCTACAAATGTTCCCCATTAAATTCTTAAACATAGTGATGGTTTCGGAAATAATCCATCTTCAACAAGACCATGTCAAGTGTTCCAACTAACCCCACACACGGGGTAAGTTGGAACAAGGTATGGGGTAAGTTGAAACATTGTGCATGGTATCTTTAGAATTATATTTAAACTTCCAACAACATTATTGCAAGGGTTCAGCTAAATTTTTTTTAATGATTCCAATTAAAATAATAAAGATTGGTGTTCAAATAATTTTTTTACTTCATGTTTTATTACACTTGATAGCATCCATTCACATACAGATATTCTGAAGTCCTGTGAAGTAGCTTTCTGTAATATCCTTTGTTTAAACCAAAATAAAATTGTCCAATGAGCACTAATATACATGTGTAGGAATATTTGGAAACACTTCAGCGAATTATATGATTTTTAATTTTTTATTCAGCTGAAAACTATTTACTTAGTACATGTTCCAACCAACCCCGTTCAAAATGTTCCAACTAACCCCAGAGGCCCATTTGACATTTGTAAGCTTACAGCACAAACGAGGGACAACAACATGTCATATATTTAACTTTTTTTGTAGCTTGGTATAACTGTTTGTTAATATATGATATTCTCTGAGATGATAAAACATTTGTAAAAATGACAAAATTTACTCAGAGGGTGAAAAAACAAACATTGCTTTCTAACTTCACGAGGCTTGAAGCATGTGTGCTGTCTAAAATTTGGTGGATGGGAGCTGCTAATAGCAACAACCTGATGGTAGATTTGCATAAATATATTTATAGCCGTTAAAGAAAATTGCAATGTTTCAACTAACCCCGTGTTCCAACTATAACCCCACTCTCCCCTAATGATGATAAGGATGACTGTCATCGATGACCGTAGTGGTGGTGATAATGATTGAGGTTTTGTCATTGGTGAATACGGACCTTCTTCAAACACCAAAAAGTGTAGTGAAAAATAGTCTATATATTATATATATATATATATATAGTCGAAATAAAAACAAGAGAGAATTGGCGTTGCTGAAAAAAAACACTCTAATGCCAAGCTTTCGGCTATATAAAGCCTTCTTTCAGCAACGCCAATCTCCTCTTGTTTTTATTTCGACTACATTTTGCAACAAAGGCAGTAGCCATGTTAAACATTGTTAAAGAGTAGTTCCTTCTCACATATATATATTTATATATTATATATTATATATATTATATATTGAACAAAATTGTCTGCTGGCATCTGTATAATACATGAGAATAACACAGTTATAAAGGAATGCCAAAACATAAAATCATAGATTTTATAATAAGGAGCATAGCTCTCATATATATATATATATAAATATTAAATAATAGTTCCACGTGTTGGAATGTAATACATAAAAAATAACACAGAAGTGAAGAACGCGATGCTGTATTTCCAAGAAAGATTTTATTTTCTTTTTCAAGAGATCAGACATATTTATATTTATATCATTTATAGATATATTTGGTTACATATTTTAATAATGTTTAATTTTACTTTGTTATTGTTCAATCTCTGTCTGATCTCTTGAAAAAGGAACAGGGTTCCGAAAATTTACGAAAAGAAAATAAAATCTTTGTTGGAAATACAGCATGACGTTCTTCACTTCTGTGTTATATTATGCAATTGTTTTTGTTTATTTTGTGAAGGGGGTTTGTAGAATGGGACGATTTCCAAGCTAAAGTTCTCATCATTGCCACTTGGATGGAGGTGGGATTCTTCGGAGCGCAGGCTGACGGACTAAATTTGGTAACTAACTTGGTCTTAAAAACAGTAAAGGACGTTGTTATAATGGACTATATAATTAAAAAAGTAAAAGAGTCATAGGCACAATTTATTGAGAGTATATTTGGAAAAAATAAAGTTAGGAATCATGACACTAAATATCTAATTCAATGGGAAATGGCAGATTTAAAAAATAGTTGTTGGATAGTTCATAAAATACTGTCAACTTATGAATAAATAGGATTGGTTAGATCAATAATTATGCAAGGTTGTAGTGTTGCATCTTGTTGTTCTAGTTGTCCAAATCCTGGTTTTTAAAGGAGTAAAGTGGGGCATACCTGTACATACATGTATATCCGTGTCCATATATTTGACACGGATAATTCATAAAAAGTCTTTAAAAGCCATTACCTAATCTTGGTGTATTATATATAGGTTGCTTACTATCATGACTATGATAGTTGCATTTTGCTCCCTAACCAAAAGGAGGCGACACAAATTCAAAAGTCGTTTAGGCCTTCCAATTATTATCATGTTACATTCTTTCATGTACATTGTAGGCTTCGGAGGAATGATTTTTTTGTCCTCGAATTGGTAAAAATATTTTACATTCAAATTTTTGCTTTTTCTGTTGATGTGTACAATTATCATAATTCCTAAGATTGTTTCAAAGATAATGCCGGAGGGTCACTAAAAGGAGACGTTGTCATCGATGGGTTAATGTAATGTAGAATGAGATTCAAATGCAAAACATAACTTATATAGCGTGTCCCACAAAAAATGCCAATGGCAATTTACATGAGTATGATTTGAAAATTACTATATCATCTTGTAAATAATTATATGATCGTAAACTAGCATATATTTCATACTACTGTCTTAAATTTTATGCGATATGGTCCATTGAACACATAAAGTTGAGCCTTCTATCAGCACTCTTTTAATCACTCAATCCAAGTTTCGTTATTACGTCCAATAAAGTATGTAGTCCAATTACGTCTTCAGTAACTCTTATTTTATTATTTTTCAATATTAAAAAAAAAGAAAAAGAAAAGATTTTGGGCCCAGAACTTGCGGGCCCATACTTAAATTAAAAAAAATGAAGGTTAAAAATAAAATGGCACGATATATTTAATCAAACATGATATCTTTAATTAAACATAAAAATTATACTAAACAATAACTACACTGTTCGTCATAAAGGTGGAATTTTTTTTCTGGCACCAGTGACATCATGTTGCTTCGGCTTTAATTTCTTGAAAGTCTTTGTCACCGCTTTCACTTTCCGAGATCCTTGCTGTATCTTGGACGTTCCCTCAATCTTTATCAGGGCATTTTCTTCAAAGAAGTTTGTCAACCCCCAAAATGGCTATTTTTGTCATTTTTCCCTTATTTTTGGGGCCTCTTTTTGTTTACTCGACCCACCAAGGCCACCTCAGTCCTACCCCAAGGAACCACGTCGGGGATTTAGTGTTGTTATTGTTCTTAAATAAATCTAGTTTCATGGTTATAGACTCAACTCTTTTGTCTAGGGGAGGGGTTAACATTTATTTTGATTAGGCTTCAAAATTGATCTTATTCATTTTTACACCATGGAAATTTCTATCTTCCCAAAGTTGGATTGTAAAATATCAGCAAAACATAATTGAAAATAAAATATTATCAATACTAACCATTTACAACCTTGTCATCAAGGCTAAAAAGAAAATTAGGTGAAAAATATAATCATTGAAGGTTAAAGGTTGGTTTTTTTTTAATTTCTTCTGTTTGTTTGTTTGCTTGTTTTTTTGGTGGAATAAAACATTCCGAATTTTAACTTTTTACATTTATTCTGTTCATAAGCAAAACTAAATTATGTGTAAAACAGAAGGTGTTTAAAATAAAATCCAAAAACGCTTCATCCATGGCACTCTTTGTTTTATTATCATCATCATTATTGGCCATTTATTTCTACATGACTGAGGAAATTTACATGTTGAAAGGTTCTTTTCTGTATGAATAGGTCATCCCCAAGTCCTAAACAAAAGAAATTCCTTGCAGATTAAGGGTGCTATCTCACTTCGCGGAAACAAAATTGAGACTGATTTGCCAACATGGCATTGTCTCCTCCTTTTCCGCGACGAAATCTTTTGTCCCACGTACAAAAGGTTACGTGGTACAAAGGACGGATTAGCCAGCATGCCATTGTACTAGATCTGTCTCCTGTAGCACACAACAATCTGTCTCGCACACAGATATAGTGCAATGAGATGCGGGCAAATCTGTCTCAATTTTGTTTCCGCGAAGTGAGATAGCACCCTAATACGCTTGTGGTTGAACGTGAATAGAAATAATTTGCAACACTTGAACAGATACTAATAAAAAAATCTTGTTAGCTGCACCTGACTACATATATTACTTAATACAAAACTTGGATGGAGAGTTTTTCTGATCTGTAATGAAAAAATGCTCATATCTTTGTGATTATCGGACCATATCAATTAAAATTTCATCAAGTTGTAGAGATATAAACAATAAAATGTTGTAAATTTAATATAATACCAATCTATAGTGCCATTAGCATTTATTTTTGTGGGACACGCTGTATGTTAAATTGAAATTTTATCAGTCAAAAACTATTCTATAGAAAACTCAAATAAAAACAACTGTTGCTTTCTCCTCCAGAGAAACTCATTCCAATGCATCATCGCTTCTGACGAGTTTGAGACGTTCGCGATTTTCATCTATGACAGTATTGAGTGGACCACGGGAATAGAGAGCAATGGTGGTGCTGGCAATGGTATCGGAGGCTCACCTGCCCAGGTATGATCTCAAATCAGACTATCCCAGGTCGAAAAAAAAGTTGAAAGTTGTGCTGAAGGTACTGAACACTAGGATATGCCTACAAAGCGATTTGTGAACTTCTACACAAACTCAAACTTCAAAAAACGAATAATTCTAAATCTCCTGTGGGTGCAGATCGAGGGGGGGGGGGAAGGGTCGGGTGGGGGTGCAAACCTCTCCTTATTTTTTCATGGCGCTAAAGGCACTGCTGTTATGATTGATCCTGTATATATATAACTAGCCCATCGACTTGGTTTTGAACAAGGGATACCCCCGTTACAAGACCACCGTAGCTTTCACGCCTCCTTGAATCGTCTAACATGTTAAAATAGATTAAACGATACAGGTGGTTCTCAAATGATGTTTAGTGCGAGTACTAAAAGTCGATTTGAATTGACAAAGAAACATTGTACCTATTCAATTTTTGTAACCGATCTTTTGCAGGTGGGATTTAATGCAGGAGATGGTTTTAAGTCGTCATCCAATAGGTACTCCCGTGATAGCAACTTCCTAAGGACAAATCTTCTGGCTGAATCCAACATTGATATTCCTGGTGTGTGGGTCTATCACATCAGTTCTGTTTTTGTTGATCTCGCAGGATGCACTTCTGCAGGTGAGCATGGTTTATATCTACTTAGTCTAAAAATGGTTTGTCCCATTCTATGATTGTCTAATACCGCATGGGCAAAACCCATATGATCTCTAACGATTTAACTTCCCTTTGTTCTGTTCTAATTTCATTTTGTTTGATGACCACTTGTCTAATTTCCGATTCGTGTAATAGCCATATTGTCTTTCGTCTAATTCCCAGATGAATAGTTTGTATATTACAAGTCTGTTACAGGAATTGACTGAGTGATCAGTCAACGTTATACCACTTGGCCATTTGACAAAATGGGAATGAGACGAAATGGTATAAAGGCGTGCCATTTAGACCAAACTGGTGTTAGACGAAAATGAATTAGGCCTCATTGGCATTAGTCAAAGTGGGTTTAGACCAATTTACATTTTACCTTGAATATTTATGCAATTCCACGTTACGGACACTGCAATTCAGACAAATTTGGTACTAATAGGGAGTGAATTAAGTAAACACAGTCATTTAAAAATATCTCTCTTAAATACTGTACTAGTAACCAAGGAAAGCTGACACAGTGGACTTCAGTCTGTATCTTCAAACCAAATATGGCTTACGAAAATATATTATATACTTATATACTAAATTATAATCAAATATCTATAATTAAACATTTTAATTAGAACTGTATGATACTTATTTCTGTAAAGGTGAGGTGAAGACGTTTCCACGATACGACTCAATGCTTGGTCACCGGTTATTGTACATCGGGGGGCCATGTTTCACTCCTGATGATGAAATATGGATCCAGTTTGGTCCGGCTGATAACCCAATTGCAACTACAAATTGCATGTGGATAAGTGCTCAGCGTGCCTGGTGCGTCGTTCCTACGTTCTACCAAGTTGGTCGTATTGAAACACTTATATCTACCAATAATGCCACCACGTTCCCATACAGAGGGACATTTGACATTGGTAAGCATGTATATCTCTATTTTTTTTTTTTTTTTTAGTTTTAGTTTTTCTTATTGACCTAATTTACAGCTTGACTTTCGTTGCCGTTGCTTTCACTGTTCTTCTCTCTTCTCCATTGTTTGGTCTGTTTTGCCTGTATATTCTGTTTTTACTATTTTTGTTAAACCTTGTTTACACTTCCCTTCCTCTTTTAATTTTGCATCACTTTCTTCATATTTACTTCTTTATGTTCTATGTTTGTGCTCCCTTGCTCCTCCTTTATTTTGCACCAGTCCTCGTTTTTATATTTTCTTTGATTTCATCTTCATATGCTTAATTTTCATTTCTCCTCTCTCTCCTGATTTTGTATCAACCATTCTTAAAAACTGTTGTTTTCATCACCATTTTCCCTCTTTCTCACTTCTTGCTCTTTTAATTTCTTTAATCTGTTCGTTTTATTCTTTGTAACCTTACCTTATTTGCTTATAGTCCCCTTTTTTCTTTTTTTCTTTTTTTTCTCTCAAAATTTCTTCTCAGGTTAGTTTTAATATTTTAAAAGTTGCCTTTCTTCTTCTCCCGTCTGCTCCTCTTTCTTGTTCTCCTTCTTCGTCTCCTTTTTCTTCTTTTTCTACTTCATCTTGTACTTCTTCATCTTCCTCCTCTTCTACCCTTTTCCTTCTTCTACTTCTTCTTCTTCTTCTAGTTTTTCTTGTTCTTCTATTTCTTGTTCTAATTCCTCTTCCCATTTTTCTCATTCGCTTTTACTCCTATGCCTTCTTAATTTTACTCTCTTCATTTGATCTTCATATTGTTTTCATTTGTCCCTCTTCCATCATAGTTGCCGTTGGCAGTGACGGACCCCCTGATATAAAGAGGATCGATCCACAAAGTGAATCATGGATGCTTGCTGATCGCCCTGTGGCAATAGAGTGGGACCCAGGTCTTATGAACTTCACCCATATCAGCATTGATATATTTAGTGAGTATTGAATACTAGTATCACTCACTCACTCACTCACTCAATTCATTGACTCTTTCGGAGTTGTTGGAGGAGGAGGGGGGGGGGGATCTGAGAGCAGAGGAAGCACATTTTTTCCTTCGCGCCTTCCTGTCAGTTACATTCGACACTCATACCTGTCCATGTCTTTACAATACCAGTCCAGCTTGTCCTTTGATATCCTCTTCTGCATCCACCTTCAACTGTGCCTTGTAGAATGTTTTTTGGCAGGCTGTTGTGTCGAGTGAGGTGACCAATATAATAATAATAATATTAACAATAATATTGCCAATAACTGTAGAGCAATCACAGCACTTTTTTAAAACAACCTATTAGACCTACATTCATCAATGAGAGACATAACCACGTTGTAAAATGCGAACATTACATATAATTAAATGTCTATGTTTTCATGATCTGAAAATTTGTATACATGATGGCAAGCATTTTACATGTACAGTCTTCAAAAAAAGAACGACGCCGTTAGTTTTTTATTCTCATAAGTTTTCTTCGTAAATTTGCATGTGTGATCTAATTTTGCCGATCAGACGGACATCATCTTCCCCATACAAACATTAGAAAATGTTAAGCAGTCATGACCTAAGAGACATTACATTACATAATTATATGTTTTTATTGTTGACAGCGTATAGTGAAGCGGATGGGGTGGTGAGTTGGGAAGAGATAGAAAACATCAATTCCGATGCTGAGAACACGGGGCGTTACGAATGGACCCCGAGAGCAAACAGCAAAATCACAACTGAAAACGCCGTCGGTGTCATCCGGATTACTCAACGACACCTGAGGTTGGTGATATCAGTTTCAAAGACCCCTTTTCTATGAAGGTTGTGATGGAGGCATCATGTTTTATGGTTTTGCTGTGTTCATCTATCCATCCATCCGTTTGCTTGTATTTGAGACATTAAAACTCGAAATGGAGGATATGTATCTCAAAAGAAAGACATCATCTGATTGGATTTTTGGATTTCGATTGGATTTTGGAGAGCGTAGGTCAAAGGTCAGGGGCCATTGAAGTGAACATATTGTAACCAAATCCAGGAATATTGATATTAGTTTGAGCCGTTGTGTTATAAGTGAAATTCAAATTCTTACTAGTCCCATTTTCTTTCTTCAGAGACCAGGTTGCGATATGGAGTGACGTTCATTGGCTAGGTTACATGATGAATGATGAATTTCAAATTGACCCAGCTGTTTACTCGAATCAGCGATGTGAACTCTGGAACGAAATAATGGTGGACGAACCAACTTGGGATTCGGACAAAGTAAGTCCAATTAAGAAATTAGAAATGGTATCAGCCTTCGAGAGGTTGCTGATGATTTTTCGTAAATGTGCAATGACACATATATTACAGGCTATACTGAGCATCGGATTAGCATGTTGAGCATGAACAATTTCTCTTTAATTTCTCACATATGCCAAGCTTGAAGTTTGTCTTTATCTTTAAATCTCTTAGGATTTGAACCCGTGCCCTTTGGACATGAGCCAGGCCATTGCAGACCGTCCTCATTTCCGACCGCTGGATACGTGCGATATGTCGATGGCGGGCGAGGATGACAATGAGGACTACTGTTTCCTTCGCGAAGGCATCAAACATTGCGTCATTAGTATAATCAACAGGTATGGTCTCCACCCCATCCGTACTACCAAAATTATAAAAGTATTTTGACAAAATTGTATCAACTTATACTTATACCTCGAGAACAAATTGGCGGGCGAGGATAACGACGAGGACTAGTATTTCCTCCGAGAAGGCATCGAATACTGTGTATTCAATATAATCAATAGGTATCATCTACCCCATCCGTACTACCTAACAGATATGAAATCAAATGTACTACCAAACAGATATGAAATCGTTTCATCATCGTCTTCATAAGTGATCTGTCCTAGACCGGTTTATTGGCCCTTTGGTATTCTCTAGGTCTATCTAGGCGTTTAAAGCCACCCACTTCATTTTTCCACAGCCACCTGCTGCACAATTGGTTGGCCCTATCTAGGAAAATTTTGGGATTGAGGATTCAAATCGAGATACATACATGTATCTTGGAATGATTTTCATTTCAAACGCAATACAAAAAAAAATAAAAAAAAACATTTATGTAGAATATTTTTTTTTAAAACTTAAAACAAAAAAAAAAGATTAAAAACAAAATATGATTGTATTTCATTAGCCCCCAGAATGCAGACTCGATTTGTTGTTATGACTTTGAGGAAAACCTGGTCTCTGCTGCCGATAGCATCTATGGCAGTTTCCCCCATCGCCATACCATCCACGGTGTGGCGCCTTACTACGCCCCCAAAGCTGTGCCGGTCATGTCGACGTGGATTCACGATATTATCCCGTTTTATACCTGTTGTGTGATGGGTGATCTCTGCGAGTATTATCAGGTGCACCGTCCTACTCGGGGTAGCCGCTGGTGTGACACGCCCAGGATGGGTAAGTCTGGTCTGAAAGGAAGTGTTAAACACTGGTGGAATGTACAGGAGTTGGTGGAGTGGTGACCTTTACAGTATAATCTGCTGTCACCTTCAAACTGACATGGATCAGATCCCAGTAATGGCTCTCTAATGGGGACGTTATATCGGTCCAGGCGTAAATCAATCAACTATGAATAAACGAAACTATTAACTTCATTTACAAAATAAACATAAATATGCCTCATTTTTGTATCAACAATTTTTTCCCTCAGTATATTTTAGGCGTACATATTTTGCATACACATTAATTATCTGTTGCAATTTATTGATGTATAGATAATTTAGTTATACTTATATCATGTTCTCTTTGATATTATCAATTATCCGTAATTATTGTATATTATATTAATTGCCAAATAATTTGTTTTTTAACCGAATCATGTTTTGATCTCAAACAGCTGTGGCATTCGGCGACCCGCACTTTGTTACGTTCGACGGTGTGGAGTACACATTTAACGGCAAGGGCGAATGGATATTCATGCGGACTGTCACGGGCGCAAAGAACAGATTCACAATACAGGGAAGGACTGAGCAGATGCTGGATTGGAAAGGTAAGATTCCGCATTCGCACTGCTGATTGACCAAGGTCAGATTCAGAATCAATCTGGTGAAATATAAAATCCAGGGTTTTTTTTAAAGCCAGGTGACTTTACGTACGTGTTATGTTGATAGGTCTATTTTTCGAAGGCCATGAAGGCCATGTAGATTGCTGTAGATGTGGCTCTTCTGGTAATGTCCCTATTATATGTATATGAATACGTTTTTGGTGCTGCATAAAAACTAAATTCTTCTTCTTTATCATTTTGAGGACACCTTTCAGAGATCACAAGGGCACAAGAAAATAGAGATGGCAAGTATAGGCCTATGAAACGGACTGAATTTTAATGTGACGGAGATCTTTGTGCCGTACTACAATTGACTTTTAATTAGTCAATGAACATTGTTTGCCTAAAAATTTGTATACAAATTTTTGTTTAGAACCTTAAGCTAACAGGATAGCAGTCAGATATTGGAAGTTGAAGTTTCTGGTCATCCACTCTGATTTCTTCTTTATGCCATCTGTTTTTCGGTGTCATGTCAAGGCGTTCAACCAAATTGGAAAGTTCCTTTCATTCATCTTTCAGGTCATCATTGTCATAGGCAAATCTGGAGTTTGTAATGGTTCTTCCATCAAATGCTTACTGATCCATTATCGTGATCCACTGCCCCTGTAATTCTATTTAGAAGCATGTTGAAAAGCGTTGATGAAAGTAAAAAGCCTTGTGTGACTCCAACGGGTGTTGGAGTCACTCTCATGTGCTACCATAATAAAATGTAGGAACAGATGTTGTATTTGTTTCTCATGGCCCATAGGGCCATACCATCTGTTTGTGCATGGTGCTTATTCCTGGTCTGAAACTGACCTGTCTTTCTTAATTATTTAAAAAATTTGTGCTTTAACACCCAGGTAAACTAGTAAATGCCACCCGAGTCACCTCCGTAGCCATGAACGAAGATGATCGGTCAAACATCGAAATTCAGCTCAGTTCGAGGACTGTCCTTCAAGTCCTCTACAAAGGTCAATACCTTAAAATCGACCGACAGACCAGGATCCCTATGGATGGTAGGATTATTATCATGTCTTACGCATCCACTCTTCTGTAATGCTTTCATCAATATGCTAAGTTGATTTTTTTCCTGAAATTAAAATGAACTATAATATAAGTTGCTCGTACAAGTTGTTCATACCGGTAATTGAACGTGTGGAGGCTATAGCACTTGTTTGTATATGGTTACATTTACATTTAGTTTCTAGCAGACATTTTCAGATTAGCATTATTGAATTAATCAGTAGGCTATATCATTCTAAGTCTAATTTCTAATATTTTATAGGAATTGATTGGACACCAAAGAAAGATAATTTGTTTTCTGTTCTTCCTTTGCACTATAATAAAATACTTTAATACAACCTGTGTACAAAAGGACTAATTAAGTTGGTAGTTTTTACAATCGTACAGCAGACTAAACACACACAAAATATTATATATCCATTTCAGTGGAGTCAGTCATATTGCTCTAAATTAAAACTATCACCCGCTAGTATTGTTAAATTTATCAGCCGTGCAACATTAAAAATTATCAAATTATAATCAGTTTTTATTCCAATTATTATTATTGTTTTCTGCAGGTTTTTACCTCAACTTCCCAAAAGAGTATGAAGATGGAAACATCACGCAGGTCATCATCGCCTTCCTAAACTCGGGGATTGGCGTGGTCGTCAACGGAACCGCCGAAGGCATGTTCATCCAGGTTGTCATCCCAAACGGGTTCAAGGTAAATTTTCATTCAAAACTCAATTCTAATTAAAAGCTTTGACCTAGATGTAATAATTCATGTCATTGCGCGAAGCACTCTTCGAAATCGCATCGGAATGTTGAGAGTGCTCTACCGTTCTATGATGAGACAGCCGTGCTAGAAACACCCTTCAACCAGAAGGGTTTTATATGACCCAGACATAGGAGCAAGGGAAGAATTGAAAGACTTTGATGAGCTTTGATTTCATTTAAAGACAAACGATCGTTAAGAAGAAAAGTACTCGAGAACGATCATACCATTTTCTATTCTATGTGGTTTAAGTGGACTCTGGATTGTTCTACCGTTCAATGAGGAGACAGCTATGCCACAGAACACCCTTCAACCAGAAGGGAATGTGTGTATACCATATGTAGTTACTTTTTGTATGACTCAATGGTCTTTTGATATAGGAACAATTAAGGCAAAATCTGAAAGAATTCGATTTCATTGAAAGATAGACAAACTGGTCTTTCAGACGAAACGTGCTCGAAAACCACAAATCTATATAAGGCGCTCCATTTTCTCAAGTTCTTTCACTCATAACATCATTCCTTGTCTGCTCATGTATGATCACTATAGGGCTATGTGGAAGGACTGATGGGCAATTGGGACGAAGTACCAGACAACGATTTGACCTCTAATGGCGGAACGCCTGTTAGCCCAAACGCAACCTCGGAAGAAATTTACAACCTATTTGGCAAGTCATGTAAGTTTTGTAGGCCCCTACCATCATGGCCATGCTGATTCTCTTTGTTTCCACATTTTCAAGTGCGAGGTGTGTTTCGGTAAATTTTGTGAACATGAGATGGATTTCAAACTTGATTTTGAATCAATAATACCAGTTTGGTTTTATCTTGAAGCCATCTCCTAGATAGGCCGATAGGTTTACAAATTGTTCATATGCTAATTACCAATTTGAATTCCTTGTTGCTTCCACTATTAGGCAAAGTTTCATTGGAAACGCCACCGCCGAAAAGGAGATTAAACAAATCAGAACGTCCATATCACCACTCTTCTAAACAGGAACGTTACAAAGTTGTGTAATATATATATATATATATATATATATATATAATTTTTTTTGTTGTTGAAATTTCAATACTATACGATAATTTTTTTTTTAAATGCCTCTTTTTAATATCTGACCAGGGGAAATCGGCCTCTTTGATAGCTTGTTCCTGTACGACCAGGGGAAAAACCATGAGTACTACCAGGACGATGACTTTGTGCCAAATTTCGGTCCCCCTGATGGCAATCTGCCGCCGTACCTCGACACCCAGAACATCACTGATACGTGCGATGGGAACAAGTTCTGCATCTATGACACTCAGTCAACTGGGATACTACAACTAGGAAAGGCAACCAAGAAGGCCTACGATGATTATAAACAAGCTTATAGAGCTCTGCAGGATAAAAGTAAATTTTAAAGTGTTTCCCGGCTTCCAACCAATTTTTCACAAAATGTATAAAAAGAGCGTGTTATTCTAGAATTGATAGGACATGATATCTTGAATAATCTTCAATACCGACATTATATGCCAAAGGGAAATAAGATTGTATACGCACCACAAATATTACGTTAGAATAGAGCTCGCTTGGTAAATAAATGTTTTAGATGGTTAGCAAGAAGTATTAAACAAATGCAACTGATTGAAACTTGTTTTTGATATTTCTTTGGGCATCCTTTCCTTATAGCGCATGCCTCACAAAAAAAAAAACAAAAAAAAAACAAAAAAAAAGACACCCAACCCAAAACAAAACAAAATCACATTTTTATTGTACCACCAATTTCATTAGCATGCATTTATGCCTTATAATTATATTAAATAGACGGGTAACAAGAATTTGCCCGCCTGCTAAAGCGTTTGTTGATAATCCTGTTCCTTCTTTTTAAAAAATATTCTCGCAGAGTTATCCATCACTCCAGACCGTGGTGGAATGATGGGCGGGGAACCGATTTACCTCCACGGACCATGCGCAGAGGTTGGGTTGGTCTATACTTGCGTGTTTACCTACGATGGGGAGATCATTCAGGAAGTCACTGCCACGATCTCGGATAACAATGAGACCTTCTGTGTTCCAGACCCTTTCTTTCTCGTGGGTGAAGTAAGCATGAGTGTGAAACAAGAAGGTGATGATTTAGAAGGCTCACCAACAGCTTATTATTCCATCAGTAAGTATACTCAATATAACTTGTCCGTGAGGAAAGAGGGTAATTTTACATGAAGTCTTCTTTATAAGGCGAACACATCCCGCTAGGAAAAAAGTGAGACTAAAATGAATGAATTACTCCATACATAATAAAACAATTTGATTAAATTCTAATTTTAACAATGATTCTCTTCATGCATGACAATGAAATTTTCCCTTTTATTTTCACAAAGTAATAATAATGATAATAATAATAATGATAACAATAATAATGATAATAATAAAAATAATAATAATAATAATAATAATAATAATAATAATAATAATAATAATAATAATAATAATAATAAACATAAACATAATAATAATAATAATGAATAGACAATACACATGGAATATTAAAGTATCATATTTCATCCTAGATGGAGATTGTTAAAAATTAAAATAGGAGTGGTATAGTCACCTTAGTTGCCGTAGTTGGCAAAACGTTAACGGGAAACAATATCTTCTCCATAAGGTTTGTTTCTCATTTAGGACGCGTTTTTTCGCCACGAAAATCCTCCTTAATCCACAACTAGACAAACCTATAGCTTCCTGTTTAAGAGCCGAATCTCTAACCAATAAAAAAAAAAATGTGGTTGAATATTCATCATCTAGCCAGGCCTATGGGTTCATAAACTCATAAACACTCCACCTTGTCCATATCATAAAACAATGAACCGTCATAAAAAAAAGATTCTGAGATTCCTTTGCGGGACTAAACCAAATACTTTAATATTTTGATAGCTATGCTGTGAAACCATCCCAGTAATAATTGGGACACGGTAATTGAGATATGATGTTGCATTATCTGTGTTTTTGTGAAAACTTACCCTTTCTTCGTTATCACCTTCATTCCAGTTGAGAGTGGGAGGATTCCACCTACTGTAGCTAGGTCCGATTCCGATAGCTCCATCTGGGACAGGTCTGGACACCCTCTAACTATCACTTGGACCGAAGATGAGGAGAGCTTTGGCAGCTCCCAGAGCGCCCTCACGATAAGCGTCCTTGCCTATCGCGAGGACGATCCCATTGGGCCACGATGGGTATACGTGTACCCTATCACTTACGGAACTGCAGATAATGGCTCGTATACGTTCACGCCCAATGCACAGTTGGTTGTCACTGAGAGAAATGCCTTTGGTATCATTCGTATCTCAGGAAATGCTGCAGGGTAGGCCTATTGAACAGTGTGTCCCAGAAAGAACTATACACTTTTGAAATGGGTATAAAATAATGAATATATGAGTTTTTGGTAAAAAGATTCAGATGTAGAGAAAGCTCATATCCGCAACTATATCATATCATAACATAACATATCATGAAGGGTAGAAATTAATAATGGTGTGAATCGGCTGACAAAGAAAAAATAAACCAAAAGACCCAAAACAAATGTTAATAATATGAAAACAGAAAGGTTGTCCATTACATTTTTGCATACTATTAATGTTTATTTCTGATTTTTGGTTTATTTTTTTGTCTTTGTTGGCTGATTCACGCCGTTATTGCTTTCTATCCATCATGGCCGTCCATATGAAGACGGTAAATACATAGCGAATTCGTGCGCAGCCTCGTTTTTGTGTCCTTCACAAAAGTGGGCATTACTCATTGAAGCATGCATTATTTTCGGACTTTTTGTTGTCAATTAATAGTTGAGGATATAAGCTTTCTCTACATATGAATCTTTTCATACCCAAACCATATATTTATTAATGTATAGCCATTTAAAAAGTGTATAGTACTTTCTGGGACACACTGTATAGGCCTATAAGATCTTTTAAGGCCTACATTATTTTTTCTGTATACACACGCCTTTTTTCCAGTAATCGTTTGGCTTGAACATAATATTTTGTCATCCTCAGGCACCTCTGCACTCTACTGATATATTTTCATTCCAGTTAGATACGCGCATATGTGAATATGCCCTTTAATTTGATTTCAGTGTATATAATTTAAGAAGGAAAATGCTTTTCGAGTCTTGTATTATTTGTATGTTTATATCTAAAATTGTAAAAAAAAAAAAAAAAATAAATAAAAATAAAACAAAATAATAATAATAATGTAAATTAAATATATCAAGGTAAATTGATTATGAAATAAATAAAGAAGGAATGCATTCAATACGTTTCAATATTAATATTCTGAGTTATGGGGAATATAATATATGATTTTTTGAATAATTTTGAAAGATTTTTTCTTCTCATAGGGAAAAGTTTATGCCATATAAAAAAGAACGACGGTTAGACTTCGACATTCTATCCTTAAAACGTTCACATGCCCTGTGATCCTATAGATCTAATACTTATTCCGTGAATGATGCAGCAAGACGAACTAAGTTCCCATTGTAGCTAAAATACTTATATGCAATTAATTTCACCTTAGATTCTTCTGCATAAGGATAACAGAAGAAAATGACAAATACCTAATCATCCCCAGTTTTACAGGTCTTTTACCTGATTTTTGATGACCTGAGATACCAAATGCTTATGTCCCCTCAGCCGACAGCGTGTCCTCTGGAGTGATATTCACCCACTGGGCTATCTTTTGGAGCAGGAATATCAAGATGATCCGGCACAGTGGGCTTCAGAAAAATGTGACGACTGGATAACAGGTGATGACGCTGGACCAAGTTTTGTTGAGGTAGGCAATGTTACGACCGGTAATGTCGCAGTGACACATATGTCATACCAAGGCATCATTTACGTCTAGGACCAACCGGTGACGTCATCCTCCAAAAGATGTGAATCGGATTCGAACCTATATCTGATCAGCTTTAGTTTGTAGGCTAATTTTTGTTTTTCTATAATGAAAACAATTCATATGATTTTAGTAATTTTCTCTAAATAGGCCCACAAGTTGGCTACAATTGGACCGAGGTTCGAATCTCAGTCACTACTTTTGGATGGTGACAATTTAAACTCGAATATGTACACAATCCACAATCTTAAGAATTTACTTTGATATCGATATACGAACAATTATTCGTAATGAGATTTGGAACCCCCCCCCAAAAAAAAACAAAACAAACAAAAAAACAAAACAAAACAAACAAACAAAAAACAACAACATAGAATTGCGTGGTTATAATCCTACTCGTTTGCTCGTTGCTTTTCGGAATTAGGCCTATCACCTGAAACATTGAGGGGCTGAAGACCTTTAAGTAATTTGAGGGCTAACGTAGCAAACTTCAATTTGTTATCTTCTCGAATTGCCTCTTTTCAAACTCTGTGTATCAGACTGTCTGCAAACATTACTGATAGGATATCTTCTACAAAGATTAAAATCGGTAATGGCAAGACACCCTCTACAATACATGTGTGGTATCATACTAATACCTGCCTCAAAATGTTGAAGATTATCTGAAGTATAATTTTCCATTTTCTTTTAGGACCTACCAGCCTGTCCATGTACGCTTGATCAGGCAGGGCAGGATGTGGCGACATTCATTACAGATCCAACCTGCTACCCCGACTCTCCAAACCCTAAAACTTGCTCCAAGAACGAAGGGGCCATTCATTGCTTCCTCAGCGCTTATGCCTCGTAGGTATCCTTTATAATAATGACACAACTTCTAATACACACACACACACACACACACACACACACACACACACACACACACACACAATGCATGGAGAAGGCTCTCTTGAATTTGGTTATGGCTAGTGTAATATGGTTCTGTTCTCCGGTTCTTTAAGGAGACACCGGTGTAGGAGAACTGTGGTAGTGCATGGGATTTTAACAATGAATGCATTAATCCCTTGATATCCAGAGAACAACCATTATTCTTCAGAGGTGTGGGAGGCTTTGAAGAGACAAAGGATTGGAGGGGTAAACCATTGCCCCCTCCAATCCTTTGTCTTTTAAGAGCTATCCGACGCTTCCTTTGAAATTTCTACTGTTAACTTTTTTGTTGTTGCACAGCCCGAGTACGATGTCTGGTACAAAATGCTGCTATGACTCTAACAGTCTCCTGATACACTCTAGAGACACCAAGAATGCTGGCATGTCCGGTCGGTCCCACGTCCGCGGGGCTAGTCCTTACCGGCAACAAGACCTCGTTCCAGAACTTTCCCATTGGTCGAATGACATCATCGCTAAGCAGATTTGCTGTGAGTGGGCTGATGAGGAAAAGTGCTTTGCTTACATGACAAGGCGTCCCACTACTGACTGTGTTGATTACGAACCTCCACAAACTGGTAGGCGGAGTTTACCAAATTGCTTTTTAATCAGTGTTGGTTTAGGTTAAACTCAAAATGTAATCTTTCAACTTTTGAATTTAGTTGTTATAATATGATAAACATCACTTACCAAATCAGTAACAATAATCACTAATGTGATTAAAAAAAGAACTTAAGAAACTACACTGTTCGTCATAAAGGTGGAATATTTTTTTCTGGCTCAATCGACATTATGTTGCTCCGTTATTAATTTCTTGAACGTGTTTTGTCACCGCTTTCACTTTCTGGATCCTGGGTATATCTTGGACGTTCCCTCAACCCTTCCGGGGATTTTTCTTCAAAAAAGTTTGTCACCCCCAGAAGATGGCCATTTTCGTCATTTTTTCTTATTTTGGGGGCCCTTTTTGTTCACGTGACCCACCAAGGCCCCTCAGTGCTACCTCAAGGAAACACGTCTGAGGTGGAGATCTGTTATTGTTCTTTGAATTAATTCTAGATTTATGGTTACAGGCTCGACCCTTTTGTCTAGGGGAGGGGTCAAAATTTATTTTGATTGGGGTTCAACATTCATTTTATTCATTTTTACACCATGGAAATTTCTATCTTCCCCAAATTGTATTGTAAAATCTCAACCAAACACAAATCAAAATAAATATTATCAATAATGACTATTTACAGCCTTGTCATCAAGGCTAAACAAAATTTAAGGGGAAATGATGATATTTAAGGGTTAAAGGTGGTTTTCATTTCTTGTTTTCAGATAAAAGATGGAATAAAATATTCCGAATTTTCACCAATCTCGTTTTTATTTCAACCCCTCCCTAGACAAGAGACCTAAGCCTCTTCCCAGAAATATAGATTTAACTTGAAGAACAATATAAAACAATACACCTCAGTCGCGTTTCCTGTGGGTAGGACTGAGGGGGGCTTGATCGGCCGGGAAAACAAAGGGGCCCAAAATGAGAAAAAATGACAAAAAGGGCATCAGGGGGTTGACAAACTCTTGGAAAAAGGGCCACGTGAAGGGTTGGGAGAATGTCCAAGATATAGCCAGGGTCCCAAAAAGTAAAAGCAGGGACAAACATATTTAAGAAAATAAAGCCAGAGCAAAATCATGTCGCTATAGCGGCAAAAAAATATTCCACCTTTATGACGGACAGTGTATAATCATTTTTTTAAAGAATTATGGACAATGAGAGATAACATTTTATAATTATTTGACGACTTTCAACTGGTGTATCAAATTAATTTTTGAAATTTTGATTTTCTTAAATACCATAGATTTTAAATGTAGCATATAATTTTTTGTAAAACATTTGAGCTTAAAAACAACAGATTTATCTGCTACTACTGACAATATTCAGGTCCCTCCATTTAGAGTTAGAAAGTAATTAGTGACTGAAAGTATGTGGTGCCATTATTTAAAAGAAAGTGACGAAGCTAATAGCTGTTGTTTTGACGGGGTTTCTTTCCACATACAGCTTTGTCGTTTGGCGATCCTCATTACGTGACAATGGATGGGTTTAACTTGACTTTCAATGGTCTGGGAGAGTATACCATACTTCGCTATGCTACCAGTGGTTCTAAAACTGGTGCATCCAATTTTGAGCTCCAAGGAAGGCAAACAAGATCAAAGGATGATCAAGGTGAAGAAAATATGTTTGAATGATTGAATCATCAAAATATTAAATTGAATCATGACTCTTTATGAGTGGTCCTGAAAAGGAACTACCCATTCTTGACGTTTCGGTGAGCATGTTCTCATTCTTCAGGAGAATAAGTCAAAGTTAGTCAAACTTTTACTCATTCTCCTGAAGAGGGTGAGAACATACCGAAACGTCGAGAGAGGGTAGGTCCTCAGTAGCGGACGCAGACCGATTTCATAAAATGAATTTATAGGGCCCATGTGTAAACACAATAGAGCCGCTTTTGTCCCCAAACAAATGGGCCCGAGAAATGCATTCAATTCGGTTTTCTTGGATCCGCGCCTGGTCCTTTCCGAGACCAATCATAACCTCAAGAAAAAATGCTTGATGCACCATGAAACCTTTCACTGCTAATTGAAATAAAAAAAATATTTAAGATCAAATCAAACGAAACATTATAAAATGTAAATCAAATACAATAATGTTGATATCCAACATTCAGGAAACCTGATTGATGTGACACAGCTATCAGCGGTAGCGATGAAGGACATTGGATCTGATTACGTATTCGTAGAGGCTAGTGCCTACAACGGCATGAACGTATTCCGCAGACGAGTGGAGGAAACGAATTGGAACCATGTCGACTTTTCACAACAGACTGTTTTTGATATGCAAGGTACAATATTAGTATGATAAAGCAACATGCTAAAGTAGTATAAAATTATAAATACTTTTATATAACATAACAGCATAGTATAACAGTGTATTGGATATTCTAAAATAATGGAATAACCCAATTATGTTCAAGGTAAATGTGTCATTTAAGATTCAAGATTAAAATGATTTTTCCATTTATAAAAATAACAATATAAACATTTAATATAAACACAACCAATGGTACATTCAAATATAATATCAGCAGTATTGTTCAATATGAGATAAAACGCATATATTGAAGGATTATGAGAAACCAAGAGCTGAACATTTAATTCAGTTTGGCTCATCGTGCTCTCAGTTTTCGCTATCATCCTCTTTCATTATGTAGGATGTAGTATGAGTATCACCCACTTGGAGCATGATGTTGATATCTATGGCGTGGTCGTCATGTTCCAAGAAACCGGCATCGGCGTCCATATCACCTACGATTACGGGATGCTTGCTGTCCGACCGGTCCTACCACCAACCTTAGATGTAATGTGATTCTTTAATTGAGCCTTTTATATCATGACAAGTTCAAGGAGAATGGACCCTTCATGGACAGTTGGCTTAGTTTCTGTGCATAACAATCGAATAAGCACCTCTATTCAGTGCATAAAAATTTTGGTAAAAATCAGATAAATAATAAGGAAGTTATGAGTATTTGAAAATTGAGATCTGTGATCATATAGGAAGTCTCCCATTGGCACGTGGTTACTGTTTGTGATGTCTTAATGGGAAAGCACCCGACAAAGCATGTATAGTGTGCACAAAACTTTAAAAAATGTCACTTTAACCATTTTCTAGTAATAGAACAAATTTGTGATCATGACTTTATATGTTGATCTCATATCTCTCTTATTTATTGCCTGGGTTAAAAAAAAACTTTTATAGCAATATTTTTTGTTTGTTTGTTTGTTTTTTTTTTTTTTGTTGTTGGCTCCATTCACGGTAGCCAAATTTCTCTAAAGGGACAATTCTCCTTTAACATGACATGAGGAGAAAGTCATTTAAGAAAATGGTGAATAGGTCCTGGAATGATGGTATTCGAGAGATTTTGCATCAGATCATTATTCTTTCACTGGTCCGGAAAAAGATTTGCCTTCATAATTTAGTTTATATACCAACTTGAATAGTAGTAGGAAATCTGCACTTAAGATTATCAATAATGGGAACGAAGTTATATAAATCTAAACCAATCCATTAGAAATTTAATTCCAATTTCAGTTCTCATGCCAACCATCATTTTCACTGTCTGCAGCAACGGTAGTTATAACGTTTGTTTTAATCTACAACAACTGTTCTGATTTGTAGAGCAATCATCTGTCTGGGTTGCTAGGCAACATGGATGGTGATGCCAGCAACGACCTTGTGAGAAGAGATAGTAACACTCCGCTGAATGAAGATGCATCAGACCAGGAAATCTTCGTGTTTGGAGAATCATGTACGAATTTGAATACATTCAATAAAAGCTATTTAGTTTTAACGACCCCGATATGCCTGTTGGTTACAGTTTTCTTGGGCATGAATACATTGGGTTGGATTACTGTGAAAAATCTTTGATGCTTTTTCTAACATAATATTTTAATTAAGTGTTTGGCCAATGTAACATACAGTACAAATTAGGATGATATTGTGCCAACGATTGGTCACTTTGTTTGTGGATTGTTTGAAGTCTGTAGCCACAAAATTATTTTGTTGTCTTTTAATGCGGCGGCCACAACTCGCCGTACCATCGACGTGCAACTCCATACAATGGATTTCGTAGAAAATTCGTGCAGCGGAGGTAGCTTGCAGGTACAATACATGTACGACGTGCAGGAAGTTTTACAATACCCTTACTGCAGAAGTTGACCCAGGACCTGTGCGTGCATTGTGCATGCAACGCAGGCTACGTTGATGGCACGTGCCCCGTAGCCTACGATGAGTTGTGACCGCCGCATAAAGCACAGTTCAAATATAAAAGAAAATAAATCTCTGTGGTAGTACCAAGAGACATGCATACGTATTATGTACTTCTATTTAATATTTGTACGTGGGATAAATCTCAATTGTTTTCGTTTACTTTAAGGGGAGATTGAAACAGAGTACAGTAACTTCAAATACGATATAAATACGGTGCACTCTGACTACCACAACACAAGCTTCATACCTCGCATGAATGTTGAGCTACCATCCCTTTACCCTCCATGTAATGGTTTACAGCAGTGTCTCTTTGATTATGATGTGTCCAATAATGATGTTGACCTAGCCATGGCCACGAGAGATGCCTACGAAGCCTTTGAGTGTAGCTCAGAGAATCTAAACAAAAGTAAGTTGATGCTTCTTAAAAATTCCGGAGAGAATGTAAAGAAGAATCCCAACTGCATGCAAATTTATTAGTTGAGCCTTTTTTTCCTTACGATTCGTGAATGATTGTGAAAATCGTCATGCCATTATAAATTGATAAATAAAATTAAGATAAACGATGATCACAGAAAGCACCTGTTTTTTTGTGGCAAATTTTAAAAAGGCTAATGCACGGATATCCCTTAGGTATACTTTTATTTACATTCCCTTTTTAGTTCAACCATTTGTGACATTTTCTGTGCAGCAACCCTCACCCAACAATATCAAAACTATTGCGTTACAAGATGAGAGATGACTTATTTCATGCTACAAAACCACTATTTCCCATTTCCCGTGTGCAAGCTAGAATAAATAGAAATGATGACAAAATTTAAAAATAATGTAATGAATTTTGTTAACAAAACCTTGAATTTCATAGCAAATGACCCGAATCCAATATAATATGACATTAAATGAAATGAAATAAAATGTCATATTTATTCACAGTCGACGCATGTCCACACCTGATTACACCATCGAATGGTACAAAGACTTACTCGTCCAACACGAATAAATATTTCGAAGGAGCTGAAGTCCTGTTTAATTGCAACGAAGGCTTGATTATGGTTGGATCTAGGTTTAAGACATGCAGGTATGTAACACAGGAAGGAAACACAGAAGGTACACTGGCATGGACAGGAACAGAAGGAGATAATGAGTGCTTTGGTAAGCCTTGCTAGACTATTTGAAGTAGGATTAAGGTGGCTCTGGAATTTTGTATAGCAAAAAAAAATATATATAGTAAAAAAAAAAATAAAAAAAAAATGAAAAATAAAATATATTGAAATTTGTCGATGGATGTGAGGGTGTGTGTCTGAAGTAGGGTGTGTGTGTGTGTGTGTGTGTGTATGTGTGTGCGTTGGGGGTGAGGGTGGGTTTTTGAGGTTGAGTGTGAGTGAGGGTGGGTTTGTGAGGGTGGGTCTTAGGATGTGTCTGTGTGTGGGTGTGTCTGAGGGTGGGTGTGTCCCCCTCGATTTCTTCTGGGGGGGGGGTGATCGTCCCCCCTCGATTTTTAAAGCTTAACATAATTTTATGTAGGGGCCTATTGATTTGCTTGTGAAGCTAATAAAGAGGTAAAATGTATGTCAAATACAATGCTAAATGTTATTATAAAGCAAAATTTTCGGCTCGCGCTTCGAGCTCGCAAACATTTTCATTACTTTTTGCATAATGTGCGAAATATGCGAATTTTTAGTGTATTATTTTTCACTTTCGGGTGTTTCCGTCCTCCCAGTGGTTACCTGAAATCGCCGCGGTTGGTGTGTGTATAAGGGTGAGTGTGTGTATTATGGATGGCGACCTTACCACAATTTAGTTTATTGAACTCACACTATATTGATTTTTTGTTGCTTTGACCATGATCGTCATTTTCATTCAATTTTAGATTAAGGCAGATAACCAAAACACTCGTAGCGTATGGCATGTAACCCATGGGGGAGGGGGGCTCCGAATAGAATTATGACCCCCTTATTGCAAAAGTGGAGTGAGAGCAGAATTTTTAAAGATCTTTAATATCTGTCTTCTAAAAAAAAACTGGTCCATTTAAATCACGAGAGCACAAGGCGCGAGCTGAAATTTGCACCATAAAATGACCTAGAAATTACTAGAGTTGGAGGACTTATCACTATTTTCTTTGCATTTTCTCAATAAAATAATCTGAGCACGAGCAAAAATGTTGTCATAAAATGAAGTAAAGCTCTGTATTTCTAAACAATCTTGGTTGCAAATTCACTTTTGTCTTAAATGAAGCACAGCACTTTAAGCACTCTTGCCTGCATTAACTAGGCCTAATACTTTTCAATTATTTAAATAATATCATGTGAATGATAAGGGCGATCAGTAAAGGGAATGTGTTACTCTCAACTTGTGTTCTTAATAATTTTGAGCCCTTTACAAAAAGAATTGCCCAAATTCGCCCACTTTTTATGTCTTTTGAAGAAAAAAAAAATTGTTTTTTTTTTGTTCTGTGTGGCGTCTCTGGTGATAACACATGTTAGATTTCTTTTAAGATCATGGATGCAATAATTTTGAAGCCTATGTCGTATTATCGAATGCAGAATCTTCATGTGGCCCTCTGGACACTCCCGTCAACGGCTCCATCAGCCTCAATGAGGATCAAACTGTAGCAACATTTTCTTGTGAGGAGGGGTTCCATCTGATCGGCTCTCCAGAGTCACACTGCTTGGACGAAGAGTGGTCTGGTAGTACACCATCCTGTTCCAGTGAGTATATCTCTTTCCAAGTCACGAACCTCCTGGTTGTTTCTCATTGTACTCCTGGTAGCATATTGGAATGTACCGAAGACCATGCGCGCAGCAGTAAGATTAATATGTTGCAATAGCCAGGACTGATCTAATATGTACAATTTAGCAGCCTGATTTCATAAACCATGTCTACTCTTTGAAACATAACTAACTAAAATTAAAGTTCCTTATACTGAGACGTGTCACATAACTCTGTTTGATGGTTTGAAGTAGATTATGTGTATGTCTATGTCTAGGTACATGATTGACAACACAAAAAAAATTAAAAAAATAATATCAAAGCCACAGCATGTACAAGCAATCCTAAGAGTACAAGTGAAAATAAATTGTAACAACACTAATCACGGAATTACAATAATATTTTCCATTTTGCATTCCATAGGTACAAATGACCCTGGGCCGAACGTTGTTGCCATAGCAGTTGGGATCACATGCGGAGCCATTGCCATTGTCATCATCGTCGTCTTGGGCTGGCTATACTACAAGAAGAAAAACAAGGTTTGTTGGTGTTTTTATGCTTCCGCCACCGAATGTAGTGCTGGTGGCATCATGTTTTTGGGTTGTCCGACCGTCTGTCCCTCTCTCCTGTTTGCTCGTTATCCCGATATCTCGAGAACCACTTGAGATATGAACTTCAAACACTACGGAATAATTATAACAGAAATGTTAGAAATTAGATAGAAAGTGAATAACACAAATAGTTTAAACAGTTGAAATAAAATGTCTTGGTCACTAGAGAACGAAATCTTTTGATTCGAATGTATCCCCAAAAGCGAATGACAGTAAAAGCTATTATTCGTGCTTTCTCTCTTGAGAAGTCACATGATTCAGCTGTCTCAAATATTTTGATTATTTGCGTTCTAATTTCTAATTTTATAATTATTCCGTGGGGTTGGCATCTCTGAGTATTTATCGCCATAGGAAGATAGTCTGATTAGATTATTGAGTACATAGGTCAAAGGGCTAGGGTCAAAGTGGTCAAATTTTGAAATTCTATGTATTTCTTTTCATTTCATTTATTTCCACATTAAAAAAAACATGAAAAACAATTCGTCATAACATTTTTTTTTATACGATCGTGGCAGGAATATAACAAAACACAACAGAGGCTCGTTGAAAATAATCCTTTTAGACTGAAAAATATGCAAATCATTCAATAACAAACGTAATATATAACTAAGTAAAAAAAAAAAAAATGTAATATTACAACTACAAAAACAAAGTAGATAGATTTACGTGAGTTCGTTATCGCGACCTATATATCAAAACCTAGTGAGATGTGAACTTTACTCGGCTTTGAATCTATTGGTTCTTTAACAAATCTGTCCATGACCTTGCAAATATATTTAGGAGTATCGTTTTGGTATATTTGCTCCGGTGGCATTTTGCTCCAATTTCAATCTTTAAAACTGTTTAACTTCAGTTTAACCTGGAATAAACATACCTAATCTAACCCCGACCCTTAACCTACAATACACCCTAAATTTATGATTAAAAAAACCCAAAAAAACCGAGGAGTATTATTGTCCGTGTAGCATTTAAACTTAATTTCATTCTCCTACGTATGGTTTCTGTCTTAGTCAGGACATACTAGTACGGTAGTATTTGGAAAACGGGTAACCAGACTCCAAGATAGTATATTCATTAAATTTACAACAGCTAGTTTTTCCGTTTTGGTCTTCATATGCCTATAATAAAAGATTGCATATTTTTTACTTACTTATATGGTATGACAAATTGAAATAACAAATATAACGAGGAAACTGAATCATTTTCTGTGAACACGGATTGTGATAGGCAAAACTCATTGCAGAATGTTCAAGTTCCCTCTTTGTTATTTGTATGAATGAATTTACCCAACTGCAGAACATGTGCATATATCAAAATGTTATTATTCTTCACGTTATCCTGCAAGTGTTATCATGCATCAGTTGATCTCATAGTAATGGCGGAATGGTATAGATTTTGGTGGTAGAACCATCAGAAGTAATGATAATGAAATGGGTCTGCTCTTTCTGGCCTTGTAGTAGGGTACTATTAGGCCTATAATTTGATATAATTCTACGAGTGAAATATGATCTGTGCCTTAGGTTGTGATCACCAATATAATCATGCTTGTACTTGATAAACTATATAATCATAATTCTACTAGGTGGTACATATGTTTTATAAATGCTCCATTTTGGTTTAATTTGAGTAATTTATTCGTCATTATATTGCAGTCACCTTCTATCACTTCGCAGAAAACAAGTTGTTCAGAGGTAAGTACCCAAATTAAGAAAAATGATAGGTTTCACTTATTTCAATTATTACTATTGATGTAAGTTCTGTAAGTAACAAACATAGATAAACAATTATGTTGTGAAAATTAAACTAACAGTAATAAAAGTTTATCTTTCAGTACATCAATTACCTAGCTTCTTTTTCCTTATGACACCACATGTATTCCTACTAATGATAATTAAATTGTTTAAATCAAGAATATTACAAAAAATAACAAAAACAAATAGTGATAACAATTGTTAAGATGCAATAAAAAGTGCTTTATATTGTATATATGATATCATACATAAGCTTACTTGTGATTGAAAAATAACCCCTTTTCTGTATTAAACAATCACATTCATCTCAAATTAATAATCAAGGCATCAAATTGATATTTTAGTGCATTAATAATGGAAGCTAAATATATATATATGTGTGTGTGTGTGTGTGTGTGTGTGTGGGGGGGGGGGGGGGGGGTGAGGGTCTATGCGTATGCGTGAAAGGGTTTTAGTTTTTATGTATGCTTTATATGTATGCTCGAGTGAGTCATTCATTCACCTTGTTAATAAAGTTGTCTGTTTTTTTTTTCTGGATGCATTTAACGTATACAGTGTGTCTAAGTAACAACTCAAACTGTATTCAGAGATAGATACCATAATAATCAAATATTTATGTTATAAAATGACAATAAATATTGATAGTAGAATCCCCTCTTTTATTTGATATTTAAAACTTGCTGAATCATTCATGTATGATAGATTATATAGGAACAATTACAAATGCTGTCTGTCTAAAACAATTTGCCCAGTAAAATTTAGAATGTATGCGTGCGGATGCTATGCGTTTTTTAATCTTTTCAATGTTTTTATTCTTTGTCTTTGGTTCATTTTCCTTTGTGATTTGTATTTTTCTAATTATTTATTATTATTATTACAACCCTGCCTTCCATAAGACTCTTCTTAATAGCATCTTTACAATTCTTGTCATTCTGTGCAAATCGATTTCTACATTTTTATTTCTAACTCTTCTTGCTCGTCTATTCACGAATCTTTCAAGTCGTTTTAACGTGTCAAAGATAGATAGAGAGAGAGAGAGAGAGAAAGAGAAAAAAAAATGCATAGGCTTATCATGTATCATGAAGCATTTGCTTTTACGGAGAAAAATAACTGACCGTTTGGGTTCCGCTTTTTCTGGGACTCACTGTGTAATATAACAACATGTATTTAAAAAAGTATCACCTTTTCATAATTGAATTTATTTTAGTGTATTATGAATATATGGATAGCTAAAAATCTGTAATGTAATATGAAACTCAAAGCCTGAAAGTGATATAATATTATACTTGATTGAGTGTACTGCCTACCTTTATGAAGGACATGAAACTTTGGTTCACATGAATTTTCTTTCCAGGCTGGTTTGGCATATAAATTCCTGTAGGTGGACCTATGACAATGAAAATTGTGATCAATTGGAAAATAGATCCTGCACCCAGTTTTTAAAGTTCATACGTCATATCATTAACCCCCACAAACCCATAACCTACCGCAACAATTGGCAGTGCTCTTACACTGTAAAAAAAAATGAGTAAAATCTTACCCAATACTGAGCAAAAAGGTAACTCGCGTGAAATTGAGTAAAAAATATTACTCATGCAGTAGAGCCAAATGTTACTCAGAAAAGAGTAACGTTTAGTCATCTATGTATCATTCCTAGCTTCGAAAGGAGTAAACAATTGATTTACTCATTTTCTTGCGAGTTACCTTTTTACTAGCTCTGTTAAGCGTATAGAAAATTTACTCCGTTGGGAGTAAAGCATTAGTTTACTCATTTTCTTTCGAGTTACCTTTTTACTCCGTTAAGAGTAAACAAAATTTACTCCGTTGGGACTAAAGCATAATTATGTTTACTCATTTTCTTGCGCGTTATCTTTTTACTAGCTCTGTTAAGCGTAAACAAAATTTACTCCGTTGGGAGTAAAGCATTAGTTTACTCATTTTCTTGCGAGTTACCTTTTTTTTTTACAGTGTAAAAAATGAAATGTAAATAAAATTAACAGCAATCTCCCTCTTGTATAGTGTCTTAGTGATATAACTTAAGACCTATAACAAAGTTTTTGTATATACTGATTTTTCAATTCATCATGCACGTACTTTCAAATTGAGTATAAAATTACAATCTTTTAATGAAAAACATGCAACCTATATTACGCTGAATACAAAATTACTTTCCTTGATTTCTGCTGAATTCTAATACTGGTTACTTTTTCAATTACCCATATCATTTCACTCTATTGTATTTGTAATTGTATTGTAAAGTAATGTCAATTTTATATGTTTATGTACAGTTGAGGCCAGAAGTTTACATACACCTAGGGAATTCAATGAAAATTGTTCATCTTCCAGACGTTTTAAAATTTACTCTATCTTCAGAAATATTAATAATGTTTGGAATGAAATAAAAAGAGCTTATCAAACTCTTTTGTATGGATGGGATGCCGATGGGACTAATATGTATTTTAAGTGGAATTTTGTTTGTAGAAAAAAGTAATATTTTTGACAGATTTATTCTATTGTTAGTCATTATATTTTCAAATATTGTTTCATAACAGCATATAAATGTCAAATCTATGATTGATATTACATTTTTTATTATGATGTCACCACCGAACAAAAAAAAGTGTAAATCGGAAATGTTTGTACGGAGAAATAATGAGCACATATATGAAATGTTTAGTTCAAGATTTTTTAAAAGTTTGTCTAAAATGTGAAGAGTTTGAGAAGAAAATGACATCTCAATATTCTTCAGCTCCTGGTGACAGACAAATTTGATGAAAGAGCAAGACATACTTATTTGTTTGATATCAAATATGTCATTATAGCACAGATATTTTTGAAGATACAGTAGATTTTATGATGTCTAGCAAGTGTAACATTTCCATTGAATTTCCTGGATGTATGTAAACTGTTGGCCTCAACTGTACATATACTTGTACTTTTATGTACTTATATGTAATATGCAGGGCCCTGGTTGATAACAGTGTTCAATCACTGATCAGGCTACCCTGGGTAAATAAAACAAATAAATAAATAAATACAAAAAGACGTTGATAATTTTTAGAATGTTTCATCTTTCTATAATTTTTTTAACAAAAATTAAATGAAGCCTTTTTTTGTTGTTGTTGAGATAATCAGTATATTTGGTGATGTTTGTTGTGTTTATTTGACTGACTATTAATTACAAGTCATTTATCTTCAACATGATTTGTATTACAATGAAATATGTGCAAAATTAATGTTATTAATGATTATATAAGAAAGAAAGAAATTGGTATATTTCAACACAATACAAAAAGTAAGTTCCCGCTATTTTACTTTAATATCAATAATTTTTTGGGAGAAATTGAAAAAAAAATAAATTATATGTCCATGTAGGGAAATTTATTAGCTAACATATGATTGATTCTTAGGAAGAATCATCATGTCATGCTTCAGTGAGTAATGGTTGAATGCAAAAATGTCATTTTTTAGAGTTCATAAGCCAATTATCACAACTTTGAATAAATGATTTCGGAACAATATTCAAATTTTTCAACATCACACTTAAGAAGAAAGATGCCACATGTGTGCCCTAACGAACAATAGAAGTTCATGGTCAAATTTAAGTCGAAATACACTTCCAAAACAGGAACTGCATCATATGTGATCGAATATACCACGTAAAATTCACAAAAACTGTAGTTTTTGCAATTTCAACCCAGTGCTCCCTCAACCGTAAAATTTGACCATGAACTTTTATACATACATACATACTATTGTATGTTAGGGCACACATGTGGCATCTTTTTTGACAAGTGTGTTGTTGAAAAAAATTGAATATTGTTCCGAAATCATTTATTCAAAGTTGTGATAATCGGCCTGTGAACTCCAAAAATGACATTTATTTTTGCAATCAACCATTACTCACTGACATGACATGATGATTCTTCCTAAAAATCAGTCACGTGGTAGCTAATAAAATTCCCTACATGGAAATATAATTCGATTTTTTTTTTTCATTTCCTCCTGGTTCAAAAATTATTGATATCTGAAAAACTTAGTTTTTGTATTGTGTTCTTTGTTAGAAAATGTAGGCGAAATATTAAGAAGATTAGATTGGCGTTGCTGAAGACCACTCTAGTGTTGAGGCTTGTGTTGAGTGGTCTAGCGGAGTGTAGAAGTTGAGGACTCAGCCCATGAAGAAGGCTAAGTAGCCGAAAGCTTGGCATAATCAAGAGTGGTCGTCATCTTGTTATTATTATATATATTATTATATATATACCGAGTAAGTCAGAAAAAACTTAACACCTAGAAAAATGTCAATAAAAAGAAAACCAATTTATAAACCCTAAATTATTTTACATATTCTGAAAGAGTAACTCCTCCCACATCTTCTGGTACCATTTTTGTGTGGTATGTCTTTACGCTTGGATGAACACGACGCATTGTTTGCGAACATGCAAATTTCGAATTGTGCCAGGGTGTGGATGAAATTGAAAGAACAAAAGCTGACAAAAAAGCAACTCCATCATGAATAAAATAGCATAACTTTTTAACGAAAATGTCTTCCGCTTAATAACTTGGCAGGAATGTTGTTACACATATTGACTACATTCTGTATGAAGATTAGATTGGCTCGTCAAGTAATGCATGAATGAGTACACATCAAAGAGTAAATTGCCACTGACAGACCTAAAAAGGCCTCCCAATACTTTTGAAAAGCGATTATTTTGTCTTTGACGTGTGCTCACTCATGCCTGACTCTACAGAATTATCTCATTTTCATACAGAATGTAGTCAATATGTTTATTAAACAACACCCCTGCTAATTTATTAATCGGAAGACATTTTCGTTAAAATGTTATGCTATTTTATTCATATCGAGTTGTTTTTTTGTCAGCTTTTGTTGTTTCAATTTCATCCCCACCCTGGCACAATTCGAAATTTGCATGTCCGCAAACAATGCGTTGTGCTCATACAAGCGTAAAAACATACCACACAAAAATGGTACCAGAAGATGCGGGAAGAGTTACTCTTTCAGAATATGTGAAATAATTTTGGGTTTATAAATTGGTTTTCTATTCATTGACATTTTTCTAGGTGTAAAGTTTTTTTTGACTCACTCGGTATATATAGGCGTACCTTTCTGTATCACACACACACACACACACACACACACACACACACACAAACACACATGAATATGATATGATATTCTTTTTAATATGTTCATTTATACTTACAGTCAAGTGTGAAGTACGACAACAAGCCAAGCTCCGAATCTCCCGAACTGGTGAAGGAAACAATGTAACAATGCTGCTTTAAACTAATTTTGATAACAGAAAACTTGCCAATTTCCTGGTATATAATAATTTGTTTTTGACGATATCATATCTGTTTAATATTTAATCTTAATTTGCAAAAAAGTAAACTTTCCTTCAAAAATGTATATAAGTTTAATTGAACAGATGCTTTATTATTAATGAAAAATCATATTATTCAGAATATCAATTATCTGAATTTTAAGAATTTCCTGATATCTGAAAAACAAGAATTCTCATACCGGCTTTGCCGATATTCTTTAATTATTTCTTGTTATCATGAATAATATCAGAATGCCGCATTTTAAACTTGTATATATATATTTGCTAATCTTTGTCAATCAAATTGTAGGACTGCGATAATTGAATTTTTTCATCCAAACCTCTGATTAATCTAAAACTTTCAATTGTTCTTTAAAAAAAGTATTATTCCAACTACACTGTATTAAAAACGTCTTGTTATAAATCAATGTGCGAGAGCTTTTTTATTTATTAATTTTTTGTTGTTGTAAATTGTCGTCTATTTGATTTTTGCCTCCTTTAGAGATTTGCAGCTTTGGCAAAGTATACATCTCCTGAATTCAATTGTCCTCGCGGAGAAGAAAATACCAGGATATTTGCTTTCTTCATTGTTTAATCATAGGTTAAATTGTTACAAATAATGCTTCATTAGCGTTACATGAGTCAAAACTAATTTTCTTTATCACTTTAAGGGGGGGGGGGGATTGATGCATGCGGTCTGTCAGTGAATATAAATACATGTGTACAGTGCGTCCTAATAAAGACTATACAATTTTGAAATGGCTACAAAAACCTCAAATAAACAAAACAAAAAACAAATAGGCCGACATGGTTCTTTGGAGTTATCCTCAAACAATTATGACACCAAAAATTCCGAAAAAATGCATGCTTCAATAAGCAAATGCCCACTATGGAAAAAGGACCCCAAAATAATACTGCATGATTTCGCTTTTCATTTATAACCTGCTTATGGGCGGCCATAAGGGTAAAAATCAATAGTGACATATATCGGCTTCTAGATATAAAGCTAAACTAAAAAAAAAAAATGAACATCAATATGCCTAATGTAAAAACAAACAGGGTTCCCATTGCATTTTTACATAACATTGATGTTTTTCATGACATTTGTTTTGCTTTGTTTTTACTTTCTTAGCAGATTTATTCCATTATCAATATTTACTCTTATGGCTGCCCATAAGTAGGTAATGAATAAATAGCGAATTCCTGCGTAGCCTCATTTTTGTGTCCTTTACAAAAGTAGGCATTGCTCTTTGAAGCGGTAAATTGCCAATTTGTCTAAACCCATTTTGACTAATGCCTGTTTCGTTTCATCCCACATGGTCTTATTCCAAATCGTCTACAACCAGTTCGTCTAATTACCGTTTCCATTCCTCTCATGTCCATTTTTTTTTCAAATGTCCACTTGGCCTAACACCACTTGGTCACTTCAAGTAACGAATCGGTAATAACCCAAATATTCATTTAGGGATTTTACCAAAATGCAATTAGACAGTTCGGCTATTAGACCAAATAAGAATTAGACCAATTGAGAATAAGACCAAGTATGGTATAGACCAAGGAAAACTTTGACGAAATTGTGAGTAGACCATATAGGTTTAGCCAGTGTGATATTAGTAAACGGAGCATTGAACCAACCGTTGTTTGACCATGTGATAAACCTTTGAAGCATGCATTATTTTCGGACTCTTTGGTGCCATAATGATCGTTGATGATATAAACCTTTTCTACATATGAACCTCTCCCCCAAGAACCATATATGAAGAGCTTGGTTCCAAAAGGGACCAAATCCATATTTGACCAATGTTCACTTTTTAAGTTAAATATATGCACCTAGTACAAGGGATTAAAATGCCCAACATCGCATTCCAATTTTTTTTTTGAAAAAAATATTTTGATGTTTCAAATTTCTGTTCCATTCCAAAAGGGACTAAATCCAAAACAGTTTCATTCCAAAAGGGACTAAATCCACTTTGTGGATTCTAAATATCTTAACTTTAACTAATAGATGTTCCCAACGGATATATATTCTGATTTTTGCACACACTCTGTATGTAGATATTGATCTAAGATCTTGAAAAAAATTTAAATAAATTTGATAAATTTTTAAGAATTTCATGAATATTCTTGGATTTAGTCCCTTTTGGAATTAAATATTTGAACCGACTGAAAATTAATTTTTTTTGGGAAAAAAAAATTTCTTCAAAATTTAAAATTTTTACATTTATTTTATAATTATACACCTTCAGAATAACTTTTAAACACATTTTTAGCTGACCGAAAATTTTAATTAAGCGAAAATGTGATGTTTTATTGGGAAAATAGACGATTTACGGGAGTTTCTTTCCAAAAGGGACTAAATCCATAGAAATTAAAATTTCAAAAATTCATAAAAAATAAAAATGTTATAGCTAGATTTTTAAAATTGTTATTAAAATGGTCTAAGGCAATTGTGCTAGCATGTGTACCAAAATTAAATCATATTGCTCACGGTAAAGTAATAAATTATAAATCAGTGATTTATTCAAAATCTCCATAAGTGGATTTGGTCCCTTTTGGAATGAAACTCTTCATATGTTTATTTGGCAGCCATTTCAAAAGTGTATAGTTTTAATTGGGACGAACTGTATAAATGTGTATGTTCATATGTCGTTGACAAGTACGTATAGATATGTTTATAAATTAAACGGAAAATGTAATAATAATGTTTAATAATTTTATAATATGATAAACCACATTCAATCCACGAACTGCGACAATGGTATTCATTAGAAAAAAAATTCTATTCAAAAATAAAATTCTTTTATTCAAACCACTTCAACTCAGGCATACCTGCATTTTGTTTGTTCATGCCTAATACAATGGCATTGTTTGAATATTAGTTAATATTTAAAAGAGTCACGTGATGTATTTGAACAATAAAAAGTGAGAGAGAGAGAGAAATAAAAAAAAATCGAAAAAGATAAATATCCATGATTGTATCCAAGGAGAAGGCGATTTCGATGGCAAAATTTCATATTTCTTCAATGTTTTTAGTATACTAGTGATGGTGATGTAAATATAACTAGGAAACCTTATTAAAGTAAGATTATTCTTATACCCGCGAAAGTGTTATGATACTAAAAAGATGGTATTTTTACCCCTCGATGGACAATGTCATTGTGATGACCCAGTTAGAAGTCTAGTTGGACACGCCTTATGCCTGGTATATTTATAGCCATGATGAAATATAGTGTCAATCTTTAAACATAATATGTATAGCATGCATATTGACAAAAGCGCTTCAATATAATTTTGTTTGCTATAAACCCATAATATCTTGTGAGGATTATTTATTCTTCCCCTATTAACATTCGCCCCATTGATCTGTAAGCTTCAAAACAATAAGAAAAAAAAAAAAAGAGAAAAGAAAAAAAAAAGAAAAGGAAGACACAGAGAGAGAGAAATGAGAGGGGGGGGGGGGGGTGGGTGGGGGGGGGGGGAGGGGTACCGTACATACCAGAAGTCATACTCAAAAGCTACACAGCGAGAGGTGCACTGGAATTATACTGAAACTGCAAATAATACATTTAAGTGGGAAGCGTAGACATACCGCATTAATTTCTGTACATGTCGAGGTAGATTGACTGCGTTTTTCTTGGCGTAATTTTACCAGAAGAAAATGGCTAACGGGATCTTAATCCTTATTTGTTGCTGTTTTTGTGTTTTACAAGTGGCGGCAGTAGATCAAGAGAGTAAGTTTTGTTTTAAATATGAAATTCAATGCTTTTCTTTTTCAAAATGATTAATAGAGTTTACAGACTCTATATGATCATTAATAAGAACTATTCAACTTGTTAAGGATTGTCTTTTTTTCCACTTTGTTCGTTATTGTACACTGGTAATAATTAATTACCTACCTCCTAATCCAAAAATTACAAGCCTTTCTGTGAAAAGTGTTGTTGATCATTTTTGCATCTTCTGAAAGGGGAAGCCTGTACCTGTCCATTCCTGAAAGCAAATGTTCATCAGACCCCGTCATTTTTACCAAAGGGGAGGACAAAAGAAAAAAGAAAAAATAAAATCGAATATTTAGAAGTCGGGATTATCATTGGAAAAAAATATTAAGCTCCTTCATATTTCCCAAAAAACTTCTTAAATGTTTCGTTTCGTGTAATTATTGTAATTATTCCTAATTAACTTTCCTAATTTTTGTTCATTGATTCAAATTCATATTTTGTAGATGGATAAGAATATGTAAAATATTTTATAAATATTAAAGGAAATCATTATTTTGATCCGACAGATGACATATAAATAGTGATTCGCACACACTCTGTGATTGGACATTATGAATATTCATATTCTCAAATCATTAGATACTACTGCTTTCTGATGGTCTTGTAACCAGTAGAGTCTCATGATTTATTTTGGTTTATACTGGTCTTGGTTTCTTAAGGTTTATATTGGTTTAACTTCGAGTCTTTATAACCATTAGGGCCTACATCTGACTGGTTTGAAATGGTTTTGTTTAACCGGTAGAGTATAATGGTTTGTATTGGTTTGACTTAGTATTTTTTATATCTTTACGCAAACCAGTAGACTATATTGGTGGTCTTGGTTTCTATTGGTTTATATTGGTCTCACTTTATCTTTTCACATCTCGTCATAAACCAGTGGGCCAAATGGTCTGTGTTGGTTTCTATTGGTCTTATTACCATTAGATTCTAGACTGGTTTCTTATATTGGAATCTTGTCTTAGTGTCTTTATTTCATAATTATAAGTATAAAAAAAGGTAAGTCGGGGATCCGACTCATGTTAGCGTTTACGTGGAAAACCAATGGAGATTCTCTTATGTGCGTGTTACACACAGATCGTTCGCATTATTCACGCCGTAAACTCCGGCGTGCGAAACTCTCAGCAGAGATCTAAACGGCAGTTACATTACCCTTCATTAAAAAAATTTCAATGAAATTCATCGGAAATTATGAAAGCAATGTCACAAGATCTCTCACACATATCTTTTAGTGCATTGTGGACAACATGAGACTATATTTGACCGGTTTTGTGCCAATTCCTTTTTTGTTACCAAAACTATACAACACCAGGTTTAACGTATTGTCTTGTATAGTTCTGATTAATTTATTGAATTACAGTGAAAATCACTCAAAGCCGATCGTGTGTAAAACAATAATAATAGAGAGTAAACACAAAACTGTCGAAATAGCAGAATTAGGAATGATGTAGACATTTTCTTGATGCTATTTTATTGAGGGTTACTATTTGGCTAAAAAAATATTGCAATTAAATTATTATGACAAAATATTAGAAAATTCATAATATCATGATTAAAAAATAATGGTAAACTACTTTTGTTATGAAAACGATATTTCATTTGATATAACAAGATTTAGATATTTCAACAGCATGGGGAAATTTTCGCAGATAAATTGAAATAATATTCGATAAAGTTAACATAATTTTTTGTTTATGAAACGGGGGTTTCAAGTATACATGTAATTTGGGCAAACACATTAGACCGAACTATACTGGAGCTTATGTATTAGGAAAGTAGTCAAATGTTCATTTCTAAAGGTGTAATGAAACTTTAGAAACTAATGTCAAACGTAGCAAAACAAACATGACAAAATGATTTATATTAATTTAGGTTATCAAAATGTCCATGAATGGACCGAATTTTAAATTATTCTCCCCGACATTAACAATAAACTATTTTATATTATATTATAATGTATCTTTTAAAAGCTGCAATACCATTCCTCTCTGGGCCTGTAAAGAGAGCGAAGAGATCGAGAGCTTCGAAAACGAAAGGTGGTTTGTAGACACCATATACGTGATTTGAAGACATCATAAGGGTAGATCCACTAGTCCAGTCCACATCCGCTTTGTGGACGGGCGTGGAGCGTTTGTTCCGTCCTTACACCATCCCCATTCCGTCATCACAACGCCATTATACTGCCCTTACACTGGGTCTCCATCGACTAGTGCCTGAGGTTCATGCCCGGCGAAAATTTTGAGCATGCTCGAGCATGCTCAAAACATTCGCCGGGCATGAACAGAAGGTAAAATCACGCGAACGTTTTTGACGGGTCATCACCGACCCACCGTGTACCTTCGCCGGGTATCCTCCGTGTCCCGCCGTTCGCATCAATCTGTTTCGCACTTTCGCGAACGGTGGAAAACGATGAGTCACCCGGCGAAAAAAAAATGTTTTTGTTTTTCTTGTCAGAGAGCGGTAAGACCGGTGGACAAGCGGTAATCGCACCGACAAAAGGAAAGCGTGGACTATTATGAGGACGGTCAGGCCGGCACCAGGCCAGCTAGGACCTGGTATAGACCCGGTACAGAACGATACAGACCCGGTGAAAACGATGAAATGCAATGTGGCCGGTGCCGTTCTATTGCCGTGTTGTGAATTTTGGTTTTTCGGTGAACGGCGAAAACCCGTTCATTTTACCCGGTACATGTGACACCACCATTAACTGCACTGAAAACCTAAACGGGTAGACCGACTAGCTTTAAAGCTAGTCGTAGTGATGCCCAGACTGACTAGCTTTAAAACTAGTCGGTCACGACGGACTAGCTTTCCTTCAACACAACCCGGTTATTACGGACTAGCTTTTAAACTCGTCCGTCTCTACGGACTAGCTTGAAAGCTAGTGCGTCAAGTTAGTCCGTCAAGACGGACTAATTTTAATGCTCGTCGGTCACGACGGACTAGTTTTCCAGAAAGCTAGTCGGTCATGACAGACTAGCTTTAAAGCTAGTCGGTAACGACAGACTAATTTTAAAGCTCGTCCGTCGAGACCGACTAGTTTGACAGACTAGCATAAAAGCTAGTCGTAGTGATGCCCAGACTGACGAGCTTTTGAGCCGGACTAGCTTTACAGCTAGTCGGTCATGGTGTAAAAGCTAGTCCATCGCGCTTTTCTGTCGCGATGTTCTTGCTGCTGTCTTGACAGACTAGCATGACGGACGAGGTTAATATGGCTTCACCAGCTTGTCAGAGACGTCAAATCTGAAATATTAGAAGACATTATAAAGATACGATTAAAACATGCATTTTGTCACAAGAATTTGAGCATTAATTATTATAGCATTAATCTATGTGAAAAAAATCTGTGAACCGAAACATAAGGAATTACAAAAGAGTACTCACACAGTCAAGTCACAGGAAGGAGATCGCCATTATAATCAAAATCTTAAGCTTTACGGGGTATATCAAGTGTGCGTCTGTACAGTTTGCTCATTAAATGGAATTCACAATCATACAGACAATGCAACTAATAGTGATGTCCATTTCGCAATGCGCATGTTATTCAATCAATTGTACCACCATCTATTCACTGCTGTTGCTAAGCCGGGCATTCACCAGCAATCTATAAGAATAGACGGTTCATGGGTTCTATAGTAACGAAGTATTCAATTAGCCTGTATTCAAAGAATGGAACAATATTTCTAACCTACTCGTGAATGGCATACTTGTCACGATTGATGTTATTTCGGCTCTCGTATTGCTCTCAGATTGTCAAGCCAAAACAACCTTTGTTTGAGAATGTTGATTGTATCCAACTTCTATTCACTGTTGTTGCTAAGCCGGGCATTCACCGGCAATCTGTAAGAAAATACCGGGTTCTTGAGTTCGGTATTCAATATTAGCCTGTTATTGACGAATGGAGAACAATATTTGGAATCTACCGGTACTCGTGAATTGCATATTTGTCATGATACATGTTATGTCTCGTAAGCTTTCAAGCCAAAACAACCTTTGTTTCAGAATGTATCAACTTGATTATGCTCGGAAACAGAATAAATAGAGAAGGTATATTGAAACGACATTGCAGCTATTTGTATCAAAAGCTATAGTCAGTCATTTTAATGGGTAAACTGGGTCCATCCAGCTACTTTTATTGACCTAGTCGGTCACGTCGACGGACTAGCATCAAGCTTGACGGACGAGCTTTAAAGCTCGTCCGTCAAGTTGAGAGATGTAGGCTAGATTCAATTGTATGATCCTGAAAAGACAGGAGGAATTAAAACGAACTCATATCAGAATTGAAGAAGATCTGACTTCTGTGAACCGCGCTACCTGTTGAACGAAGCAAAAGACGAAGTGAAAACAAACGACAAACTGGAAGGTGCGTTGTCTATTGGTGTTGAGGTAATCATTCTGATGGAGGCAACCAAAGGATCTAATGTAAGAAAAAGAATATGGCCTATCAGTGATCTCAAGAAAGTATGAATAATGTCAGACAATATTTTAAATTCTGTATGTTCCACCCCTCGCTACCCACATTGAAAACCCAACCTCGTCCGTCCATGGACCGACTAGCTTTAAAGCTAGTCGGTCAAGACGGACTAGTTTTAAAGCTAGTCTGTCATGTTAGTCCGTCGAGACGGACTAGCATTTGTGCGATAATGATTGAACTTCACTATAATGGGCCTACGGGAGGTGGTCCTTTCACTTCATTACCATCAGCATTGTCAGTTCAAGCAACAGACTTTCTCGGTGTTCCAATGCAATCAGACCTATTAATCCCGTGTGGTTGAAGGTTTATTTTCAGTTCATCTTGAGCTAGATCCCTAGGCTAGGGGATCACTTGATCAGTGTTCTCCTACATTTTTTTTTCTTTTTACCGTACAGACATGACAGACGTACACAGTTTCGTCGAAAGTGCTGTTCTGCTTCGTTGATGTCCCTTTTCAGCTAATTACCCTCAGTATCGAACTCATGTTGCCTTGTATTAAGCAATAATTGCTGCCTTTTCATCTACTTGACTTTCCATCACGAGAACTTTAATTTCAGCTTCTTCCAGCCAAGTTTTTATATTCTCCATTTCTTTTCTGATAGCTTCAGTCAGGGAAGCCGAAATAAGTAAGACATAAATGTGAGAGATATCGACAGTTTCTATATAATTTACCTTATTGTGATGCCAGATCAGAGATTTGCATTCGTTATTATGATAATATAATCGATGTATACACAATATTGATAGGCGACATCATTATCAAAGGGAAGGTTGCACATGAAAACATTATAGTTGGTAATTTCAAATATTTGTTACAATTGAATTTACTTAGCTGCATTGTTTGAACAGACCTTATAGGTGTGCTAAAAGGGGGTATCTCACTGAGTTGCAAACCCAGGCGAACGAAGCGAATTTAGCGAGTGCCGTAAATATAGAGAGTCTGATCAACTCCGTTTCAGTATGCAGGCCTATCGACATGAGGCATTTTATTTTGTTATGTGTTTTCGGGATAAAGGGGTATCTTGAACCTTGGCGAATCAAGCAAATTTCGGATTAACTTTTCAAATGAATGGAGTCGAAAAACAAGAAATTTTTTGTCCTGCATTGGCGAATGAAGCGATTTTTTCGGTTTCTTCTAAATTCGTTTCAATTCTTTCGACTGGCCTGGATTTTTCTCTTAAAATAATTCGCAAAAATGTTTTGAACATGTTCAAAATTTCATTGCGAGTTTATTTTTGTCGAAGGTTGCAAACGCATACACTGTTTGTAAACACGGTTGATTAAAACATTGATCCAGCAACATCACATGTCAGTGGAAAGGGTCAAAGATTATTTTTGATAATAATTTTGATGTTCCCTCTTATATGATTATTATTATTTTTTTGTTGTTGACTGAATAACCGACAATCTATATTTAATAGCTGTGTGAGAATTGAGCCAATTTTTAAATTTCTATGTTCCCTCACGCACAACACAACACATACAAACCCACATACGCTCACCCTCACACACTTCCACAACCTCTCACTAACATTCTCACACTTTCTTCATCCTGCATATGTCATTACTTCTCTATGTGATTTTCAGTATTCTCGCAATTTGTATGTAACGGTTGGTGTGTGTGTAGATTTTGCAGGCTCTGAAAGATTGTCGTTTATTCCGTTATGGTCCAATGATATCATAATGAAAAGGATACCAAAATATGTCCGGGGGGGGGGGTTGAAGCAATACATATTTTAAAACCCGAGATTCAGCTTTCATACTCCAAGAAAGACTGATGGGACTAATTATTTTTTTTTTACTCACTCTGTATATCTAACAATAGGTTTGGAAACATTTATGATATCTATTTGCACATTTATACAGAGATTCAGTAGCCCCTACATTTTTGGTTTAAATTTCTACATAATTATACTCGTCACATTTGATTCACTTTGAATTAGAAAGAAATAATTAAACATATCTCACTTGAAACTATTACTATAAAAAGTTATGTTCCCGGCAAATTGGCTATTTTCTAGAGGAATTCAGAAAAACCCCAAACGAATTTTAAAAAACCCAGACGAACTTTATAACCCAAACGAATTTTAAATAACCCAAACGAATCCTGGCAAATCCAAAAGAACCCTTGAGAAAAAACACATCAAAATTTAGACGAACCCAGACGAAGCATAATAAAATCCTAACGAATTGAACCAAAAAGGATTAGGCTTTATTCATTTGGGTTTACAATTCAGTGAGATACCCCCCTTTGTGCGTGCCTAACAAAGCAGCACAAAAGAAAACATGACATGTTGATACGTATTGTTCAAAACATTGGCTAGACTCTCTCTACATATAACACTGTGTAAATTCGCCTCATTCGCCTGGGTTCGCTACTCAGTGAGATACCCCCTTTAAGTTCTCAAATTTCCCCAGGTTACATGATTCAGACATCCGGACCTGTGTGCCTTATAGATTTTAATTCCATTTCTCTTTTGGGGTTATTTCAGTGAAATCCTTCAGATTGCCTCCTGGCAATCTCAACGCCTGGAAAGATTTTGAAACGTCGTGACAATTTAGACAGGCCTGCAACCTTTTTTTTTTCTAATCATAGTCTTATACATGTTATAATGATTTAGATGTTCACTTTTCCGCCTTTTTGGGGTTAGTGGAAATTATGGTCATGCTATTAAAGATCAATTGGTTTATTTTACCTGATTGCTAATGAAGTAAATGCTTATAATTAATCAACCAAGGGGCTACGGCCTTAAGTCTTAGGGATTTATGCCTTCTATTACCAAAGAGTACTATCTGACTATAGCACGTCGACCTTGTATGGACCCAGGGATCTCCCCGTTATGACACCACCGCTCTACCGACTAAGCTATCTTGTGTGTTCTTACTAATCATGTTAATCTCTGAGACAAAATAATATTATTTTTGCCGTGTTTGCTATGATGTGTATATACAAGCTCTTAAATGATTTGAATATCTTTCAGATTTCTATCCCTTTGGTGAGGGTGCTGGAGACGATTATCTCCGAAAAGAGAATGATGTTGCTGGTGTCATCAATTTGAATTGGAGCATCCCTTTCTATAACCACAAATACTGGAAGATATTTGTAAGTAACATAATTTTTTTTAAATTTTCGCTTGATTGTGTCTTTCTCTTTTCTTTTTTTTAAATCTAGATTTTATCCGTTTTTATGTTTTATTTATGGCATTTTTACTTTTGTGGTTGAATCCAAACACAGTGGCGGATCCAGGCAGGGCGCAGGGGATGTGCGCCCATTGACTGTACATATTAAAATCAGAAAACTTTTGGCTAGGCCCCCTATTTTGTCAAATTTTCAGGATGCGCCCACCAGTATTTTAAAATCCTAGATCCGCCTCTGCAAACATAATTAAACCAGATGTTGATATTTATTAAGTCTCATACTATTGTGCTTCCCAGAAAAAGGTAAACTCTGCTTTGAGAGCCTCAAATGAATATTTTATAATGTTGATTTTCATTTCGAGTAACTCATATTCTATCCTGTGATAATAAACGTAAGCATATGCTGTGCCTAATCATTTAGGCTTTAATAAATAAGTGTCAAAATCGGTGTATCAAGTTAAGGCAAAAGTAAGACTTGTATTTCAAAAAATCAAGGAACCCCTTGTCTCTTATGAATAGACTCATGAAGACTTATATAAAAAATCCAGGGTTACCTCTTTTACAAAACGTATTTTGGAAAAAATAGCACAATTTATTATTTAAACGCACTAAATTTGGTGCCACGATAGAGAGTATGAAATAGTGAAATGAATTTTAGTGACCAAATGCATGTCTCATTTTTCCGATTTTAAATAAATACTTCCAAATAAACGAAAATTGAGAGAAAGGACTCGAGAAGAAGAAGAAGAAGAAACTTATATATATATGTGTATATATATAGAAAGAGAACTGAGTTTGTAACTCTCTGAAACACTGTCCAATAAACACTGTAAACATAAATTAGTCATTTTGACTAATACAAATTAGTCCTGCCACATGTCTGAAATGACTAGAATTAATTAGTCAAATGACTAAAGTTTAGTCATTTCAGACACTTTGGGATTTAGTCAGATGACTAGAATTAATTAGTAAAATGACTGAAGTTTAGTCATTTCAGACACTTTTGGATTTAGTCAGATGACTAAAATTAATGACTAAAGTTTAGTCCTTTCAGACACTTTTGGATTTAGTCAAATGACTAGAATTAATTAGTCAAGTGACGAAAGTTTAGTCATTTCAGACACTTTGGGATTTAGTCAGATGTCTAGAATTAATTAGTCAAATGGCTAAAGTTTAATTATTTCAGACACTTTGGAATTTAGTCAGACGACTAGAATTAATTAGTCAGACAACGCCAAATATTAGTAAAATGACTTATTTTAGCTGGTCATCATTTTAAGGCCATATTTTATGTAAAAACAAAAGAAATGAAGCAACTAAATCTCTTCTTGATTTAAAACATATCTATTTCAACACAGTCGGGCTATACATAATAATAATAATAATAATAATAATAATAATGATAATAATGATAATAATAATAATACTAATAATAATGGTCTATACTTTTAACTCGATAAAACTAATTTTCAAAATTTCATTTTTACATAGTACAACATAAATTATAAAAATATATAGCATAATAGTTAAAATTATCATGATAGCAGATACTCTGAATTGTTGTAATGAGGATTACATAGTAAATAGCCTGTCAAGACATCATAGTGTTATTACTGTACTGAAAGGCAAATTTGTGAGGCCAATTCACTTAAATAGCATAGGAGGAAGAGAGTGAGAGGGTGAGGAAGGCACAGAGTAAGAGTAAAAGTGAAATGAGAACAAGAGGGGAGGACAGAGGGAGAGAGAGAGACCAGGATGGAAAAGAATAGAAAAGTCTAATACAAATTTATATTAAAAAAAGAAGAAAGTAAATCAAAACGCATAAATGTAAATTCGAAAATATTGGTTTCAATGAAGAAATTCCCAATCATCACCTTCACTTCAAATAATATTAATTATTATGTATACGTATTGCTTTGAATATGTACATGTATACATGACATGTTGCATTTCACTGCATGCAATACATTCAAACAAGGTAAAGTACGTGGTACAGTGTAATATAAAGGTTTGAATACAAGAACATTATGCACAATAGAACCAAAAAAAAAAAAAAAAAAAAAAATATAGAAATGCAGGAAATAGCATGTATCTGAAGTTCAGCTTGTCTTGGAAATTTCAGCAATAACAAATAGCAAATATTCCCCCAGCTCAACAAAGGTACAACTCCATTCAATACTCTGAGAAAGTCTTAAATCGTCCGATAGCACGTTCAACGTGAATCCCTCCTGATTCAATGCGACGTGTCTTGACTGTGGCGTGTGTGTTGAGTTGCTTCCAATGCACAAATGGTGGTATGTTTTAGTGTTGCTCCCCCTTTTTGCTCGGAGGTCTCTTATTAAGAAAACAACGATCAGCCATGACTCCATCGCCATGTTCAATGTGGTTCAAGCAACCAGATTCTTGTGTGATCTTTTAATCTGATACACTACCTCCAAAGCTGAGAGAGAAAAATGAAGGTACCCCTTGGGAATGTTGCACCTAAGAGCTTGAGATTATTGTGATGTTTATAAGATGACCAAGTTATTCTTTGAGAACAAGGCGTTGATGGGGTTAAATATTTCAGTACACTCTATAATTGTTCTAGTGTTCTTGAAATATCTAAAACTCTTCGGAAGACTTGCCCTAACTTGTTCCTTTGTTGGTTATTTGATGAGAAGTGGTCGCGGTTTAAGGTCCAGAAAATTTCAAAATGTTCCAATTCCAAATGCATCTGCCAGTCCACGATTTGTAAAACCACGTCGAAGACGGAAAAGTGTCATAATGAATTCTTCATACACAGTGAATATCCTTGAACGATGTTCCTGAAAAATAGGGCCATTAAAATAAAAAGAATTATTAGACAGGCATTATAAAATCCCTGAAAGGGCATCTATATAATAATTGAAATATTTGTCTCTCTCATTATGATCTTTATTCCTTACATGAATTCATTTGATTTTCAAATTTACTAAATTATTAAAATAGTCATTCAAATTGGTTATTACTATTATTTTTATTATTATTCTATTCGGCAGAAAGATGACATACAATATAAATAAAATTGATTCCATATTAAAGAACACAAAAATATTAAGACACTGTTTTCACCTGGGTGGGCTGCCAGGCCTTGGGTAAAGTTAACTAAATAACTACAGTCTGCGGACCGCTCTAACCTAGTATCCAGCCAGGTGAATTCAGTGTTGCAATATATGTGACATTAACAATTATAACATAACATTCATAACTTAAAAAATCATTTAAAAAAATCAGATTAAAATGGTACAAATTGTGCTTTAAAAAGGCGTTCAAGCAGTTGTTGAGTCTATTTCAAGTAGACATGACCACACCATATTGGAAAGGTGTCTTAATTCCAAACGTAAAAATATGAGACATAATGTCCTATAAGCTAATATATAAGTAAATTGCAATTAAATATGTGAAACAAAAAAAAAATAACCCTCCAATGACAATAATATTGCAAAGCTCTAATTAAAGAAATGTTGCATTCAATCGGCGAAATAAACCATTTAGTCCATTATCTAAAATGCGCTCCCTCTAAAAGGTGAGATTGTTATTCAAACATGATTTTCATGTACAGATTCAAGTACAGAATTATAGAACATGAAGTGAAAATACCTCAGATCTAGCTGGAGATGCTTTCGGTGTTTTGAATCCATTCCAGTACCTAATTTTGATGTCTTCTCTTTCAGAAAGTTGAACAAATAGCTCAGCATGATCACCTTCAATCATGTAAAATGGGGAAAATATATTATGTTATAAATTAAAATAGGAAATATTGTTATGTACGTGTATGCATTGCTCATGATCATACATTATTGCAAAATATGTGAACAATCATAAAAACAACTCACCGGTATAATAGAAACAGGAATCGTCTGACGAAGAAACACATTCTATGAATCTGGAGCGCGTGAAAGCCGATGGGTCTGTAAGCTGTCTGTCTTCGTAGGTTAGATGCAAAGTGTTTGAGTGATACTTAGTTTGCGAAGCTTCATCTGTGGTTGACACTTTTGCTGTGCTATGTTAAGTGTGATAGAGATGTTGTAGATACCATGGAGATGTCTGGCATTCTGCATGAAAAAATTAATGAAAAATAAATGTTAAAAAACAAATGTTTTTATTTATTTCATTTTTTGGGGGGAGGGGGTGGGCTGCACCACCTCATCTTTTACAAATTAAAATTCGATTCGGCAAGAGTTCCTTTTGCGACAGCTACCCAAATTGAAAAATATACATGTGGAAATTGTGTATAATAATATTTTAAACATAGACTAGGGTTAGGGTTATGGTTAGGGTTATATTTAAAAAAAAATGATATTTTAATAATAAAAAAATAACAACAAAATACATTTTCCAGTTTATTTAGTAAAAAAACACAAGAGGAATAGCGGGAGTCGAACCCGAGTCACCAGCGTCACTGTCTTACTCTCACACCACTACACCAACGAGACGGCTTGCGCACTGCCGAGGATTATTTTTATATTTTTGAATCGATTTTGAATAGCAAAAGGTTGACGTCCGATAAATTATAGAGACGCATACGCACAGGTGTGTTGTTATCGATTTTTTTTTGAGTGGCTGTCGCAAGAGGAACTCTTTCCTTTGATTCTTTACATGAATATATTCAATGATACTAATTATCGGTCATCATATCATAACTATAATCATTCAGCACACCATTCAAGTATAGAGCGTGTTCTGCAACTACAAATTACTAGTATTCAATGATATAAGCATACAACTAACGTGGAATTGAGCATGTGGGGCTACAATAATAATTTAACATAAAAATTTCTTCCATGTTCAGGATTCACCTTAAAAATAGAATATGACATAAACTTACCTTGGTCTTTAAAAGCATTTTCAACGATATCCTGAGATGGATCTAATTCTTGGGCGTTGCATTCGATGTCGTCTTCTTTTTACCATGTCGGCATGTGTCCGTGTGGTTTGACTTGTTTATATTGGTCAAAATGACTTACCTAAACTAGTCTTGACTGAGGTAATTGAGTCACTGAGACTGGACTAATATACATTAGTCGTTTTGACTAATTTATAAGCACCAATGACTAATTTATGTTTACAGTGAAGAGTTATACTATAAAGTTATGCATGCAAAATACACAAAACAAACATTAGCGGCAAATAGCCCATATGCACACGTGTATCAAGATACACTGAACATTGAATACATGACAGGCAAGTGAACCAACAAAATATGTAAGTTTTCTGTCATGTGTTTATGTGGTTCCTTGATCGTGTAATGAAATATATTTTGGGCTTCTTTTAGGAGGCCCTACATGAACTAAACACAACACAAAAAGAAAGTTCCCCCTATTTCAAATATCAATAATTTTTGAAATAGGAGGAGTTAAAAAAATCTAATTATATGTCCATGTAAGGAATTTAATTAGCTACCAGCGAAGCAAATTTTAGGAAAAATCACGAAGTCATGCTTCAGTGAGCAATGGTTGAATGCAAAAATATCATTTTTGGAAGTTCACAAGCCTCAAATCACAACTTTGATTCAATGATATCGGACCAATTTTTAGATTTTAAACATTTCACGCATCAGAATGTACACAGAACGTGCTTCCAAACATACGGAAAGGACATTTGCGTAAAATTTCACGGTTGAGTGAGCACGCAGCAAAAAATGCCAAAACTGCGATTGTTACTTCTTTTTCATAGTAAAATTGATAAAATATGATGGGATTCATGTCTAGGAAGAGTGTTTTTAACTTTTGCAAAAAATTTAAATCAATTCACAGTTGAATGAACACCATAAAATACCATGTGAAAAACACTAAGAAAGTATTCTTTCCATTTTGTACACTAAAAATCATGTGAATATATGTTTTTGTATTATTTTTATGACCGGTGCACGTGTGTACATGATCCTATTGCATTTATTAAAAAAAAAAAAAAAATCATGCTTCAGTGAGCACGTGGCACTGGCAAACCTGTTTTTTGATTTAGAGACAAAAATTAAATTGCTTACTTTGCTTAACCATAACAATTCGTTTGAAAACATTCATTTGATTTCATTTTTGCAAAAATCCCGATTTTTTATGCTTCAGTGAACACAAGATATGAGAAAAACATGAAAAGAGGAAGAAAGTTTGCGGCCCTGGCACGGCCTTATGGCACGTCCGATTCTCAATTTGACCTACGTCCCTATTAGTTAATGACCTCTTAAAGATTCTCTCCAAGTTTCAAGAATTAACTCACAGTATAACAACCAAAAAATGACAATGAAAATGGGCAATATTTGACTTTTGTCCACTTTTTGTTCAAACTCTATTCATAAAGTCAATGGGGGGGGGGGAAATCAATAAGTAAACAAAAGTCATAATTGCCCATTTTCATTGTCAATTTTTTGTTCGTTATACTGTGAGTTAATTCTTGAAACTTGGAGATAATCTTTAAGAGGTCATTAACTAACAGGAACTTAGGTCAAATTAAGAATCGGACGTGCCATAAGGCCGTGCCAGGGCCGCAAACTTTCTTCCTTTTTTCATGTTTTTGTCATATCTTGTGTTCACTGAAGCATTAAAAAAAAAAAATCGGGATTTTTGCAAAAATGAACTCAAATAAATACTTTCAAACGAATTGTTATAGTAAAGCAAAGTAAGCAATTTAATTTTGGTCTCTAAATCAAAAAACAGGTTTTCCAGTGCCACGTGCTCACTGAAGCATGAATTTTTACATAAATGCAATAGAATCATGTACACACGTGCACCGGTCATAAAAATAATACAAAAACATACATTCACATGATTTTGAGTGTACAAAATGGAAAGAATACTTACTTAGTGTTTTTCACATGGTATTTTATGGTGTTCATTCAACCGTGAATTGATTTAAACTTTTTGCAAAAGTTAAAAACACTCTTCTTAGACATGAATCCCATCATATTTTATCAATTTTACCATGAAAAAGAAGTAACAATCGCAGTTTTGTGATTTTTTGCTGCTTAATTGCTCACTGAGCCGTGAAATTTTACGCGAATGTCCTTTCCGTATATTTGAAAGCATGTTTTGCGTACTTTCTGATGCGTGAAATGTTTAAAATCTAAAAATTGGTCCGATATCATTGAATCAAAGTTGTGATTTTAGGCCTGTGAACTTCAAAAAATGACATTTTTGCATTCAACCATTGCTCACTGAAGCATGACTTCATGAATTTTCCTAAAATTCACTCCCCTGGTAGCTAATTAAATTCCCTACATGGACATATAATTAGATTTTTTTAACTCCTCCTATTTTAAAAATTATTGATATTTGAAATTGGGGGAACTTTCTTTTTGTGTTGTGTTTAGATTAAAGCATGTAAACACATGGCAAATTTTGTGGGTTTTTTTCTTTGATAAGGAACTGGGTACACGACGGACAAAATTTTAGTGATGTGGAAAACGATTATAAAGGCCTTGTTTATAATTATCGCGGTCGTTGAGAACATACTTAGGCCTGCCCGGACTTATTGCATAAATCTTCTCCTCCGTCTTCCTTCTTTTTCTTTTCCCCCTTTCACCGGCTGGCTTGACTGATTTTGATTCTCCTCTCTTGTTACCCACAGGTAAACGATAATGGTATTCTTTCATTTGGAAATCAATACACAGAATATGAAGGGCCACAACCGGTGTTCCCCATTGGACCCGATCTCGAGGTAAGCCTACACTGTCCATCATATATCTAGAATTAATTGCCTAGCGGAACGCAGAACACATGTAAGAGGAAAGGGCATGCTGTCAAAAATGCTAAAGATGCAGACAATGCAATGCAATGCATAAAATCATGGTTTTTGGACGCTTCGATTTTTCTGAACTACTTTATCACCATGTGACCATAAAGTTTACTGTAGTGAGTGGTATGGATTTCGAAACGTTGGTGATCTTAGAGAGGTTTATGATATGCCCATGTTTCAATTATTTTTTGGTGCTGCCCGCCATGGCATAGGCAAGGACGCCGTGTTGCGATCACCCTTCATAGGGAAGGGGAGGTATAATCAACCAATCGTCCAATTTTGAGGGGTTTCCCTGGCATGCTTGTGCCCTGTGTCAATGTTAGTATGATTCAAGTATTTGCTGATTTACACAATTACTGATTTTGGCCTTTATGACTGTTTATTGCTATCCATATTCATAAAAATACAAAATACGAGATTCAGATAGTTGGGTTCATTGTATGGCATCGTTTATTCATTATCACACACGGTCTATCGTATGGTATCATCAGAGCACACATGTTATATGAAATTTTTACATAGGAAAGAGATAGATGCATTCTCAAATTATTACCCTGTTCTACCAGTTTATCTGCTTTTTCCAAACACTACCTTAATTTATACAGGAAACGACTGAGCAAGAGAGGATTCTGATCGCTCCATTCTGGGCTAACGTCGATATGACCGATGTCGGCTATGTTTATTATCGACAAACTACAGATCAAGATCTCCTCGATCGAGCTTCGGCAGATGTACACAAGTATGTGCAGAGTAATTAATAGTAATATCAATCTTACGATGTCGATGAAAAAAGGATATTCAATTCTTAAATGGTGGAAATGATTCTGGTTCTTTGGGATGAAGCATCAATCTCTTTGCTACGATTTTTGGGGGTATATTCACAGTATATAATTAATATAAATAACTTATTGTAGGCCTGTACTGATTTGTATAATGAAAATAATATTTAAATAATATTAAAAAATAAATAAAACACAAAATACAAAACAATGAAATATATAGTCAAAGTATTTACTGAAGGGTCTTATAATTTCAAATGATATCTTAAAGTTAATGATTTCCAACATTTTCAGCAAATTCCAGACATAGTAGAGTCATTGTAGTTTTTAAAAAATATATTAAATACATATGCCCATAATTTTCCTACACATGCAGGTAATATGGGCACTTTGGTGATGACGTCAACATTTGAATATTGGCAAGACAGGGGGGGGGGGTGGTCATAATTGCTTTTCTTCACAATAAAAGTTAGGGCAGTAGTTATTGATTCATATAAACAAAGATTAGACTTTGTGTCATTTTGTAATTTGATGCAAATTAGGCAAATGAGCTTAGGGTTCCCATATTACATGCATGTACCCTACATGTGATATGAACAAACAAAAGCGATTATAATATAGATATAGTGACTGCCATGAGGGGCAATAGTTGTTTCTAAAGCTCGAGGGGGCCTTCCATCCAGCTATGACCCCGAGGCTTGCCGAGGGGTTATAGCTTAAAGGAAGGCCCCCGAGAGCCTTTAGAAACAACTATGCCTCGAATATTAAGGCAGTCACTATATATTTTATATACCGAAGAAAAACTCACCATTTTTTATTTGCCTAGCACCAGCGTAGAACCTCTGCAGAACATTATCCAGCTCTGAATTTGGCAGTTCGTTCACGCTACTCGCTAGATCTAGATATTCTTCAAAAACATTCACGGCAAATTTCACGGAATTTTTAGTGTTCTTACTATCTGCTGCATGAATTAAATCACGCAATGGATCTAGGCCTATATCTATATCTTCATCCAAATGTTCGAATCGCGGAACGCTGTCCTGTGCCTTTGTTGCATTAAGTTCACGTAAAAAGGTAAACAAATCCAAATTAACCGCCTTGAAAGTTTCGTACCGTCTGAGCTGCGCAATCGTCCGTAGCAACCTAATGTTAGCAATCAATTTATTACATTGCGAATATACGGTGTCTGCGCTCGCACAAAACACAGATCGTATCAACAATTGACTGCCGTTGAAAAAATGACTATTAAAAACGCCTATTGAACGATGACTATTGAACGCTCAGCCTCCCTGGCCAGGTCTGGCTAAAACTATGACCAGACTTTTGACCAATCAGAGGACAGGATTATTCAACATTCTTAGCATGAGTTATATAATCTGTTTTATTTTGCAATATTTTCAATTTTATACCTTGTAATGGTCATGAAGGATCGTGTGGTAGATGATAAAAAAAAAAAGAAAAAGAGAGGGAAAATATGAAAGGCCATGCTTTGTATTCGAACCGGGGACCTCAAAGACGCAAGTCAAGTGCGTTATTGATAGACTGGAGTATTCCCTATATACGGATACACGTAAACGGAAAGTGCAGTTTTCAACTCCAATACGGTAAGTTAAATAAAGGCATGATTCCGACTTCTGATTAAAAAAAAAAAAAAAAAAAAAAAAAATGGAACATATGTTGAAGAGAATTTCCTTGTCTACAACTTATTAAAATTTCAGAGAAAATTAAAAAGAATGACGGAGGGATTTCTCGTGAAAGGTGGGAATGCAGATTTGAGTTTCAACAAAAAGTCCTCCCTAAAGGCAAGCTCACTCGATGCGACTTGCTGCGGTGCGATTTTTCAGGAAAACTTTAATATTATTTGATACAAACCTTCAAACAAGGAAATCCATACTGTCCAAAGTTGTGGGTATTTCTATGAATACCGAAATAGAAATTCAAGGCGATTGCGACCCCCTTCTCTATATAATTTCATATTGTTTCCAAACCGCAGTGACGTCACAGCGATCTTGCGATTTTAACATAATTTGACCTCTACTCCTAATCAAAGGCTCGCATTGGAACACAATTTCGAATACATTGTTCCTTTACAATTTTTAACTCTCATGACATAATTTTGCATGTTTCAAATGTCGCATTAATAATGCAAGCTACCATTTGTTTTAAAAAATCGCATCGCAGCAAGTCGCATCGTGTGAGCCCGCCTTAATAAAGATTAAATGCAAAATTAGCAAAAATGGCATGCCTCTAATAATAGTCACTTTATTAATGATGCATTTCTTAAAACAAAGAATGAAGACAATCATACAGAACGGGTATGTCCTCAGCTACAAAAAATTGAAATTTGGGCGAATATTTAGGGAATATTGGATGGCCTTGAGTGGGATGCGCAGAAATATTGTGCGAGCTGAAGAACAATATTGGATGAGTCGGAGACGAGTCTTCTGCGAGTAACAATATTTCTACGCATCCCACGAAAAATGATCATCCAATATTATTATTATTATTTAGATACCCCCACAAAGCTAAACATAATTTTTTTTTTTAAATAATAATATTAAATAAAAACTTTAAAAAAATATTACTCACCATTTTTAGCATGGTGACTGAAGTTTCCAATATAAAAAAGTTAACAATGTTTGAATTCCAACTCTCAGAAACAGATTAACTCCAACATATTTACACGTTGAAAAATGAACTCGAAGTATTTACATGATAAATCGGCAAACAGAGGAGTTTTTGGTGCGGTGGCCATGTTCGTTTATAGCAGGAGTAGTAGTAGTAGTACCGGTACGTAACAATGAATTCACACACATTGCATTGTTACGTAAATTCTCACATAAATAGACGCGTCGTCTGCATAATTATGAAAAGTGCAACTAATACGCAATGAAATTTCATTGTGACGTAACAATAACTTCATGCGCACAGTCATTTATTAACCAATGATAATCTTGTGGGCGGGGCAAAATATTCATTTAATCCAATATGGACAATATTGGATTGTTTTCATAGGCATACACGTTGAAAATCTGTTTTAATATTTTGTCTCTTTGAAACAACCTCGCAAGACGTCAAAAAATATCTGGGCCTCTAAAACCCTACATCTAAATAATAATGACCAATATTTACGGAGTGAGTCAAATTTCATGATTTTAATGACGTCATAAAAGTAATATGGACAATTCACAGAGTTAAATACGCACTAAACTAGAGTGCGCGCTACCCATAGTGCGTGTACAAACGAAAGGTTCCTAATTGAAGATGGGCTCGCACGCGCGAATCAGGGCAAGTAACCCGGAAATTGGGTAAGCTACGATGTGTAAATGCATTGGGACGACCTGCGAGGATCAGGGCATTTAGAAGAGGAAAAATTCAATAGAAAAAAGCTGGATGTGATAGGAAGAGTAGGGCAAGGATAAAGAGCAATATTTGATAATGCTCCCTCTTTACATCAAATATTAGCAAACAGTTTATGAATGGAAATAAAAGCAATACTTTCAACACTCAAAGTTCAGGGAGTTTGACACGATTTTAGTATTTTGCTGACATCGGTCCGAAAAATTGGCTGAAATTGTTCATCGAGGAGGTCAGTCACTTTATGTATGATTATTTTTTATTCAATAGGATATTATCGACTATTAAATAATATTATTTCATAGATTCTAACTGGTTGCGATTTATTTCGAAGAGTTTGCAATCATAGTAAAAGCAGCAGTCTACAGTTTTATACGAGAATCAACGGTGCCGTGGACCGCGCCCACCGGGCTAGCATCACTGCTCAACACTGTAGCGCGTCTCGTGTTTCATGCTGGTTTTCGCTTAGAGGCATAAAAACACCGTCAACATCATTTCAAAATCAATCCTAACAATTCATTTGAATTCATGGTGACTTAACTGTCACAAATTCCGTCTCCTTAATATACACTTATTTTATTTATATGATATTTCTGATCTGATATGCTATGAATTTTAATAAATAAGGAATTTTAGTACAAGTTGTATGACGGAGACCTTGTCTATTGCTTGTCCGTGTATTATGTATGGGGCGAGAAAAGTGACGTTGGCAAAAGTAAAATTTTTTACAAAATTCCTTATTTTTCAAAGTTCTTGGGAAAACAGATTGAAAATATTTTCTAAACTAAATCACCATATATTTAGGAGACGGAATACGTAACAGTTAAGTCACTATGAACTGAAATGAATTTTTATTATTGATTTGAAAATGACGTTGACGGTGTTTTTATGAATTCTAGGTGAAAACTAGCATGAAACACGAGACGCGCTACAGGGTGGAGCAGTAATGCTAGCCCGGTGGGCGCGGTCCACGGCACCGTTGAGTCTCGTATAAAACTGTAGACTGCTGATTTTACTATGATTGCAAACTCTTCAAAATCAATCGCAACCAGTTAAAATTTATAAAATAATACTATTTAATAGTCGATAATATCCTATTGAATGAAAATAATCATACATAATATGACTGACCTTCTCGGTGAACAATTTCAGCCAATTTTTCGGACCGATGCCAGCAAAATAGTAAAAATCGTGTAAAACTTCCTGAACTTTAAGTGAAAATAGAAAAAATCTGCCCAATAAGACTTGCAAAACTAAATGAACAATTTGAAGATCAAATGATTAATCAGACAATATAAGTGGATGGGGGTGCCATAAAAATACAAATAATTTTACCATGGCAACAAAACTAAAAGCTTAATTTTTTGGGCCTAAAAATATGTGAAAACAAGGTCATTTTTAAAGCGAATTGTGAATACTTTTATATAAAAAAATCAGGACAAATAATATATTTTTGGAACGAGCTTGGCTAACTGAATTTAGAGGTACAAACGTAAACAACGATATTTTATTCGACTGTGGCTCAGGAGTGAATGAATATGCATGAGATTAGAAGAGAGAAAGAACGTATACGTATGTGGTCGCTAGCTGCGTACGTTGCCCTGATATAAAATGGCGGCGGTCCGTTCAATCGGGAACGTTGAATTTTCTAAGTGAGCCCTCTAGTGTTTGGGGTATGTAACTCTATGGGACAATTTGAGTCTCGACGCCATTTTGATGACGTCATATAATTGAGGCATCAATGAGTCATGGAATTACATGTATGATTCATACTCTATCGAAATATGCATAAAAAAAATTTGGGGATCCCCTTTCATTCTGCAGAGCTACAGCGAATTTAAATAGGCATTGTTTTTGGCCATATATGGCCTATAGGACCTAAGGGAGAGTTTGCGCGGGCGCATGAAGCAAACTCAGATGGATGCTCATTTTTTTTTCAATTTCTCGTCGCAAAAAGCTGATCAAGGAATATAAATGTTTAGAATTATAATATCAATGCAAAAAAAAAGCAATTCTAGTGTTCGTAACGTTATACGCGAAAACGCGCATGCATATACCTACGCGCGCGAAATTTTTTGAAATGCTTAAAATGACCTGAAACATACTCGGTCAAAAAGTGATTTAAGCATTTAAAAATTTTGACGTGCACGTCGTGACCTTTGGGTGACCATGCATTACAGGGTGGGAGGGGGGGGGGGGTAGGTGTTAATCTTCAGCCATCAAAAGTTATCATGAATCAGCTTAAGGGGTAAGGTTCGTTTGTTATTTTGGCATCATAAATATTTTCTTTCTATTTTTTTTTTCCTGGGGGCCTGCATCTGCGCCCCACACAAATTTTGTGCGAGAAGACTTTCCTGCCGTGGAATGGGCTTGCAACGATCGTCTGCGTTCGTGGAGCGGGGTGAAGCGGGGATGGCCGCACCCTTTCGTGAACACAGGGGGGGGGGCTTTTCTCGAAAGGGTGGGTTGAGGAGGGGAGTAAAATTAACGCACCCATTCGGGAACACCAGGAGGGGGGGGGGGGCTTTTCTCGAAAGGCTGTGTTCAGTAGTTTTTCCTGAAAGCCAGTCGTTTTTATGAAAATTATTCACTAAATAATAACAATATATTATTAATAGATTATAATAGGAGAAATAGAGGAGAGCTTGCATTGTTTGTTATTGATATTGAAGTTCATAATTTTAGACCCCCCAAGCGGCTATAGCCCAATAGTCCACTGGTCCGATAGTCCGCGGCCACGCTGCGGGTCCGGTAGTCCGCAGGGGGGGGGTAGTGTTCGTTATTCCGAACTTTCGTTATTCCTAAAATAGAAAAAGGTTCGTTATTCCTAAAATAGAAAAAGGTTCGTTATTCCGAAAAATAGAACAAGGTTCGTTATTCCGAAAATAGAATAAGGTTTGGTTTTCCGATAATAGAATAAGGTTCGTTATTCCGAAAATAGAGAAAGGTTCGTTATTCCGAAAATTGAGTTATTACTGCCAGAGCGAATGGATTAAGATAGTTGGGGACTGTGTTTTGGTCACCCGTGAATAACTTCCAGTTAAGGGGGATTATTGGGGGGCCGGGGGGGGGGGTGTCATTATTTAACAGCATCTGCAGTTAAATTTTGATTTTCGGAGAAAGTATCAAAGGCGACTTTTACTGATAAAGAATTAGTTTCGCTTCTAAAGTCGGGCCGTTTAACAGTCCATAACTAAATAATTTCTTCCGCAATTGTTTTCGTTCTGTCTTTATAGAAAATTTGAAAATTATTTAGATGAACAGCATCTGCTGTTAAATTTTAATTTTCGTAGAATTTATTTCACAAAATTATCAACGGCGACTTCTTCCGGTAAAGAATAAGTTTCATTTCTAAAATTGGTCCGTTATCACTCAATAACTAAATAATTAATTTCGCAATTGTATCCCGTCGTTATTCGTGTGTGTGTGTGTGGGGGGGGGGGGGGGGGGGGGGTGGCTGAAGGGGCTTAAAATCACGAATGTATATCATTCCGCGAGCGCGAAGCGTGAGATGAAAACTTTGAGGTAAAAATTTGAGTTAATTGCGCATGATGTAGGCCTACCCTACTGAATTATTGGTATCTGCAAGCGCGAAGCGCGAGACGAAATTTTTTAGTTCAAAATTGGAGATATTTGTGCATTATGGTTTAGTATCCGCTAGCGCGAAGCGCGAGCCGAAAATTTTTGGTTTTAAAAGATTATAGAATAAAGGGGCACTTTCTAGTATAAGAAATTGTAGATAATTGTGTATTACAGACCTTACTTAGTATCCGCGAGCACGAAGGGCGAGCTGCAAGTTTTGAGCTAAATATTGGAGTTATAAATTATGTGCATTATGATTTAGTATTATGATTTATATATTTGAGTTAATTGTGCATTCTATATCCTACTGAATTGGTATAAAATTTTGAGCTCAAAATTGGAGTTAATTGTGCATTATGATGTAGTATCCGCGAGCGCGAAGCGCGAACCGAAAAGTTGGGGGTTTAAAAGATATATTGAAGAAATAATAATAATAATATTTTGAGTATTAAAGTAGCTGGAAAGCCGATCGAGGCGAGGTCCATGTTGTACCACTCCCCCCCCCCCCGCCCTAGCTCACCCCAGCCCAAGTTCGGAGTGATGCCCATGAATACCGGCCGATCCTATAGGCTTTAATATATCGTCGATATAGGGCGGAGTCGCTCCACTCTTGATCTTAAATTATGAAGAAAAAAAAAAATGACAAAGAAAGAAGAAAGAATTAGAGGATTAAATGAATGTTTTTATTACTTTTTTTTTAATATTTAAGTGTTTTATTCATTAAAAACAAATCCAAGTACAGGTCATCAAAAACATCGTATCAACAATTACAAAAAAAGTTTCAACAACAATAAATATATAGAAAATAATAATTGGATTAGAAACAATAAAGAAAAAAAGGAGGAACTTAAATAAGAAGAAGACTATTTATGGAAATGTGTACATTGGACATAATAGATACAGTACCAAGCACAAAGTAGGAGGAAACCTCTTATAAACCGGACCTATATGCCTAAATAACCCGTGTAAACAAAGAAAAACAAGAATCGAGCTTTAGTCCTGTTATTTATCACCGAAGACCAATACACCCCACAGCAAAATTCCACTTTCGTATCTGTAGTTACATACTGATCAAGTTTGTTTGATATACAGTTAACCCCGCCTGAGACGAATCTACATGAAGTCGTACATGTGGAACATGATGATTTGACCACCAAAAGAACAAACACCCAATAAAAAAGAGGGAACAAAACTGATCTTCATGGGTCAAAATAAAACAAGAGAAGACCTAAAAATCTAAATTCCTTGAACCCAACTGTAAAAGTTCGTCGAAGACGAGGCCGACTGCATACCAACTCATTGAGTTTTTCTCTTCACAAGTACCGTCAACGCACGACAAATTTGGTAGGCACTTTTAAAGCGCCCCTCGTAGTGAGGCCGAATATTTTAATATTCATTAGGGGCGGGTTAGGGTATAGGGTTAGGGTTAGGGTTAGGATTAGGGTTAGGGTTACGGTTAAGGTTAGGGTTAGGGTAGGGTTAGGTTAGGGTTAGGGTTAGATATGGTTAGGGTTACGGCTCACTACGAGGGTGCTTTAAAAGTGCCTACGACAAATTTTAACTGTGAAGTGTACCCTGACCTAAGTGACCTGAACTAGAGACACATAATTTATGAATAATTTCGTTGAACAAGAGTCATAACAACGTGCCGACTTATTACAATAGGGTTCTGTCCTCCCGATGACTCCGTACTGCCTATATCATGTTTTATCATGTCCTGTACATAAATGCAACTTATCAACTATTAAACACTATGTGACTTCATTCAAAAGAATTAAAACAAAACTATAAGTAATAGAATACTGGATACATGTATGCTAAATGTACAGCATAATAGTGCAAAAATGTACTTACAATACATTCACTGAATTGAGGGCATCGAGGTACAATTTTAGTTATTATACCGCGACCAATGTAGAAAGTAGGGAAACAGTTTAAACATCAAAACGCCATTTTTAAAATGGAGTGTAGTTTGTTTTCTCTTTTTACTAATACATATTCAGTTTTCTTTTGTTTCTTAACAAGGATTTAAAAATAGCAAAGTTTGGAACATTGTTATTAAACTTACTAACATAAATTTGTACTATGTCTGTTAAGGCGGGCTCACACTATGCAACTTGCAGCGTAAGATTTTTAAAACACAGTAGTTGTTATTATAATGCGACATTTGAAACATGCAAAGTCTCTTATGAGATGTTAAAAATTGTAAGGAACAATTTATATAAATTTTTCAATGCGGGTCTAATTAGGAGTAAAGGTCCATTACCTTAAAACCGCAAGATCGCAGTGACGTCACTGCGATTTGGAACAATTAGTTTTTATACAGAGAAGGGGGTTCGCAATCGGCCTTGAAATTTAATGTTTGATATTCACTAGGAATACCCCACACTTTGTACATTATGAATTTCCTTGTTGAATGTTGTATCAGATAATATTAAAGTTTTCCTGAAAAATCGCACCGCCAGCAAGTCGCATAGTGTGAGCCCGCCTTTAGAAATCTTGCAATATATTATGTCGAACTGAGAATAAAAATAGCAACCCTTGCGTTCAAATTGTTATACCTGAGCCAATTGTGGGGGAAATGCATTTAAATAGAGAACAACTGTTGAGTGTTTTACAAATTTCAGATCCACTGCAGCGCTTTCGAAAATCCGCTCGTTTTTATTACAACTCGTATTCATGAGTTTGTGTGTTTGATACGTAATGAGCAGATTGTACCCCTGTCTTTGTGCCGGTTATAATTCTGCATAGAAATGACTATTTGACATGAAATTTTCTGGCATTAATATATCATACTATCAAAATGTATTTTCTTAATAAGAAAGAAAATATGGTTTAAAAATAGTAGAAATTGTATGATTTATTTGCTGTTGGAACTGTTTGAGATAACTAGCCACAAATACGCTTTTATTTTCAATTGATTCGACGAGAAAATAGGTTCATAATTTCAGCAACTCTTCAGCTTTCCAGAAATAACACCAACATGGTTTCAAGATTATACCAGTCAGGAGCTAGCTAAATGTGCAGCAAATACAAAATGCTTCAATAACTGCGATCTGATTGGCTGGTCTGATTGAGTGTGATTTGATTGGCTGATGCGAATTTCACCACGCACCAAAGGTCACTAAGCGTCAGGTAACGGCTCCCACGTGTTTCAAAATCCGCTCGCATCAACTCTTGATTCAAGCAGCCAATCAGAAAAGCCGCATTTTCTGTATTTTCGGACTTGCTCTATATTTGCTAGCTCCCTGACTAGGTATAAAAAGTAAGGATATTAAAAGTTTACTTACGTTTTGAAGCTAAGATTTCATTCTTTCCAAATAGTATTTTTCTTGGAATCATGCAAAAATAAGCTACTTTCTTGTCACTGTATACCGAACTGAATATAGGTTTTTGTTCCATATCTTCACCAATACTTTTACAATATTCATGATATTGATAAATTACAATAAAATGTGCATGAATGGATGGTTTAGAATTTCTTCTTTCTGAATATGTTAGAATCAGGAAATTCCGTTCACAAAATCAAATCTACAAGAGCTGCCAAAATCTCAGCTTTTAGCCCGCACAGTCCGCACAAGCTCCGCAAAGCTGCAGATAGAGGACTGATGTTTGTATAAATTTGCACTCTTGCGTCTTATTATAGGTCACGCTGCCCGTGGACTGATTTGCCGGGACTAATCAAAGCGCCGCGTAATCTACATAAATATGTCAAAGCGCGCTTGTCCGGCAATTATCATAGAAAACGCCTGGTCTCTTTTTTTTTATTCCCCATAAGCGCACACATTTCCCACGCGTTAACTTAAACTTGCTCTCATCGTGCCGGAGATTTTGTCTGATAAATCCAAATTTCTCACATGGACTCCGTTCGAGAAGCAATGTATTTCCCTACTCCCACCCCTCCATTCTTCGACGAATGTTTGGACTTTGTTTGTTCCCTTTATATTGCCAGATTGCACGTAAGACTTTGCATGAGACTGGAGTGCGAGGGGGAGCCAGCGCCCCCGGTCTATCTTTTGCACCAATCACATTCGTCCATGATTTTGATTTACCGGCTCTGGTTATCAAAATATAAACAAGAGGGGGTGAATATGAGTGTTGTGCGCCAACTAATGCGTCACGGCCTAATCCTCTAAGACAAAAATGCCCTACTGTCTATTTTAGCTGGCTTTAAAGTATGTTTGGACGGGCGTTACTAACTTCTATGCAAATGTTAATTTTAGAATAGAAAACACGCTATCTCTTCTCTCGTAGAATTTTATGACATATCAAAATCACAAAAATCAAGTCTCCTCTAATTCTCTTTATTACATTTGTGGACAGGCGCCGGATTAGAAGCTATGTGGTATTATTGTTACTATCTTATTATATTAATATTATGTATTTTACATAGAATAATTTGTCATAAAAAACGGACCCGGTCAAGAAAAACTTACTAACCGCCCTTTCGAGAAGCCCCCCCCGCCGGTTGTTCCCGAATGGCGTCGATCTAAATAAAATTTACTCCCATCCCCATCACCAACCCTTTCGAGAAAAACCCAGCCCCCGCCGTCGACCAGGGATCCCGATCCGCGAGGCACCACGGAATTGGCGCCCTGTAATTTTCAAAATGTGGGCCCTTCCTTCGCCCCCCCCTGGCCGGCAATAACAAGGCACGGCGTTAAATTATGTGAAGGATTTTAGATACTAATTATTCTGATTTTTTTATTTTTTATTTAATACTTTGCCATGTGGAGTTCATTGGATATGAGGATTACCGCCTATAGAGATTAATACGAATTATTGTCTAAATACGGAGCGCGAACAGATGGCGATCAGATTTTTCCCCCCGTATGAGAAAGCAAAGATTCTAAGCATTAGGCGGTATCAATGTTGTCGTAGCTCTTTATCAGATATATCATATGAACGCAGGTCGCGGCCGCATTACTCCATCAGGGGGGCGGGCGGATTTTTTTTCTCACCACAATTTCCCTTGACATACTGCGTTTGAAAGCGTTACGCAGGGGTGGTGGCCTGTTACAAATGTATAGAGACTAAATGAATTAATTAATCTTTTTATGAATACAGCAAATATATAAATCAATAATGCGTTTGATGGCGCGAACGGCGGAGCCGTTTTCTATATATCAACTGAACATTGATTTTTTAAGCGTTCTTTATTGCTAAGCTCATAAGAAATACTATTATCATTAAGCAATGCGAGCGCGAAGGTCGCGAGCCGAAATGTTGCTAATATAATTCAATTCAACCTGCGAAACAGGTGGATTTAAGCCGTTTTTCATGCTAGTTTATATTAAAGGAAATACATTTATCTCACTAAACAATGCGGCGCGAAGGCACGGATGAAAATCTTTAGATATTATTAACCTAAAACACTTGCCATTGAAAGTTTTTTCTTTGTGCCCTAAGCTTATAAAGAACTTTATCCGCCATTAGTAGCAACTGGAGATTCAAACTGTTTTATTGCAACAAAATTATACCACTGCAATGAAAATCTTACTGATTCAGATATTAAACCCCTTGTCAATATCTGTTTTGATCGGGAGCTATCACCTTTAAAGAAGGCCCCCATTTTCAGGGCTTCGCGGCAGGTACACGCAAGGGCGTCGGAGTTATGACGTCACACCTTGGCACGCCGTACCGTGTCCACTGTATGCACGTGTTCCTGCACTGTGCCATATCGCGTACATTGACATTGTGATTCTTTGAAAAATGTCTTTTCTTCTTCTCATCTCAGGCTTCGCGATACTCCCCAGGCCATCTGACTAACTGGTCAAAGGGGTTTCCTTGCCATGTTCCTTACCATTTATCTTATTAGGTTAACCGTTTCAATGATGAATATATTTTCTATATATTAAATAATAGTATAGCGCTTATCCCTCAGCACGAGATTGAGTTGAAAAAATGATAACAAAACCAATAGTGACATTGTTTGTCATTGATGGACTGGTTCAATCACACTGTTTAGTTTTTTGTACTATATGACAAATTTTGTAACATAATCCTATTATATCTTTATTGTAAGATTATCATAACTTGAAAATTGATTCATTTGGTTTTGTAAGCTTTATATTATTGTGCTGTGCAGTCCGGTTTTTCATCCGTTAGCTATACAATAATTCGGTCACAACTTTTGGATGGAATTAGCTCTTAGTTCTTCAGTTACAGTAATGAGTAAGCTTTTTTCATGGCTTTTAGATATTGTTCAGAAATGAAATAACTTTTTTGTAGATCGACCTTGTATGCCAATGAATTGACGATTTTGCATTTGTGAATAAAAGCAGCAGTTACGAGAGACGACTGTATATTTCCATCCGCCTCCTGCCGGACTTTAGTATTACACTACCCCAATCTGTTGCGTGTGTAAGAATTAAAGCCAAACTAAATTAGTAGACATGTATATTGCAAACAATCAAAAGGCTTACATCATTTGTTCTTAAATATTCTGTCTCTGGTCTATATATTTGATTGTATTTAAGAAGTTCTGGTCTTGTAGCCATATGAATTCGATAAATAGGATATTTTGAGCGAAATGTGACACATGACCACCTGTCAAATTAATGATTGGGTAGCTGTTAATCGCTGTAAGTAGTTGCAGAAGTCAGACTGGATGATTATATTTTTGCTCTAAACCTTATTGGGGGATTCATATTTTAAAAGAAAATCATATTATCATCATATAGATTCAACACAGAATAAGTTTCTAAGGAATGAAGTCGCTAACTATTACGTGGAATTTTTAGAGCATTATATCTCCCTATGTCAATGGCAAATTTAACGACATTCACCAAAACCCACTGCCGCGACTTCCGCGACCCCTCGGTGACAGATGAGCACGGCATTCGTGCTTTTACTCGTGTACTGTGCAATCTTCAAAAATCCAGTGCAGCGCAAGTTCAAATCTACAAATAATCCATCACTAACTAATTATTCAAACAACGAGATTTCTAAGATATACAACCTGAATGATTAGTGACCAATGCGGTAATCAGTTGGATAAAAGAGCCATATTAATCGGACACACAGTATATGCAAGCTAGTCAGTGCGAGCAATCGTTTAGGATATATACGTATGCATCAAGCTGGCGCAGCTAGATCAGCTGCTCGTTTCGAGATGTCTCAAGGTGCGACGTCACACAGGAGCTCCTCTGCACGCTCGAGCGGTCCCATTTGGGGCGGTATTAAACAAAAGTTAAAACCATTTTACAGCTATTTCTGAGAGATTCAAGTCCGTTTTCAACATGTCATGTTATAAACGAACGAAAATCTATTCAGTAAAATGTTAAATTTGGCCATTATTAGCAATATTTGTATTTTCTCCGGTGTGTGTCTACTTTTAAACAAGTGCTGAGCGAAAGCGCGAGCCGACAAATCTATGTGATAAATAATGTATATCAACCTTGAAAACAGTGGATTTTTTAAGGTTTTATTGCTTATGTTTATAAGAAGATATACAATTTATCTCCACTAACAATGTGAGCGCGAAGTGCGAGACTGCCTTTGATGTATATCACACTAAAACGCATTGAAGTTTTGATGTGTCTGCTATGCTCTTAAGAAGATACTTATCTAATTAAACACATGCGACGCGAAGCGCGAGCCGAAAATTATTTAATAAATATCAAAGATCATTATTGGACCCTGAGTTTAGGTCAATCTTGGCGCCTCTTAGCTTCCGGTCCATTTGGCGCCCCTGATGTATCTATCATCGAATTAACGCCCATCGTCGCCCGCAAAGAGTTCAATCATTTTTGGCGCCCCTGGGTTTTAGCATCAATGTGTGGCGCCCTAATTTCAAGATCAAGTAGCGCCCAACTTAATTTAAGATTCCTATTTGTTTTAGGTCAATTTTGCGCCCTAAATTTAAGTCGAAGTGGCTCCCCCTTTATAGTAAGATCGTACGGCCCCCATATTTAAGCGTTTAATTTGGCGCCCTTGTTTAAGTTGATTTGGGCCCCCTAATTTAAGATAATTGGCGACCATTTGACGCCCTTGTTCCCTTGTATCTTTCCTTTTCCCGCTCTTTTCCCTTCTCTTTTTTTTTTATCTTCAAAGATTTCTTTTCGTCTGTTTTGGCGCCCCTGTTCGCCTACCCCTGTCCGCCTACCCCCCCCCCCATGCGCGCTGAATTAATTTGTTATGTGGCAAGATTTTTGTGTTGTCTATGATTTGCAAGAAAATTGTCCGTGGTCTAAAAAGAGGAAAATGTTGGGGAAAAATATTTTATTAATACTATTAATACTGGAAAAATGTATATCATATAGCACATGCCGTATTAAGGTACTTTCTTCGGTTGTGCTAATGCAATTCGTAAACATTTGATGAAACAAATATATGATTAAGAACAATACATTTCCTGCAGCTTATGATTTAGTCTAATTTCATGCTATTACTGTTAACTGAACTCGGAATGAATTAATTGCCGCTTAGCGGTATTGCGCATCATAACAGCGTCTTGCTAAATTGAATTACTGTTTACGTTATAGTGACTTTAATCGGAATTTTGTCAAATGAACATGTAATTGTTGCTGGGTAAAAGGAGATATGATTCCCTGATAATTCATATATCTTTTTAAAACCAATATGGTTTCGGCTCGCGCTTCGCGCTCGCGGATACTAAATTAAATGCGACAATAAACTCAAATTTTGGCTCAAAAATTTTTGCGCTCGCGCTTCGCGCACTCGCAGATACTTAATAGGGTCTACAATGCAATTATCTAAAAAAATTAATTATACTTAAAGCTGCCCCTTTATTTCTATTCCTATATCTTTTAAACCCAATATTGTTCGGCTCGCGCCTTCCGCGCCTCGCTGATACTAAATCATTGCACAAAATACTTCAATTTATGAGCTCAAGTTTTCAGCTCGCGCTTCGACGCTCGCAGATACTTTTAGATCTAGTATACACAATTATTTTGAAAATTTATTTACTAAAAAGTGCCCCTTTTATTCCTATTAGCCTATTATTGCCATTATCTATATACCATTTTCGGCTCGCGCTTCGCGCGCTCGGCTATCATCAATGCCACAAAATTAACTCCAACTCTAAAATGTTTAAATTAATTTCTCGTTTTAGGTAGTATAGGCCTATATGGGGATATTGTCTAAAACTCGCGCCTCCGCGCTCGTTTGCTCGCCCGCTCTTAAGATTTTTTTCATCCCCTCAACCCCCCCCCCTTGGAAAAACCTAAGATCCGCCCCTGGCACATCTATTGGTTGACCTAAGTTTATAAACCTTTATGATTCGTTGATGATTAAGGATGGAGTGACAGATATTAATATAAGGATGTCCTTAAGAGATAAGATCGAGATACCTCAGGCCATTATGATTAGCGCGCCTATTATCTTTTGGATAAGATAAGGAGTATAGAAAAGATAGACATTTTCAGATACCGGCCCGAAATAAAACTCAGTGCGTTGATCCATTTTTATGACGGGGGAGTCAGGAGATGACCTAGCGTTGATTTGCACACGTTGTAGAATGTATTATCAACGGACACATTGATAGGAATCAGGATTTCGTGTTCTTTTATTGTCCCCTGGCTAAAGCCTGCGACCAAAGAAGGAGTTCATCACTAAAACAATGCATGATTGGGGAGATGAAATGTATTTCTAGACAATTTATTGTTGACCATTCATATCGAGTTTTACACGTTGCGTAAATAACATGAGACGGACTCTACATCGCGTAGCTATACATAAAGGTGGAACACAGTTAGCGCTTTTACGACGAATGTTTTGAGTTTATATCCACTTGCGTCTAACAGCAAGTTGCTCTAACTCTGATTTCTTATACCACATCGGGCTAAACCAAAATGATCTACACAATTTGCGTCTTATTTCCTTTTGGATCTAATATATACTTGCTGTGATTCCTCATGTTGGTCTATAGTCGCTTTTTCTCCATGCCCAATTCGAATGGTAGCTAAATTGTCCAATGAGATTTCCGTCTATTCCAAATGAAGTGTTGAACTATACCAGTTTTTACGAATTGTACCAATGTGGTGTTGACCAATAGGGAGATTGTAACGGCGAAGTAGAAATGGACCAAAGACTAGCGAATTGTTATAGACGAATGGAATAAGACCATGTGGGATGAGACCATCGGCATTAGCAAAATGGGTGTTTTGACGATCTGGATTTGCCAATGTTTTGTTCTTGGGTAGCGTCCCCGGATTAGTCTTTGTGATTCTCCTTGTTTAGGTGCTTTAGGAACGGTATTGCCAGAGTCCTTGTATGTGTGAAGGGGGTATCGACAATCTTTTATCAATTGTTTTTGTTAAAAAATATAGCCCCCCTTCCCTGTGGAAATCTTCCGAAGCTATGTTAGATTGGTGGTAGTAGTGATGATGTTGTCAATAGCTGCCCTAGTGAATTTGTAATGTTTAATACACACTTGACCTAAAGGGATAGACCGCAATAGCTTTAAGAGTGTAGTGTGCCCGACTGACTAGCTTTAAAGCTATCAGTCACGCGCGCTTAGTTTTCCTCAACATGCCTTTTTTACGGTAGGTTTAAGCTCGTCTCGTTCTTTCGGACTAGCTTTGAAGCTTAGTCGTCAAGTTTTTAGTCG
>CALNVZ010003426.1:47782247-47799959 GCA_940671915.1 Paracentrotus lividus
TTTTTTCTCTATGGGCGACTTATTGGTTACCAGGTCAAGTTTGATTAGCGGTGGTACAAAGTGTTGATTAAATCCAAATTTTTAAAATACTTACAAGCTTTATTTGATGAATTCTGAGATGGACATTAAGTTCTTTTTTCTCTGGGACTGGCTGCTTCTTTCTTCTTCCGCCCTTCCCAGCATTCTTAGACATTGATGCTGGCACCTTGTAAAACTCTTTTCCTACATGACAGAAAACCAAATATTAAGAAAGTGAGACGAACACAGCACAACTCCATCATGTCTGTGATGTATTAACACATATAAGAAATTAGAGAGAGGGGCAAATGGAAAAGAATACTAACGAAGTCTGGAAGAAAGAAAAAGATAGAAAGAGGGAAATAGAGAGAAAAATTTGGTGAGAGATAGGAGGAATTTGGGTGGGTACAAAAGTTAATCATGCAGTGGCATAATACACAGAACAAAAAAATGTTTTTTTATACACCAAGGGCCAATTAAAATATTAGCTTTGAGGGAAATATACATTAGTGCAGATGTATTTTGAAGTTCTGGAAAAGATATATAGAGCGATGACTTTTCCTATTGAGGATTCCATAAGAGTACCTTATCGAGAGTAACGACATAGGATACGTCCATTGTCTGCCCCAAAAATGGCGGAGGTATATGACCGAAAGCCAGCAGTGGCGCTTGGAACCTCAATTAGAAATGTTCTGCATAATATTGTGGCAAAATGACATTCCAAATCACAAGTTGTTGCTTCTTATTTACTCTAGATTCAATTGGCCTTTGTTGTTCCTCATAATTTGTTTTTACAGTGATCCTCAATGTTTTGGCCTTGTGTACACAATGACCTCAAAGAGCAACTTGCACACACCAGACAGACATGTCCATGTTGGAAACAAACGAGAGGATACATTTAAAAACTTTATATTCACACAAGTTTATTTTTGCAAATTTTAGAGTCATTAATCTGCGAAAATGTTCACTTCAATATAAGGGCCATTTATAGTAAGAGCAAACATTTACCAAATTCATAAAATTTTGCCCCTTTGCAATTTTTCCCCATCTAGTTAAAATTCTCGAAAATTATATCCACGCTGCAGTATTCCATTTTAAAGCGTAGATACTAGAAAACACTAGAAGCCCTGAGCAGAAAAGGGAAAACAAAGAAGTTTTTACACCACAATAACAGGAACTATACCTTTCTTGTATGGTTTTAAAGACCAGCTCCTTTACTGTCGATGGAGGATCTAGAGGTTGCCATGGGGAAGTCAACAAATTCTCTTTGATAGCGTTTGATAGGGGCTATGACCCTTGCCTCAACGCTCTCTTCTCTTCAACTCTGCATGGGCTGCCTGCTGCTTCCCCAAAAGCTATCATCAAATGCAATTCCATCTCAAATTTCATCAGCTGAAAAGAGAGGAGAGAGAGAGAGAGAGGGAGCGGTAATCAAAATAATTAATTTAGATCTTTTTGAAGATGACTTGGTAAATATGTTTAATTGCGTAAGATCGAGCCTCTGATCATATCGAATTATTCATTTGCATTACCATGTTTAAAACATTTTGCCCATGTAACTATATTCAAAATTATTTAGGATTCAACCTTATTCCAACTGATTAGCTTTAATTGAAAATACAGTCCACTCCTCAAATGGTATGCAACAAATTTTGTTATTAATAAGGCCATTCTTCTGTTCACAATATCAAACAGTGAGCGCTGTGTAAATTAAGTGCTCATTCATCTTCAGCTATAAGAAGATTTTATTATAACAAGGTACATTACAGTCAAAACCTGTCCTTAGTGGGCCACCTCTCTATAAATCTTCACTACATACATGTATAGTATGTATCTTCATGGTCACCCAAAAACAGGTTCATAACACTTTTTTTGGAAGTTAAATTCCATGGACCTTTCAATAGAAGAATTCATGACATTTCCATGACCTTTCGACAACTTTTCACAGAATTTTGCACCGAGATTGTCTGGGAACCCGAACTTGCCTGGACACAAGACGCTTCTGGGATTCTCAAGCTCTCGTCTACATAAATTGAATGAATGACAAAATTTGATATTCCATGACTTTCATGACTTTTCAATTGGAAAAATCAGATTTTTCCATTGGACTTTCAAGGTGCCTGAAGCACAAGATAGCAAAATTCCATAACTTTCCAGGTTTCCATGACCCGTATATGACCCTGTAAATGTTCTCCACTGATGCGTGTTAATTTCATAACCTGTCTAAAAGCCACCTATTAAGTGTCACTTTTCCTGTTTCCAGAACAAATCACATTCCTATGATTCATTGATTTCATTATGACTTCTCGTTCTCATTAGACAATAGAATATTGGCCCAAGACTACCACTCATATCAACTTGGGAACCTCATCATCAATAATTCATCTTGGAATTTCAGGCAGCGACATGTATCATTCTTCTCTGGACTAACCATGGAGCTAAGATGCATTAAAAAAATAAAGAATAAAACAGAAAGAAACATTCAATATACATTTTTTAAAATTCTCATTAGCTTTTCCAGAGAAATATATTTGCTAAAGCTACTACAATTAGATCCTCTTTTAAAAAGGACACTTTTTTGTCCTCGGGTGGTAGTAGAAAAATAAAAATAATAAAAAAAAAAAAAAAAAAAAAAAAAAACCCACTTATTTTCAAAGAGTAATTAATTATTCACATTTTTTGGAAAAATGGTCTGGTATAAAGATCTCCAGGGTCAGCGCCTTCAAAACACTGTGCCACTTGTGTCTCCAGTTATGGTGGTATACTCACTTGTTATGAGAACGGGTTTGAGACAAGATTTAGAAGGTTTAGGCAATTTTGAGACAGGTTTGAGACTTGATCACAGCAACGTCTCACAGACATCTCCATGGCATCTTACGAGGTCTTCCGTTGACATCGCATGAGTCGCTGGAAAATCAAAACATGTCCCATTTGTCTCTGGGTCCCAGAGACATCTCCACCACATTGAGATACAACCTTAACGAGAATATCTCATAAGAGATAAGAGATTGCCAAGCTAGCGGATAGACATAGTATCTTACCTTTAAGAGGAAGTTAGCTGGGCGTTCCATGAAACACGAGACGCGCCTACAGGGTGGAGCAGTAATGCTAGCCCGGTGGGCCGGTCCACGGCACCGTTGAGTCTCGTAAAAAACTGTAGACTGCTGATTTTACTATGATTGCAAACTCTTCAAAATCAATCGCAACCAGTTAAAATTTATAAAATAATACTATTTAATAGTCGATAATATCCTATTGAATGAAAATAATCATACATAATATGACTGACCTTCTCGTGAACAATTTCAGCCAATTTTTCGGACCGATGCCAGCAAAATAGTAAAAATCGTGTAAAACTTCCTTGAACTTAAGTGAAAATAGAAAAAATCTGCCCAATAAGACTTGCAAAACTAAATGAACAATTTGAAGATCAAATGATTAATCAGACAATATAAGTGGATGGGGGCTGCATAAAAATACAAATAATTTTACCATGGCAACAAAACTAAAAGCTTAATTTTTTGGGCCTAAAAATATGTTAAAACAAGGTCATTTTTAAAGCGAATTGTGAAATACTTTTATTATAAAAAAATCAGGACAAATAATATATTTTTGGAACGAGCTTGGCTAACTGAATTTAGAGGTACAAACGTAAACAACGATATTTATTCGACTGTGCTCAGGAGTGAATGAATATGCATGAGATTAGAAGGAGAGAAAGAACGTATACGTATGTGGTCGCTACTGCGACGTTGCCCTGATATAAAATGGCGGCGGTCCGTTCAATCGGGAACGTTGAATTTTCTAAGTGAGCCCTCTAGTGTTTGGGGTATGTAACTCTATGGGACAATTTGAGTCTCGACGCCATTTTGATGACGTCATATAATTGAGGCATCAATGAGTCATGGAATTACATGTTTGATTCATACTCTATCGAAATATGAATAAAAAAAATTTGGGGATCCCCTTTCATTCTGCAGAGCTACAGCGAATTTAAATAGGCATGTTTTTGGCCATATATGGCCTATAGGACCTAAGGAGAGTTTGCGCGGGCGCATGAAGCAAACTCAGATGGATGCTCATTTTTTTTTCAATTCTCGTCGCAAAAAGCTGATCAAGGAATATAATGTTTAGAATTTAATATCAATGCAAAAAAAAAAGCAATTCTATGTTTGCGTAACGTTATACGCGAAAACGCGCATGCATATACCTACGCGCGCGAAATTTTTTTGAAATGCTTAAAATGACCTGAAACATACTCGGTCAAAAAGTGATTTAAGCATTTAAAAATTTGACGTGCACGTCGTGACCTTGTGGTGACCATGCATTACAGGGGTGGGGAGGGGGGGGGTAGGTGTTAATCTTCAGCCATCAAAAGTTATCATGAATCAGCTTAAGGGGTAAGGTTCGTTTGTTATTTTGGCATCATAAATATTTTCTTTCTATTTTTTTTTTCCTGGGGGCCCTGCATCTGCGCCCCCACAAAATTTTGCGAGAAGACTTTCCTGCCGTGGAATGGGCTTGCAACGATCGTCTGCGTGTGGAGGCGGGGTGAAGCGGGGATGGCCGCACCCTTTCGTGAACACAGGGGGGGGGGGCTTTTCTCGAAAGGGTGGGTTGAGGGAGGGAGTAAAATTAACGCACCATTCGGGAACACCAGGGGGGGGGGGCTTTTCTCGAAAGGCTGTGTTCAGTAGTTTTCTGAACCAGTCGTTTTTATGAAAATTATTCACTAAATAATAACAATATATTATTAATAGATTATAATAGGAGAAATAGAGGAGAGCTTGCATTGATTTGTTATTGATATTGAAGTTCATAATTTAGACCCCCCAAGCGGCTATAGCCCAATAGTCCACTGGTCCGATAGTCCGCGGCCACGCTGCGGGTCCGGTAGTCCGCAGGGGGGGGTAGTGTTCGTTATTCCGAACTTTCGTTATTCCTAAAATAGAAAAAGGTTCGTTATTCCTAAAATAGAAAAAGGTTCGTTATTCCGAAAATAGAACAAGGTTCGTTATTCCGAAAATAGAATAAGGTTTGGTTTTCCGATAATAGAATAAGGTTCGTTATTCCGAAAATAGAGAAAGGTTCGTTATTCCGAAAAATTGAGTTATTACTGCCAGAGCGAATGGATTAAGATAGTTGGGACTGTGTTTTGGTCACCCGTGAATAACTTCCAGTTAAGGGGGATTATTGGGGGGCCGGGGGGGGGGTGTCATTATTTAACAGCATCTGCAGTTAAATTTGATTTTCGGAGAAAGTATCAAAGGCGACTTTTACTGATAAAGAATTAGTTTCGCTTCTAAAGTCGGGCCGTTTAACAGTCCATAACTAAATAATTTCTTCCGCAATTGTTTTCGTTCTGTCTTTATAGAAAATTTGAAAATTATTTAGATGAACAGCATCTGCTGTTAAATTTTAATTTTCGTAGAATTATTTCACAAAATTATCACGGCGACTTCTTCCGGTTAAAGAATAAGTTTCATTTCTAAAATTGGTCCTTATCACTCAATAACTAAATAATTAATTTCGCAATTGTATCCCGTCGTTATTCGTGTGTGTGTGTGTGGGAGGGGGGTGGCTGAAGGGGCTTAAAATCACGAATGTATATCATTCCGCGAGCGCGAAGCGTGAGATGAAAACTTTGAAGTAAAAATTTGAGTTAATTGCGCATGATGTAGGCCTACCCTACTGAATTATTGGTATCTGCAAGCGCGAAGCGCGAGACGAAATTTTTTAGTTCAAAATTGGAGATATTTGTGCATTATGGTTTAGTATCCGCTAGCGCGAAGCGCGAGCCGAAAATTTTTGGTTTTAAAAGATTATAGAATAAAGGGCACTTTCTAGTATAAGAAATTGTAGATAATTGTGTATTACAGACCTTACTTAGTATCCGCGAGCACGAAGGGGCGAGCTGCAAGTTTTGAGCTAAATATTGGAGTTATAAAATTATGTGCATTATGATAGTATTATGATTTATATATTTGAGTTAATTGTTGCATTCTATATCCTACTGAATTGGTATAAAATTTTGAGCTCAAAATTGGAGTTAATGTGCATTATGATGTAGTATCCGCGAGCCGCGAAGCGCGAACCGAAAAGTTGGGGGTTTAAAAGATATATTGAAGAATAATAATAAATAATATTTTGAGTATTAAAGTAGCTGGAAAGCCGATCGAGGCGAGTCCATGTTGTACCACTCCCCCCCCCCCCGCCCTAGCTCACCCCAGCCCATGTCGGAGTGATGCCCATGAATACCGCCGATCCTATAGGCTTTAATATATCGTCGATATAGGCGGAGTCGCTCCACTCTTGATCTTAAATTATGAAGAAAAAAAAAAAATGACAAAGAAAGAAGAAAGAATTAGAGGATTAAATGAATGTTTTTATTACTTTTTTTTTAATATTTAAGTGTTTTATTCATTAAAAACAAATCCAAGTACAGGTCATCAAAAAACATCGTATCAACAATTACAAAAAAAGTTTCAACACAAAATAATAAAAATAATAAACTGATAGAAACAATAAAGAAAAAAAGGAGGAACTTAAATAAGAAGAAGACTATTTATGGAAATGTGTACATTGGACATAATAGATACAGTTACCAAGCACAAAGTAGGAGGAAACCTCTTATTAAACCGGACCTATATGCCTAATATAACCCCTGTAAAACAAAGAAAAACAAGAATCGAGCTTTAGTCCTGTTATTATCACCGAAGACCGAAATACACCCCACAGCTAAAATTCCACTTTCGTATCTGTAGTTACATACTGATCAAGTTTTGTTTGATATACAGTTAACCCCGCCTGAGACGAATCTACATGAAGTCGTACATGTGGAAACATGATGATTTGACCACCAAAGAACAAAAACACCAATAAAAAAGAGGGAACAAAACTGATCTTCATGGGTCAAATAAAAACAAGAGAAGACCTAAAAATCTAAAATTCCTTGAACCCAACTGTAAAAGTTCGTCGAAGACGAGGCCGACTGCATACCAACTCATTGAGTTTTTCTCTTCACAAGTACCGTCAACGCACGACAAATTTGGTAGGCACTTTTAAAGCGCCCTCGTAGTGAGGCCGAATATTTTAATATTCATTAGGGGCGGGGTTAGGTTAGGGTTAGGGTTAGGGTTAGGATTAGGTTAGGGTTACGGTTAAGGTTAGGGTTAGGGTTAGGGTTAGGGTTAGGGTTAGGGTTAGATATGGTTAGGGGTTACGGCCTCCCACTACGAGGGTGCTTTAAAAGTGCCTACGACAAATTTTAACTGTGAAGTGTACCCTGACCTAAGTGACCTGAACTAGAGACATAATTTAATGAATACCGATTTCGTTGAAACAAGAGTCATAACAACGTGCCGACTTATTACAATAGGGGTTCTGTCCTCCCGATGACTCCGTACTGCATATATCATTTTTTATCATGTCGCTGTACATAAATGCAACTTATCAACTATTAAACACTATGTGACTTCATTCAAAAGAATTAAAACAAAACTATAAGTAATAGAATACTGGATACATGTATGCTACAATGTACAGCATAATAGTGCAAAAATGTACTTACAATACATTCACTGAATTGAGGGCATCGAGGTACAATTTTATTTATTATACCGCGACCAATGTAGAAAGTAGGGGAAACAGTTAAACATCAAAACGCCATTTTTTAAAATGGATGTGTAGTTTGTTTCTCTTTTTAGCTAATACATATTCAGTTCTTTTTTGTTTCTTAACAAAGATTTAAAAATAGCAAAGTTTGGAACATTGTTATTAAACTTACTAACATAAATGTGATTACTTGATGTCATGTTAAGGCGGGCTCACACTATGTCAACTTGCAGCGGTAAGATTTTTAAAACAAAACAGTAGTTTGCATTATTAATGCGACATTTGAAACATGCAAAGTTCTCTATGAGATGTAAAAATTGTAAAAGGAACAATTTTATAAAAATTTATTTCAATGCGGGTCTTTAATTAGGAGTAAAGGTCCAAATTACCTTAAAACCGCAAGATCGCAGTGACGTCACTGCCGATTTGGAAACAATTAGATTTTATACAGAGAAGGGGGTTCGCAATCGGCCTTGAAATTTAATGTTGATATTCATAGGAATACCACAACTTTGTACATTATGAATTTCCTTGTTGAATGTTGTATCAGATAATATTAAATTTTTCCTGAAAAATCGCACGCGCAGCAAGTCGCATTAGTGTGAGCCCGCCTTTAGAAATCTTGCAATATATTATGTCGAACTGAGAATTAAAAATAGCAACCCTTGCGTTCAAATTGTTATACCTGAGCCAATTCGTGGGAAATGCATTTAAATAGAGAACAACTTGTTGAGTGTTTTACAAATTTCAGTCCACTGCAGCGCTTTCGAAATCGCTCGTTTTATATACAACTCGTATTCATGAGTTTGTGTGTTTAAATACGTAATGAGCAGATTGTACCCCTGTCTTTGTGCGGTTATAATTCTGCACATAGAAATGACTATTTGACATGAAATTTTCGGCATTAATATATCATACTATCAAAATGTATTATTCCTTAATAAGAAAGAAAATATGTCTTTCAAAATAGTAGAAATTGTAGATTTATTTTGCGTTTAAAATCCGTTTGGGAATTTTTTGAATAACTAGCCACAAATACGCTTTTATTTTCAATGATTCGACGAGAAAATAGGGTTCATAATCTTTCAGCAACTCTTCAGCTTTCCAGAAATACACCAAACATGGTATTTCAAGATTTATACCAGTCAGGAGCTAGCTAAATGTGCAGCAAATACAAAATTGCTTCAATAACTGCGATCTGATTGGCTGGTTCTGACTTGAGTGTGATTTGATTGGCTGATGCGAATCTCACCCGCACCAAAGGTCACTAAGCGGTCAGGTAACGGCTCCCACGTTGTTTCAAAATCCTCCGCTCGCATCAATCCTTGATTCAAGCAGCCAATCAGGAAAAGCCGCATTTTCTGTATTTCGGACTTGCCTCTATATTTGCTAGCTCGCTGACTAGGTATAAAAAGTAAGGATATTAAAAGTTTACTTACGTTTTGAAGCTAAGATTTCATTCTTTCCAAATATGTATTTTTTCTTTGGAATCATGCAAAAATAAGTACTTTTCTTGTTCATTATACCGAACTGAATATAGGTTTTTGTTCCATATCTTTCACCAATACTTTTACAAATATTCAGATATTGATAATAATACACATAAAATGTGCATGAATAGGTAGTTTAGAATTTCTTCTTTCTGAATATGTTAGAATCAGGAAATTCCGTTCACAAAATCAAAATCTACAAGAGCTGCCAAAATCTCAGCTTTTAGCCCGCACAGGTCCGCACAGCTCCGCAAAGTTGCAGATAGAGACTGAAATAGTTGTATAAATTTCGCACTCTTGCGCTTTATTATAGGTCACTCTGCCCGTGGACTGATTTGCCGGGACTAATCAAAGCGCCGCGTAATCTACATAAATATGTCAAACGCGCGCTTGTCCGGCAATATCATAGAAAACGCCTGGTCTCTTTGTTTTCTATCAAATTTAAGCGCAAACACATTTCCCACGCGTATACTTAAAACTTGCATCTCATCTGCGGAAGAATTTTGTCTGAAATAAAATCTTCTCATCATGGACTCCGTTCGAGAAGCAAGTATTTCCCTACTCCCACCCCTCCATTCTTCGACGAATGTTTGGACTTTCGTTTGTTCCCTCTTATATTGCCAGATTGCACGAAAGACTTTGCATGAGACTGGAGTGCGAGGGGGAGCGCCCCCGAGCTCTACCCCAGGTCACATTCGTCCTATGATTTGTTGATACCGCTTGTCTTGTGTTAATCAAATATATAAAATAGGGTCGACTTAGATTGAGAAAGTTATGAATATGTACTAACAGTGTAGCTAGAAATAAATTTTTTTTTCCAAATAACCAAACAATTAAAGAAAATGTGCGTGGTTTCCAATAACGCGCATAATCATTGAGTTGCTTATGCATGAAAAAACAAAGTTTCTCCTACCACTATCTATTCATTCATCATTATCCTCACGAAAAAGCAGAGCGTTCTAATCGGATTAAGTGAGTCAAGCAACCTAAAAAGATGCAATTGTGACATTTTCGTAATTTATAGGCTTTACGAGGTTTAAAATCATATGCATTGGAGGATCGGTCAAGACATATATTCTACAAACTATTCGTCTAAGGAAAATTGTCTAAACTATTCTCTGTAAAGTTTATTGTATATACATGTTAAAAAGACGATTTCAGAAGTATTATTCTGGAAACACTACTATCTTAAATTCTAGACTATGTTCTCTAACTCATCTAGCATAAAAATTGGGTTCTTTTACCTCTCGTAGTTAAAGAATTCATGAAATATTACCAATTATAACCAATTTGCAACAAAAAGAGTATGCAAGCTGTTTGCACTCCACTCTTATTTGTCGTACTTTGATTCTACGAGAATACAAGCGGATGTCTTCGCCGTGTGCGAGCGGAAAAGACTTGAGTCTTGAGGGCATTGCCTGCAGCAGTCAATACAGACTTGAACAGCCCTCATGCCAGTAAGTCATAGTTAGAGTTAGCTTATGATGATAGCTGCTATCATAAGTAGCGGATGAACAGGTGTTATATATTAGTTAGTTACGTGACAAAAATCTTTTAGATAATAGAACTACTTATATATTAACCTTAGAAATAAGACTATCATTTTCATATTTAGTTGTATACACATAATAGAATAATAGGAATGCATAAAAAGTTTGAATTGGTATTGATTATCCTTTCATATAAAAAACGATGTACCGGGTTCTGTCAAGCTTAAAAAAAACTTCTGTAACTTTTAACATACCACAGCCTTTCGAGAAAAAGCTCCCCTGCCCCCCAGGTGATCGTCTTTCCGAAATAATGGTTGAGCTGGATTTGTAAATGATTTAAATGGGCACAATCATTTTAAAAAAATTGAAGACACAGAGATCTGTTGACGAGCATGGCCAGTAACACAAAGAATTACAAATCCATTGCAAATTTGAAGGAACATTATCCTAATGCTACTGTGTCCAATCTTAGTGAATAAAAAGATTTGTGACTGGTCCCAAATGCCACTTGCTAGGATTGATACAAATTACTTATTTACCAATCTCAGAAAACAATCTTTTTCTTGCTTGGTTTAATTTTTTCATACCTCATCTCCCTCCTATCATTCCTATTACCCCTCAGACCCTGTTCGATATCTTAAATGAATTAGAGAAATAGCACATCCCCCTATACCCTGTCTCCAGCACGCAAGAGTTGTGTAGTAGCAACGGACGTGCCTATTCAGGTTGAGAGAATTCCCGATTGCATCCCACAAATCAACCCCCAGTCGAGTAGGAGACTAACTCGCCAATCAGAGCATGGAGGTCAGGTACCCATCATCGCGTACGGTACGGAACAAACCTTAAAAAAATTATGGAAATAAAAAGATACGAAATAGTGTATAATTAGGAAGGACGGAAAAAACATTTGCGACTCTCCTCCTGATGATCAACTCTTTACTAACCAAACACATTACATGTATCTTAGATTTCATGTTGAGACACTTTTCTAACACTATAAAACCAAACGTGAGTTCAGAGCGCCCCTCCCCCAGTTCACCATGTGTTACTGCTTCCATTGGCCAGGCCAAAAGTCGCCACTATGACAATATAATATGTTTTACAAGCCTCCGTACTGTGCATGCTGTTCTAACTGTTATCCTTAATAATAATCTTGTGAAGCTAATTGCTAGTTTAACATATGCATTGTAATGGTTTGTAGAAATAGGGGAATGTTCTGTGTTGCATATAACCAAAAACTCCTAGAATTATATGGTGTTCGGTAGAAAAGGGGCGTGGGGGGCTCTTCCAGTGCCTCCTTAAAGGTGCATTGTTTTTTGGTGTATTGTGTAGAAAATAATATTCAGGGTTGTTCCATGGTGGAGTTCTTTGAATGTAGAGAATCTATGATCGTATATGTACCCTATTACTGACTGGTGATGAATATACGAATCTAATTTTCTAGAATTATGTATGTACTTGGACGAGCCAAGTAATATGGATAAAAAAATACACAACATGGTGGCAGCGGTGGGATATATAACACCATGTCAACCTTATTCAGCTAGATCTTTTTTGGTTTGCTTCAGCGCCCGATCAATTCTAGTAGTAATCATATAAAAAATTATGGAACACAATTGAGCGCGTAGAAACAGATAATATGAGAAGTCTTTACCTTAAGAATTAATCCTGTAGTTCCGCTCTGCCTGCATAGCCAGGGTCATTTGGTGGGATGAACATCGTACACGAAATGCGAGGGCTTCTAAGGAGTATCTCTGTTCCTTCAAAATACAAAGTGGTGTGTCTGCTGTTCAGCTTACTCTCTTTGAATGCTCGTGCGATCTGCTGAGCTACACTGACAACACTGGAATTAGGGTGACATTTTAATTGTTTATACAGGAAATCACACAAAGATGCTTTCTATAATTAATATATATCTCACTCATCTGAGTTGGTTTCCGCTTAGAACCGAATTACTTACAGCACCAGTTTTTTTTCGACACAGCGTAAAACAGGTAAAGCAAACAGGTACACTACTAACACTGATATACTTAGACTGGAACTAGCAAAAAGCAAATTTTCTATTTAAGGCACAATAAATTTTTTTTAAAACATATAAAACTTGTTAAATTTCAATAGACAGAAAGTTCTATTACAGTTCCCTTTAAATTATGTTTGATATACAATTAACTGTTTAGAGGTTTTTATCTAGGACTCTATTGTAATTATACAGTCCAACTTTATCATGTGCGAACACGCACAATGAACAAACTCGCAAGTATATTTTTGAAAAACAGGGAATCAAACAGCGTTAAGTCTTCTATCATCCATTAACGCCTTATTCATATATAGCTTTCTACAAAAGTGCAGGTGTATAATAGGCTAGTTTTTTTTTTGCCTAAAATTATGAAGAAAAAAATAGAGTTGGGAAGTGCTGCACCTCTAGCTCTATTCTGGGTGTGGAATTGTCATCAACGGCATTGGCCTCTCTTATCTGCACCTTACATTTCCCCTTTGAGTACATTACAGACTATATAAAACCTTTGAAAAGAACTCTTTAGCCACCGTTGCCCAGCTTGTAATCCGAAAGCCATCAGAACAGTTTGAACAACAACACACTACGTAGAAGGATTGGACACAAGAGACACTTGTTACAAAATGTTATAGTGACTAATAACACTTAAAATAGTACTACAAGGTAATACATCTAAATCTATATTATTTTTTTACAAATCCACCCAGGCCTGTCTTTTGCACCACCTCTCTTATAATTCGAACTACAGTACATTAATGATGTAATTAATAAGAGCACTCAAATAATGCTTCAATTATAGCATAAAATAATTTATAATTTTCGAAACAGTTCTAATTGTTCGCGAAAAGCTTTACAACAGTGTTGTTGATTCTTCGAAGCCGCATTTCTATGCATTATTGTTTACGTACAAACTGTAAAAACACATGTGATATTTTAGAAGCAGTTCTTTAATGCTAAGTTTCCTAAAGAATAATAACCTCTACCTGTTATATCAATGTTAGTAAGACTCTCATACTAACTGCATTAAGCAATGTCAAAGAAGAGCGCGCTTAACCTGGTTAGAGCAACAGGCTTTACGGCCAGATCTTATCAAGTCTCTAGTCATTCCCAAGTACCTGCGCTGGCCTTGCAGGTCCGGACAAAATTTCCACTGTAGAGTAATAAATTACTATCAACCTAGGAAACCTCAGTGGATTTTTAGCGTTTTAGTAACGCTTATGCTATGTTCTATCATTAAATAGGAATCAATAACATGATATTATCTCACTAAACAATGCGAGCGCGAAGCGCGAGCTGAAAATTTTAGATATATTAACCTAAAAACACTGCATTGAAAGTTTTTTTTCTTGTGCTAAGCTTTTTAAGAAGAAACTTATCGCATTAAAGTAGACAACTGGAGAGTCAAAACTGCTTTTAATTGCAACAAAATTCATACCACTGCAATGAAAAATCTTTACTGATTCAGAATATCTAAACCCCTTGTCAATATCTGTTTTAGATCGGGAGCTATCACCTTTCAAAGAAGGGCCCCCATTTTCAGGCTTCAGCGGTACCACGCAAGGGCGTCGAGATTATGACGTCACACCTTGGGCACCCGTACCGTGTCCACTGTATGCACGTGTCCTGCACTGTGCCATATCGCGTACATTGCACATTGTGATTCTTGAAAAATGTCTTTTTCTCTTCTCATCTCAGGCTTCGCGATCTCCCCAGGCCCTGACTAACTGGTCAAAGGTGATATCTCTTGCCGACTGTTCCTCTACCATTTATCTATATAGGTTAATCCGTTTCAATGATGAATTATTTTTCATTATATTAACATAATTAGAATAGGCCTATCCTCAGCACGAGAGTGAGTGAAAAAATGATAACAAAACAAAGTGACATTGTTTTCATTGTGGACTGTTCAAATCACACTTTTAGTTTTGTTGTCATATATGACAAATTATTGGGTAACCAATAATCCTATATATCTTATATTTGTAAGCTTATATAATCTTGAAATTGTTCATTTGGTTCTTGGTAAGTCTCTATATTATTTGCTGTGGCAGATCCCGAGATAATTCATCCGTTAGCTATAACATATTCGTCCAACTTTTGGATGGAATACTCTTTCACGTTCTTCAGTTATAAGTTGAGAAGCTTCTTTTCATGGTTTTTAGATATTGTTCAGGATGAATACATTATTTTTGTAGATCGATCCTTGTTGCATGAATTTGGACAGCATTTTGCATTTGTGAAAAAGCATGCAGTGTTACGAGAGAGCGACTGTATCTCCATCCGCTCGCTGCGGACTGATACTACACCTACGCCCATCGTTGCGTTGTAAGAGATTTAAGCCAAACTGAAATCAGTAGAATGTGTAATATTGCAACAATTCACGGCTTACATCATTGATGTCTTAAAATATTCTGTCTTCTTTATATATATATGATTTTATTTTAAGGAAGTTTCTGGGGTCTTTGTAGGCCATCTGAATTTCGATATAATATAAAGGAATTTGAAGGAGATGTGACATGCACCTTGTCAATTAATGATGGTAGTGTTAACCGTGTAAGTTAGTGGGAAAGTCATGGACGGTGGCATGATATATTTTGCTCTAAAACCTTATTGGAGGGGATTCATATTTTAAAAAAAAAAATCATATTAAATCAATATAGAGATTCAACACAGAATAATCTTCTTAAAATGAAGTCGCTATAAAATTAACGTGGAATTTAAGCATTATATCTCAATGTCACATGGCGCAAGTTAACATTTCACCAACAAAACCAACGGGCCGCACCCGGTTCCAGCGGCCCTCGTGAGAGATGATTGCACGGCAATATCGGTTGTTTTATCGTGATTTGCACAAACTCTTCAAATCCATCGCAGGCAAGTTAATCTACGAAAATCCAATACTAAGATACCAATATCTCAAACACGATATCTTAGGATATTGACAACCCTGGGCAGTGAATTTGCCCAACTGGTGTAGAATCAGGTTGTGATATAAGAGCCATATTATCTGCGATGACACCAGCTATAGCAGCTAGTACGTGCGAGCAATCTTGTTTACGTGTATTATATACGTAGCATCAAGTCTGCAGCGGCAGCTCAGATCAGCGCTGGCTGTGTTCGAGCTGTCCAGGGTGCGACTCACAAACCAGGAGCTCGCTCTGCACGCCGAGCGCCCATTTGGGGGCGGATTAAGACAAGAAACGTTAGAATAACCCATTTACAGCTATTTTCTGAGAGATTGCAAGGTCATGTTTTCAAATTCAATCGTAATAATACGAAGGAAAGTCTATTCGTAACATTAATTTGGCATTATATAGCAAGATATGTGGTATTCTTCTTCTCGTGTGGTTACTTAAAGCAATGCGAGCGCAAAGCGCGAGCCGAAATTTGTTGATAGATAAATTATATCAAACGTGAAAACAGTGGATTTTTAAGTACAGCTTTTCATGCTATGGTTTATAAGGAGATAGCAATTATCTCACTAATCAATGTGGAGGTCCGCGAATGCGAGGCTGACCATTTTAGAATATATCAACCTAAATTGCATTGAAAGTTTGTTGTGTGTGTCTATGTCTTTTTTACAGTAAGATCTCTTATCTAATTAAAACTAGGCGGAGCGCAGATAGCGGAGGCCGAAAATTTTTTAATAAAAGTCAAAGAGTCAATATGGCACCCTGGTTAGGTCAATCTGGGCGGCCTCTTAAGCTATCCGGGTCCATTTGGGCGCCTCCTGATGTGTTATCATCGAATTAACGCCACATGTCGCCGCCAAAGTTTCAAAATCACTTTTGGCTGCCCCTGGGTTTAGATACATTTGGGCGCCCCTAATTCAAGATCAAAGTAGCGCCCAACTTGAATTTTAAGATCCTATATTGTTAGGGTCAATTTTGCGCCCCCTAAATTTAAGATCGAAGTGGCTCCCCTCTATAGTTTAGAGATCAGTATGGCGCCCCTGATTTTAAGGTTTATTGGCGCCCTTAGTTTAAAGTTGGTTTTGGCGCCCCTAAATTTAAGATAGAATTGGCGACCATTATGACGCGCCTTTTTCCCTTTGTATCCTTTCCCCTTCCCGCTCTTTTTCCTTTCTCTTTTTTTTTTTTTATATCTTCAAAGATTTCCTCTTTCTCCTGTTTTGGCGCCCCTGTTCGCCTACCCCCTGTCGGCCTACCGCCCCCCCCCATGCGCGCATGAATTAATTTGTTATGTGGAAGAAGTTTTTGTGTGTTGACTATGTAATTATGGCAAGATAAATTGTTACCTGAGTAAAAAGAGAAAATGTTGGGGAAAAAATAATTTCATTAACTAATTAATAACTGGAAAAATGTATATCATACTTAAGCACATGCCGTAATATAAGGTACATACTCCTTTACGGTTGCTGCTAATAGCAATTCGTAAACATTTGATGAAAACAAAATTATATGATTAAGAACAAATACATTTCCTGCAGCTATGAATTTTAGTCCTAATTTCAATGCTAATTACTGTAAGCTGAAAACTCGGAATGAATTTAAATGCCGCTTATGGCGGTATTGCGCCATCATAACAGCGTCTCTGCTAAATTGAATTACTGTTTTGCGTATATAGTGCACTTAATCGGAATTTGATCAAATGAAACATGTAATTGATTGCTGGAAAAGGGAATATGATTCCCTGATTAATTCCATATATCTTTTAAAACCCAATATTTTCGGCTCGCGCTTCGCGCTCGCGGATACTAAATTATAATGCACAAATAACTCAAATTTTGAGCTCAAAATTTTTCGGCTCGCGCTTCGCGCTCGCAGATACTTAATAGGGTCTACAATGCACAATTATCTAAAAAAATTAATTAATACTAGAAAGTGCCCCTTTATTTATTCCATATATCTTTTAAAACCCAATATTTTCGGCTCGCGCTTCGCGCTCGCTGATACTAAATCATAATGCACAAATAACTTCAATTTTGAGCTCAAAGTTTTCAGCTCGCGCTTCGCGCTCGCAGATACTTTATAGATCTACAATACACAATTATCTTTTGAAAAATTAATTAATACTAAAAAAGTGCCCCTTTATTTATTCCATATATCTTTTATAACCCAAAATT
>CALNVZ010003426.1:47799984-47813652 GCA_940671915.1 Paracentrotus lividus
CTGTGTATATATCATACGAAATTAACCCACATGTCGCCGCCAAAAGTTTCAATACATCTTTTGGCGCCCCTGGGTTTGGATACATTTGGCGCCCCTAATTCAAGATCAAAGTACGTCGCCCAACTTAAATTTAAGATCCTATATTGTTTAGGTCAATTTGCGTCCCCCTAAATTTAAGATCGAAGTGGCTCCCCCTTTATAGTTTAGAGATCATGTATGGCGCCCCTAAAATTTTACAGGTATTATTGGACGCCCCTTAAGTTTAAGTTGATTTATGGCGCCCCTAATATTTAAGATAGAATTGGCGACCATATATGACGCCCTTTTTCCCTTTGTATCCTTTCCCCTTTCCCGCTCTTTTTCCTTTCTTCTCTTCTTTTTTTTTTTTTTTATTTTTTATCTTCAAAGATTTCTCTTTCTCCTGTTTTGGCGCCCCTGTCGCGGCTACCCCCTGTCGCCTACCTCCCCCCCATGCGCGCATGAATTAATTTGTTATGTGGAAAGTTTTTGTGTGTTGACTATGTAATTATGCAAGATAAATTGTTACCTGAGTAAAAAGAGAAAATGTTGGGGAAAAAATAATTTCATTAACTAATTAATAACTGAAAAATGTATATCATACTTAAGCACATGCCGTAATATAAAGGTACATACTCCTTTACGGTTGCTGCTAATAGCAATTCGTAAACATTTGTGATGAAACAAAATTATATGATTAAGAACAAAATACATTTCCTGCAGCTATGAATTTTAGTCCTAATTTCAATGCTAATTACTGTAGCTGAAAACTCGGAATGAAATTTAAATGCCGCTTATGGCGGTTTGCGCCATCATAACAGCGTCTCTGCTAAATTGAATTACTGTTTTGCGTATATAGTGCACTAATCGGAATTTTGATCAAATGAAACATGTAATTGATTGCTGGAAAGGGAATATGATTCCTGATTAATTCCATATATCTTTTAAAAACCCAATATTTTCGGCTCGCGCTTCGCGCTCGCTTGGATATCAAATATAATGCAGCAATAACTCAAATTTTGAGCTCAAAATTTTTTCGGCTCGCGCTTCGCGCTCCAGATACTTAATAGGGTCTACATAGCACAATTATCTAAAAATAAAATTAATTAATACTAGAAAGTGCCCCTTTATTTATTCCATATATCTTTTAAAAACCCAATATTTTTCGGCTCGCGCTTCGCGCTCGCTGATCTAATCATAATGCACAAATAACTTCAATTTTGAGCTCAAATGTTTTCAGCTCGCGGCTTCGCGCTCGCAGATACTTTATAGATCTACAATACACAATTATCTTTTGAAAAATTAATTAATACTAAAAAAAGTGCCCCTTTTATTTATTACATAATATCTTTTATAACCCAAAATTTTCGGCTCGCGCCTTCGCGCTTCGCTGCCTATCATAATGCACAAAATAACTCCAACTCTAAAATTGTTTAAGATAATTCCTCGTTTTAGGTCAGTATAGGCCTATAAATCGGGGATTGTCTAAAACTCGCGCTCCGCGCTCGTTTGCTCGCTCCGCTCTTAAGATTTTTTTTTTCATCCCCTCAACCCCCCCCCCCTTGGAAAAAACCTAGATCCGCCCCTGGCACATCTATTGGTTGACCTAAGTTTATAAAACCTTTAATGATTCGTTGATGATAAAGGATTGGGCGTGACAGATATAATATAAGGATGGTCCTTAAAGAGATAAGATCGGAATACGCATCAAGGATTATATTAGCGCGCTATTATCTTTTGAGATAAGATAAGAGATAATAGAAAAGATAAGACAATTTTCAGAATACCGGCCCAGAATACAAACTTTTCAAGGCGTTGATCCATTTTTATGACGGGGGAGGGGCAAGATGAACCAGCGATGATTTGCACACGGTGTAGAATTTGTATATCAAGCGGACAATTGAATTAAGGAAACAATTTCGTGTCTCCTTTATAATGTGTCCACCTGGCTAAACCTCGTACCCAAAGAAGGAATGTTCATCCAACATTTGCTAGTATTGGGGAAGATGACAATGTATTTATCTAGACAATTTATGTTGACATGTTCATATCGGTTTTACACGTTAGCCGTTAATAACATAGAGACGGACTCACATCGCGTAGCCTATGATTAAAGGTGGACACAGTAGCGCTATTACGGGAATGTTTTGTAGTTTATATCCACTTGGTCTAACAGCAGTTGCTCTACATCTCTGATTGTCTTATACCACATGGGCTAAACCAAAATGATCTACTAACAATTTGGTCTTATTTCCTTTTGGTCTAATATATACTTGCTGTAATTCTCATTTGGTCTATAGTCGCTTTTTCTCATTGCCAATTCGAATGATAGCTAAATTGTCCAATAGCATTTCCGTCTAATTTCCAAATGAATAGTTGAACTATTACCAGTTTGTTACAGAAATTGACCAAGTGGTGTTAGACCAAGTAGGGAATTGTAAAACGGCGAAGTAGAAATGAGACCAAAGGACTAGACGAATGGTTATAGACGAAATGGAATAAGACCATGTGGGATGAGACCATACCGGCATTAGCCAAAATGGGTTTAGACGATCTGGAAATTTGCCAATGTTTTGTTCCTTGGGTAGGTCCCCGCGATAGATCATTGTAATATCTCCTTGTTTAGGTGCTTTAGGAAGGTATTGCCAGAGCTCCTGTATGATGAGGGGGTATCGACAATCTTTTAATCAAAATTGTTTTGTTAAAAAATATTAAGCCCCCTTCCCTGTGGAAATCTTCCGAAGCCTATGTTGATGGTGGTAGTGATGATATTGTCAATAGTGCTAGTGATCTTGATAATGTTTAATACACACTGAAAACCTAAATGGGTAGACCGACTAGCTTTAAAGCTAGTCGTAGTGATGCCCAGACTGACTAGCTTTAAAGCTAGTACCAGTCACGACGGGACTAGTTTTCCTTCAACACATCCGGCTTATTACGGGACTAGCTTTAAAAGCTCGTCCGTCCTCTACCTAGGGACTAGCTTGAAGCTAGTCCGTAAGTTAGTCGTCACGGGACTATGTTTTAATGTTAGTCGTCCATCGCGGACTAGCTTTAAAGGCTAGTCGCGTTTTGACCGACTAGTTTGATGGACTAGGGCATACAAAGCTAGTCGTATGATGCCCAGACTGACGAGGGCTTTGGACGCAGGACTAGCTTTACGCTAGTCCGTCAAGGTGTCAAAACTAGTAGTGCGCTTGTCTGCTCGCGATGTTTTACTTCTGTCTTGACGACTAGGCATTAGCCAAATAGTTTAATATGGCTTATCAGCTTGTTCAGAGACGTCAAATCTGAAATATGAGAAACATTTTAAAGATACGTTAATTTTTTTAGCAAAAATTCAGGAATTCAGCCAAAACATTTTTTATTATGATGATATCAGAATACAGGAATTAATACAAGAGGCCATTAGTTAACATTATGGCAATTATCAATAATGTGATGTTGAGATTTATTTGGAAAATCAAATGTGAATACATTACACTGAACCCCAATTTTGAATTTATACTTTATATGCTTGGCTTTCAGTGCGGGGTTTGAATGTCACGACTGGGGGGGGGGGGGGGAGGGGGCTTAAAAAGGCATTTAGCATTATATTCAACATAGCCATTTTGCCTCTTTAATTAGCTTCACTAGCTGCTGCACTTTAAAAATTCAAGGGGGACGATTCCAGAAAAAAAATTCGAGGGGTGAAACGGTCCCCACTGTCCCCGGGCCCCCCCCCCTGGCTTGCATCATCATTGTCTTGTTTGTTGTAGGCCTGCCTATTTTTGCATTTTCTACGCATATCTTTCTTGAGTGCCACATCAGACTGAATCCCGCAATCGCGCCTCTAATCCAATATTCTGTTCTTTCAGATAATAGTCTAAAAGAAATAGTGGCACATATAATTCTTAGAATTAGAATTGAATTCATTATTTAATGTTGCTATTATCGTTGTCAGTAACACACACGCAATTTATAAATTAATTTGGCAAGACAGAATTTGTTTCGCGTTGGTGATTATAGTATTAATCCGAGTGAAAAAATAACGATATCTATGAACTGAAAAATAAGGAATTCAAAAAGAGTACTCACACATATCACATGAAGGAGATCGCCATTATCATCAAAATCTTCAGTTTTACGGGGTATATCGGATCTGCTTCCTTACAGTTTGCCCATTAAATAGATTTCACATACAGATAATTCAAATAATAGATGATGTCCTTTTCGCAATGCGCATGTTATTCACTCGATGCTATTCACCTTGTATTCACTGCTGTTGCTTAGCCGGGCATTCACCAGTAATCTATAAGAATAGACCACATTCTTGGGTTCTATAGTAACGAGGTATTCAATTTGTTTGTAATTAAAGAATGGAGAACAACAGTTTGAACCTACTCGTGAATTGCATTCTTGTCGTGATTGATGTTATGTATCGTAAGCTTTAAGATTGTCAGGTCAAAACAACCTTTGTTTGAGAATAATGTATTCACTTGATTATGTTCGGAAACATGCCGCTCTAAATTTACCATGGAGATAATAATTGACATTGCATCTGTGTGTATTTCAAAAGCTAGTCAGTCATTTTAATTGTAAGCGATATTGCAGCTATGTGTATCAAATCCTAGTCGGTCATTCTAATGGGTAAACTGAGGCTACCATTCCAATTTTATTGTGTTAGTCCGTCGCATCGACGGACTAACATGAAGTGTGACGGACTAGCTTTAAAGCTCGTCCGTCAAGTTGAGAGATTTGGATTCAGTTGTAAGCTAGTCCGTCTCGACGGACTAACATGACACACTAGCTTTAAAACTAGTCCGTCTTGACTGACTAGCTTTAAAGCTAGTCCGTCCACTGACGGACGAGGTTAGGTTTTCAGTGCATGACCTTCAAACACCCAATAAGGTCTGTATGTTATTCCATGCGTTATATAGCATCTTAATTTTTGTGTTGTTGTTTATTTTCCTTGTGAAAGGAGTTTCGTTGAATGGGACGATTTCCAAGCTAAAGTTCTCATCATTGCAACTTGGTTTGAGGTGGGATTCTTCGGGTTGCAATACGGAATAAATTTGGTAACTATACCTTTGGTCATTTAAAATGTAAATAGTAAAGGAAGTTGTTAATGGGATATATTAATTTAGAAAGTAAATAAGGCATCGTATATTTATTAAAATTATATTTACAAAACAGAAAGTCAGAAAACACAATCTTTGTTTAAATGAAAATTGATAAATTGGATGATACAAAACAGTGATGGAATAAGTAATTATACAACAATTTTAAATCCATGTCATGCACGATACATAAAAGTGAAATAAATAAATAATGAAAATAATGAAATAATGAAATAAATCGTAAATAATAATAAAGTGTAAATGACTGGAAATACTATCATTTTTCTTCTATAGACAGTAATATTATTTTAAGAGACCCTTGGTAGGCTTATGAAATTGTGATATTCACACATTCATATCGTGAAAAATGAATGACCCATAGGGTTAAAAATGTCAGGTGTTTCCTGTCTGACCTGTAGGTTGGCAGTTATGTGTACAGAATAGCTGGCAGAGTGATTAATTTTTTCGATCCTGGACAAAGTTAAAAAATTTCCTTTAAGACAATACCTGGCTTCTCAGTCAATTACTATAGGGTGATAGTATAATAATAATGAAATCCAAACAAATGTTGTTTCCTTCTCCAGCGAAACTATTTCCAATGCATCATCGCCTCTGATGAGTTTGAGACGTTCGCCATTTTCATCTATGACCGAATTGACTGGACTACGGGAGTAGAGAGCAGTGGTGGTGCCGACAATGGTATCGGAGGTACAACTGCCCAGGTATGATCTGAAATCAGACTATCCCAGGTCAAAAAAAAAAAAAAAAAAAAAAAAAAAAAAAAAACAACAACAACAACAACAAAACAAAACAAAAAACAAAAACAAACAAACAAACAACCAAACAAACAAAAACAAAAACAAAAACAAAAGGAAACGGAAGAGAGAGAGACAGAGAGAGAAAAGAAAGAATGGGGGGGGGTGTAAAATTGCGAGCGTGACACTTTCACCCTCAGTACCGCGTTTGACACTCGATTGATCCTGTATATAGTGCGGTACGGTATGTCATGAAACGCCCATTTTGATATTTTTGCATTTTTGGGTTCATTAGGATCCAAGCTGTCAGAAATTGATGGGATTCAAATTGTCAGACCCCTCCTTTATTTCCTGGGGGCCCTTTAAAGGGCGCCATATTGGTCCATTAGGAAAATGTTGTGTATTCCTCCTCAAATCAAATTTTCATTACAATTTTTAATCTAAAATGACCAGAAATGTCATAGTAGTTCATCATCAGTGACATTTCATCTGAACAGTTCTATTATTTTTACCATAATGGGGCTCAATTGAAGAATTATGACAACAAAATAAAAAATAAAAAATGAAATGTTGAAAAACGGGTCAATTTCCTTTATTTTGGGCTAAAATTTTGAAATGAAAAGACACTTCGTAAATATTCAGTGGTATAGATGAAGGACATATATCATACACCATATTTAACAAGTTAAATGTAAAAAATCAGCCCTAATTATCCCTGGAAATCATAATTCAACAGCAGAGGGCGCCATAAACATTTGGAAAATAATTCAAAATTATCTCAAAAATCATCTTTTGGACGCTTTAAATGCACGAACAGAAAGGAGACAAAATAAGTTGATATATACAGTACTTTCCACATGGTAAATAAGGTAATATCGTGCTTTCTTCTTTGTTACTTTTATTATGCCCCCCCCCCCGTCACGCCTGCCGATATCACTACAAGTTGTACATTTACTTTGGTATGGATAATCTTCTATTATATTAAATTGTTCATGGATTGATCATGGAGGACTCTTTCTTCCATGTGTTGACACTTCAAACCATGCAGAGTTGGGGGATGAAGAACATACAAAAACTAAAAAACAACAAGGAAAAATTCAATAACAAATAGCAAGCAAACAAAAAAGCTACCATATCTAAAATGATTTAATTCCAAATTATCGAGGGGTTTGGGAATCATTGCTGTATCATTTGGTTTCGGTTTAACATTTGCAAGCATTGTTTTTTTTTTAAAAAGACACAGATTACTTTTTAACAGCCGAAAAGGTGATTCGAAATATTTCAGTTGCATTACCCCCCCCCCCTTGAACCAACACTTCTAACCTGGCCTCTTCGTGTACTGCTCAATTTTGTAAATTGAATGACAGTACCGTTATCTCCCAACACAATCATTAAAAATTAACAGATATGTTCATGCATAAGTTTCGAACTTCCCCCACCCGCCTAAAAAATAGATTATATATATTGAGGGGGCTCAGATAACATTGAGCCCCCGTAAATATTTTTGATGCCATATGTACAGTATATCGAAATAATATATAATATTGAAACATTTTCTTTTTTCTTTTCTTTTCTTTCGTTTGTTTGTAGGTTTTATTGTTGGAGGGAGGGGGAGGGAATCTCAGATATCATTAAGCCCCTCCAATAACATTAGTGAGGGTGGGAAATCAGTGACCCATCTTCTAATATCTTTTAATACAACACACATTTAGCGTCTCTATTGGCATAAAATCAGGTGTCTGATTTACACTTAAATTGCATTTTAAAATAGATACCACTGCAGGGGTCTGAGCCCCTCCCCCCCCCGCTCCCTCGACTATCTTGGTTGGGGCTGAATACTATGAACCCCAATGTTGAGGGGGCATGGGTATTATTAAGCCCCTCCCCTCCTTGTCCCCTCCCAATTTGTTTTGAAACATGAGATACATTTCAAATCTCTCAAATAACATCCTTTTAGCCCACCCTGCGATTTCGCAAATCTTTAAGTTTATTTATTTATTTATTTATTTATTTTTTTATAGGAACCAAAGGGTCACTACTATTTCGGTTGGGTATCAGCCTTTGAACACCCTCGTTATTTGTGGGGTGGGTCTTCTTTATAATTGAGCCTTACCAAGGGCATACCCCTTCGGTTGGGGCTTAGTCATTGAACCTTCTCGCCCTTTGTTGGGGCTCAGCTACATTTCGGGGGCAGGGGCTTCATATCATTGAGCCCTCTTGCTCCCAATTTGTTATAAAAGGTTTATTTTTATGAAATTATTTGCTCGCTTTACGAACTCGCATGACTTAATGTCTAAACCGCCCAACTATCTCGGATTTTGGCTTAGCAATGGTCAGGCGCAGATCCAGGGGGCCCAGCGTACCCCTCCTAAAATTAAATATATATAAAAAAAAAGGGGGGGGGGGGAACAAATAAGACTTGCTGACACGTTTGACCAACATAACCTTCTTGGTGGCTGAAGGCCGAACAAATTAACACCTACCTATCCACCCCCCCCCCTCCCCGCCGCTTATCGCACGACCAGCGTGACGTGAAAAAAAAAGTTGATGTATCTTTTTGCTCGCTCGGTGTGATGGAAAAAAAATTGGGTGTTCAAACATCTGAAAATCCAATGTTGATACTGATAGTGAAGGGGTACTACTTTGCTTTTGTGGAGCGGGCATGCGCACAAGATGATACAATTATTATTCTGAACCAAGGTCTTGTCCTTGTTTTCGAGTTAAAATGCAAGAACTGGCGGATCAAGGATTTAGAAAATAAAAAAAAAGAAATTTGGAAAAATAGGGGACGCATCCAAAAATATTCAAATTTAACATGACTGTTCAGTCAATGAGTGGTTTTCAAATTATAGATGGGGTGCGCGTACCCTGCGCCCCCGCCTGGATCCGCCACTGGCGTCGTAGCATCTTAATGAAAGAAATAGTGTCCGCTTCCCTGTAATTTTCTATGTGAAAATTTCAAGCAGGCGATGAGTGTAGGGCGGCAAATACCATTTGTAACAAAACAAAACGTGCGATTTTAATAAGCTTTATCTGTAAAAGTACTATAGTTCTAAACTTTCTTTTATTTTTGAATTATCCATGCATTTAGAGTGACCAGAAGTTGATATTTAAGAGTATTTTTTTGAAACTTTATCAAAATATCTTTGTCGCCATCTGTTGTCGAAGTAACGTTTACATCTGATAAAAGACTAAATCGGGGTACATTTTTACCTTTAAAAGGTTGGAATAGCCATCTAAAAGGTATGTGACAATTGTCCTTCATTTATTTCAATGTTTCATACCAATTCAACTCATTTTTTGACATCCTAGCCCGATATAAAATAAAAACGCCATATTTTTTCTCAATTTATACTTACGCCCTTCATTTTTCACAATTGTTTTGTCATTTGGGACCCCTAAACTGTATAGAAAGTAAATTTTGATGATACAATATTATTCAGTATGAATTTCTTTGAAATTTTGGACAACTTAACAGTGAAATTAGCGGAATAATTTTGAATTAGCATGGTTAGCGAGGAAGACACAAAATTCATATATTGGGCCAAAATGGCTCCCCAAAAAGGCCCAATAAGAAATTAAGGAGGGGTCTGAAAATTTGAACCCCATCATTTTTTGATGAGTGGGACCCTCTAGAAGCCAAATCCACCAAAATATCACTTTGGGCAATTTAGTCCTACGGAATGACATAACACATTTGACTAGCCCATCGACTTGGTTTTGAAACAGGGATATCCACGTTACGAGACCACCGTAGCTTTCACGCCTCCTTGAAACATGTTAAAATAGATTAAATGATACAGGATGGTTCTCTAGTGATTTTTAGTGCGAGTACTAAAAATCGATTTGAATTGACAAAGGAACATTGTACCCATTCAATCTTTGTAACCGATCTTTTGTAGGTGGGATTCAATGCAGGAGATGGTATGAAGTCGTCATCCAACAAGTACTCCCGCCGTGATAGCCTCTTCCTACTGGGAAATCTTGTGGCTGAATCCAACATTGATATCCCTGGTGTGTGGGTCTACCACATCAGTTCTGTTTTTGTTGATTGCGCAGGATGCACTACTACAGGTGAGCATGGTTTATATTTACTTAGTCTAAAAATGGTTCGTCCCATTCTATAATATAACGTTTGAGCATGGGCCGACACGTTTAATTGTGTGAACGAAGACTGGATCCGCTAGTAAACGTTTCCATATATTACGTTAGGATGTACAAGTTACATTTTGTACCATATTGAAAGTAGACGTGTACTGACTAAACAGATGAAAATAGGGGGAAAATATTGAAAAAATAGGGTGGACATAGAAAATATGTTATTTCCCCCTTTTTCCATTTTCCGAAATTGGGGGAGGGGGAGGCGGGGGGGGGGGTAGTATATTACAAAACTATAGAAGAAAAATGATATGGAAATAGGAAACAATATTATAAACATGATAAAGATAGGGGGGAAATAGTATAAAATGGGTATGGACGCAAGTAGGTTAGAAAGGATGGAAATAAGAAAACAAAAAACAGTGGGGAAATGTAAATTTAAATAATCAAACTGATTGATGGACTTATTTGGCAAACCATAGGAATTTAGTGAATTCTTTATGGTATTCTAATTTACTTAGGGCAGAATGCCGCGCAACCGCTAGATATCGCAAGCCAACGTTCGTTGACTTTTCCCCGCAACTTTTGGCAACAAGTGCGAAAAAAAAAATTAAAAAAAAATCGGTCGTACCGTTGTCTCGTAATGCGGCGGTCACAACTCGACGTAGGCTATACGGGGCACCTGCCATCAACGTAGACTGCGTTGCATGTACAATGCACGCACAGGTCCTGGGTCAACTTCTGTGATTCCTGCGTTTCTGTAGTAAGGGTATTGTAAAACTTCGAGCACGCCGTACATGCATGGTACCTCCGCAGGCCCGTAACTAGGTAGGGGGGGGGGTAAGGGGGGGGGTTCGGGGGTTCGAACGACCCCCCCCCCCCGCAGGCGAGCAGGGTCCGCTTGACGCAAAAAAAAAAAATAAATAAAATAAAATAATTAAAACCCCGAACGAAAAAGGGGCACTTTTAATACTAAAAAGGGCCCCTTGTTAATCCATATGTCTTTCAAAACACCAAATTTTGCTCTATGATACCAGAAGTTCGGGATCAATTTGTCCTCCATACTTTAAAGACCAATATGTAGCCCATTAATTTTACAATATGAAAGAAAGATGAATATCTATCTATCTATCTGTTTATCTATCTATAATTCTGCTTCTCTCCCTAAGTTCAAGATAAATTTGGCGCCTTAAGTTTAAGCTCAATTTGGCGCCAACTAAGTATAAGATCACTTGGCGCCCCCTTAAAATTTAGATTAAATTGGCGCCATACATGCATGATTTAGGTCAATTTGATGTTACTGGGGTTGAAATCAATTTGGTGCCCCTAAGTTTCAAGTCAATTTGAAAATGCAAAAATAAATGTAACGTGTATTCAAATAAATTTAAATATCTTGATGATTAGTATCCCACAATGTTAATTCTGGAATTTTGATGTATTCGAATGAATACAGGAACACAATATAATAATTAAAAAATGATGCGAGCGCAAAGCGCGAGCGAAAATTTTGCTATGTATATACAGACCCGGATGCATGAATTTTGAAATTTTGATCTAACTACACTGTTCGTCATAAAGGTTGAATATTTTTTTCTGGCTCAAGCGACATGATGTTACTCCGTTATTAATTTCTTGAATGTGTTTGTCACCGCTTTCACTTTCTGGGATCCTGTGTATATCTTGGACGTTCCCTCAACAAAAAATTTTTGGAAAAAGGTTCACGTGAAGGGTTGGGAAAATGTCCAAGATACTGCCAGGGACCCAACAAGTAAAAGCAGGGACAAAAATATTCAAGAAATTAAAGTCAGAGCAAAATCATGTCGCTATAGCGGCAAAAAAATATTCCACCTTTTAGACGGACAGTGTAGAAATAGAGACCATATTTTAAAGACCAATTTGATGCCCCCTTAGTTTCAGGTAAATTCAGTGCCCCTTAGTTTCAGATCATTTGGGCGCCCTATACGTGTAAGCTCAATTTGGCGCCCCTAATTTTAAAATCGATTTGACGCCCCCCTTAACTTCAATTCAGCGCCCCCATAAGTTTCAGGTCATTTTGGCGCCTATACATGTAAGCTCAATTTGGCGTAGCTAATAACTTGAAATGCAAAAAAAAAAAAAAAAAAAAAAAAGAAGAAGATAATAATAAATAAAAATAAATGTTAATTGAATTAAAATACCTTTAAATGTTTGATGGTTAGAATCTCATAATGTAAATCCTGGTAAAAGATGAAAAACATAGGCGTGTGCGAAGAGGGAACGGAAATTTTGATGTATTCGAATGATTACTAGTAGAAAACAGGACATTTTATACGTTCCTCAGGAACACAATGTAATATCTCAATGGGAAAAGATGATGCGAGCGTGAAGCGCGAGCGAAATTTTGCAATATAAATACAAACCAGGAGGCATGGAATTTTAAAATTGGCTATTTCTAGATAGAGACCATTTTAAAGACCCCTTTATATTTTTGTGTGTGTTTTGGGGGCCCCTTAGTTTCTGGTAAATTCGGCACCCCTCCCTAAGTTTAGGATATAGTTGGAGCCCCTAGGTTTAAGATAGATTTGGCACCCTTACGATTAATATCATTTTGGCGCCCCTCTATGTTTAAGTTCGATTTGGCGCCCCCTAAATTTAAGGTCGATTTAGCACCCCTAAGTTTAAGGTCAATTCTGGGCCCTCTCCTAAATCTAAGGTCGATTTGGCGCCCTACCTATGTTTCAGGTCAATTTGGCACCCCCTCAGCTTCAGGTCACTTTGGCGCCCCCACCTAAGTTTCGGGTCAATTTGGCGCCCCCACGTTAAGGTCATTTTGGCGCCAAGAGGAGAGATCAATTTCAACAAAAAAGCATCTGATTTTAACAAACACCTTTTCAAACGTTTAACAAGTATAGGTTAACTGTTCCACAACTCTGGCAGAAGACATGTAACCCTTTTCAAAGACCAGGGGGGGGGGGGGCACAGTGTGCCCCTACCAAACTTTTATAAACCTTTTTCTGTAGGGGGAGACCTAGGTATTGGACGTTACAAAATTCAACATTTTGGGCCAGATAATTCAAATGAAAAGAACTCACGGCACTCACATATTGGGTCTGTAGTTAGCCTATTATGTTGGCTAAACCTGAGCATATAAAACTTGAAAAACATGTAAACAACTACTGTAACCACCAGCTTAATTGTGGGTCATTTTTTGTACACAACCTACCCCAATAGCGAATTATAGCCCAACGGGTCAGGTCACTTGGTAATACGAGGACCATAAAGTTAAATCTCAACGCATGACTATAGGTGTCCAGGTAAATAAGAATGCTAAACACCGGTAAATGTGGAGTGTTACATCTAACTATTTTCAACCAGTTTCTCGACATCGTTAACAGTAGATCAAGTAGAAGCTCTAAGAATAAGACAAAAGTAATAAAGTAAAAATAAAAATATTAACCCAATGAAAATTAGACAAAAATGTAATTTAACATAGATGTAATTTAATTGGGGGTAAGTTGTTAACAATCAACATGCGGGTAGGTTGCTTGAACAACCTACCCCATGGGTGATTTTGAACACGACCAGAATCAACTGTAGCACAGTCCATTAGGTCAGACGATAAGGGCGCATGGCTAGGGGGTACTTAGTGAATACATGTACTATTTTACAATACCAGACTATCATCAATGTGCCTTCATTCGTAAGCTATTACAAATTCG
>CALNVZ010003426.1:47822167-47879127 GCA_940671915.1 Paracentrotus lividus
CAATCACACCCCCCACATTCGAGACCGTCTACGCCAACTGGCATGCAATGCCATGTTGTCATCATTCAAAGACATCAAATTCCGCCCTCGTCTGTGTTTTCCTCTGACCATAATTTGCATTATAGGATAAATCATCAAGACATTTCAATGTATTTGAATACACGTTACATTTATTTTTGCATTTTCCTAGGGGCATCAAATCACCTAAATCGTACATGTATGGCGCCAATTTCAAACTAACATTAGGGGGCGCCAATGATTAGTTGGCGCCAAATTGAGATTCAACTTAGGGGCGCCAAATTATTCTTAACCCTAATCAGACTGGTGGGGGGGGGCCATCATGGCCCCCCCCCTCGACATTTTTCCGCGACCACTCCGCCGCACGAAATTTCTGACGCGCCGCTTGCTGACTTTTTACTTTCAAGTCTCGCGCATCTTTTGAAACCATTTCGCAAAAAATCGGTCGTATCGTTACGACGCTGCACGATTTTCAAAAATATCCGTCAGACCGAAAATGGCTCAAAACGTGATTTTGTGTACAAAGTCAATGCAAATTGAATTTCTTCACCTAATTCATAAAAGATATGATTATTTTCACTTTCATTGGCTGAAATCAATTGATTTTGCATATTTATGCTTAAAAATGGTTCTTAAAATGATTTTTGCGTAAAAAAAAAGAAAAACAAAAGGTCGAAAAAACAAAGAAAATACATAAGAATTCATAAAACAATAAAAATACATAAGAAATAATTTTAAACAAGATTTTTTCTAGTTACAATTGTAGGAATGCTATAAGGAATAATAATAACACAAAATTAGTCTTAGGAGCTTTAATTTTTTCAATTAGAGCAAAAAGATTGATTTCATGCATAAATTAGCATAATTAATTCATATAAAAAAAAATCATATTATTTGGAAAAATTAACAAGCGCAGTCTTGTAGATTACATGGCTCACTACCATCGTGCAAAATTTCGGCGCGGTCGCGCGACGGCGGCCGAGATCTTAAGGGGCGCCATCATAGGCCCCCCCCCCCCAGTCTTGACAGCTACCAAAACACCCCAGTCTGATTAGGGTTAAACTTAGGGAGGGAAGTAGAAGGATAGATAGGCAGCTAGATAGATAGATAGATATTCATCTCTCTTTCATAATCATGTAAAATTACTGGGCAACATACGGTCTTTAAATTATCATGATTATGGAGGCCAAATTGATCCTAAACTTCAGGTCTCTATTACATAGAGCAAAATTTTCGATCGCGCTTCGCGCTCGCTTCATTTTCCAAAGAGTTATTACATTGTGTTCCTGAGGAATGCATAAAATGTCACGTTTTCAGAGATCATTCCGATACATCAAATTTCTGCTCGCGATTCACGCTCGCCTATTTTTTCTTTCTTGTAACCAGATTATGAGGATTCTGAACAACAAAACATCAATATACATTTGTTTGATTTCACATTACTTGATGGACAAATTTCACATGATTTTATATGGCTTGCTTTCAAATCGTTTTGATGGACAAATTACAGCTCCCGCTCATATGATATTCTGATGAAGAGCTAAACAAAATTGATACCCCTAATTGCTTAGAATTCTTTGCTTTCTGATCGTAAAGTAGAGGGGAGAAAAAATCTGATCGCGCTTCGCGCTCGTATTTAGAAATATTCGTATTTTCATCTATAGCGGTAATACCTCATATACCTAGAAATTCTTTTCCATGAACTCACCATTGGCAAGTATTTAAAATTAAAAAAAAATAATAATAAAAAAAAAAAAAATCAAATAAATTATTATTCAACATACATACATATTTTGAAAAGTACACAGGGGCGCCAAATTCACGTCGGGCCCCCCGGGGTGCGAAATCCTGGATACGCGCCTGAGACTGACGAGCTTTTGAGCTGGACTAGCGTTACAGCTAGTCGGTCATGGTGTGAAAGATAGTCCGTCGCGCTTTTCTGCCGCGATGTTCTTGCTGCTGTCTTGACAGACTAGCATGACGTACGAGGTTAATATGGCTTCACCAGCTTGTCAGAGACGTCAAATCTGAAATATTAGAAGACATTATAAAGATACGATTAAAACATGCATTTTGTCACAAGAATCTGAGCACCAAAAAAAAAAAAAAAAATATTATGATGATATAAATCAGAAGACAGGAATTAATACAGGAGGCACAATTAGTTGACATTATGGCAATTATCAAATAATGGGGGCACGGGGCCCAGGGGTCGCCGCCATGGCTTGCATCATCATGACTTTTTGTTGTAGGCCTACCTGCTTTTGCATTTTCGGCGTATACACTTGTCCTTGAGAGCCACCTCAGAATCCCAAAGTCGTGCCTCTAATCCAATATTCTTTTCTTTCAGATACAAGTAATCTAAAAGAAAAGTGGCTCCTATATTTATTATTAGAAGTAAATTTCAATTTTCATAATATAATGTGATTGTTACTATGGTTGTAAATACACACAATTTATAAATTGATTTGGCAAGACATAATTTCGCGTTGGTGATTATAGCATTAATCTATGTGAAAAAAATAACGCTATCTGTGAACTGAAGCATAAGGAATTAAAAAAGAATACTCACACATTCATTTCACAGGAAGGAAATCGCCATTATAATCAAAATCTTAAGCTTTACGGGGTATATTAAGTGTGCGTCTGTACAGTTTGCTCATTAAATGGAATTCACATACAGATAATGCAACTAATAGTGATGGCCTTTTCGCAATGCGCATGTTATTCAATAAATTGTACCACCCTCTATTCACTGCTGTTGCTAAGCCGGGAATTCACAAGCAATCTATAAGAATAGACGGTTCATGGGTTCTATAGTAACGAAGTATTCAATTAGCCTGTAATTAAAGAATGGAACAATATTTCTAACCTACTCGTAAATGGCATACTTGTCACGATAGATGTTTGTCTCGTAAGCTTTCAGATTGTCAAGCCAAAACAACATTTGTTTCAGAATGTATCAACTTGATTATGCTCGGAAACAGAATACATAAAGAAGGTACATTGAAACGACATTGCAACTATTTATATCAAAAGCTAGTCAGTCAGTCTCAGATTGTCAAGCCAAAACAACCTTTTAGTGCGGTTTGTTATGTCATCTCGTGCAATATGATTGCCAAAATTGATTTTTCGATTGTTTTGGCTTCTATAGGGTCATACTAAGCAAAAACCGTCAGGGGTCAAATTTTCAGACCCCTCCTTCATTTCCTGGGGAGTAGTTTGGGGGCGCCATATTGGCCCAATAGGTAAAATAAGTGTCTTCCTCCCTAATTCAAATTGTTTTCACCATTTTTTGCGCAAAGTTGTCAAAGATGAGAGAGATATTCATACTAAGTAATGTACCATAATTAACATTTAACCCCCTTCCTGTTTAGGGGTCCCAATTTGCAAAAGAATGGTAAAAATAAAGGGTGAAAATATAAAATCCAGACAAATGTGGACGTTTTTCTCTCTCTTTTGTATTAGAATGTCAGAATAATGGGTTGAAATGATATTATATAATGGAATAAATAAGGAACAAACATCACATTGAGTTTACTTGGCTATTCTATTGTTTAAATGTAAAAATCTACCCAAAATTTGTCTTAAATCAGATATATTATGACAGTTCAACACAAGATGGCGCCAAACACATCTTGATAATTTTTCAGACTACTTAAATATCAAATTTTGGACACTATAAAGGCATTAATAATTCAAAATATTGGAATATCTTGAAATGTAATAATTTAACAAACAAGTTTACGAAAAATTGTAATTTTTCTTTTGTTAAGAATGGTTTTACCACCCACTCACAGCCCACTAAAAATAGCAGATTAAAAGTTTTTATTTTTTCTTTTTCTTTACAAATAGTTTTGCTGCCCACTGCCCAACTGCATGAATTAAAAGTAATAACGAAAAAAAAACAAAAATGAAGTTGTGATATCATCGTTTACCAACGCTTGACACATAACACAATCTCTATCTATATAAATTATTTTACAAAATACGAGAATACATTTTCCGAGTTATGAAAAAGTGAGAGAGAGAGAGAGAGAGAGAGAGAGAACAGGGAAACCTACATATTTTGTGCTTACCGTCATGACCGTGATAACAGGGAAAATAAATGAGGCTACCAATTAATATTGTTTGCTCTAATTGGAAAATCTTTCCTTGTCCGTCCCGATATTAGCAGGAATACATGGCAAATTTTTAGCCCTTGTAACAGAAGCACTTATTACATTGTAAAGATTTAGAGGGAAGGGTATCCTAAACGAATAGGAAAAGGGGTTGGTTACTTGTAATGCCTAAAAATGTATAAAGCTGCATGCAAAGAGTTGTATATATTTATATAATTGAATTAACAGGTAGGTTTTTTCTTCCCGTTGTACTTCTGCAAATGCTTTTAAACTAAGATAATGCGAGCGCGAAGCGCGAGCTAGAATTTTGAGCTCCATAGGAACGAATCTTGCATTTGAAGGAACCTTCCCTTATACAAATTTTCATACGTTTTGTACAAGCTTGTTTAACTAGCTTGCGACTAGCTAGTTTCATTCCAAATATGTAAATGAGTTGCACGCTTGCTTGCTCAAACTAGCTTGCAGCAAGCTATAGAACTAGCTCAGTGACTAGCTTGTTTTGGAACAAAACCAGCTTGACACTAGCTAGTAAGATAAGCTTGTAACAACCTAATTTAGCAAGCGTGCAGCTCATTTACATATTTGGAACGAAACTAGCTAGTTAAACAAGCTTGTTGCAACACTAGCTAGCGACAAGCTTGTAATTGAGCAAGCTAGTATAAGCATATAAGCTTGTGGAAGCTAGTTCAGCAAGCATGCAGCTTGCCAAAAACAAGCTAGTTCAAGAAAAACCAGCTTCCCACGAGCTATTTGAAACAAGCTTGCTGCAAGCTAGTATATGCAGCTTCATTGTATAGCTTCCCAATGTCTCGTCTGCCATACTTTATATTAATTTTGTGTTGGTTCTCCCATACACTTGTATTTGAGTCAATGTACTTTTTTTCCTGGTTAGTTATTCTTGAATTCCTGTTTAATTACATGTAATTGAAATATATTATTGAAATTCTCTGCATGTTGTTTATTGATCAATCGTAACATTTAGGAAAAATTTTAAATTGAATCAAATTATCAGAAATGGAGTAAATTACTTTTAAATCAAATAGATTGTACAAAAGTACTAAATTGCACACACCCTGTGTTTTGTATGCAAATTACCTAATTTGCACTTATAGCTTTTTGTACAGCTTGCAACTAACTTATTTACAAGCTTGTCACTTTTTCTCTAACTATCTTGCAAATTTTCTGGGAAGCTTAATTGTCACTAGCTAGCCGCTCTCCTGTTTTCGGCAAGCTAGTCACAAGCTAGTCATAGGAGGGTTCAATATTGGCACGTTTATACACCCAACTTGCAAATTTTCCTGCAAGCTAGTCACAAGTTAGTAATGGGAGAGTTCAAATAGTGGCAGTTTCTAACCAACTTGCAAATTTTCATGCAAGCTAGTAGTGGGAGGGTACAAATAGTGGCAGTTTACAACTAACTTGCAAATTTTCCTGCAAGCTAGTAATGAGAGGGTTCAAATAGTGGCAGTTTATAACTAACTTGCAAATCTTCCTGCAAGCTAGTCACAAGCTTGTAATGGGAGGGTTCAAATAGTGGCAGTTTATAAATTTACACACCTTCCTCCAAGCTAGCTAGTTGCAAGCTAGTTGCAGGAGGGTAATGATTGAAACTAACTTGAAAAATTTATGACAAGCTTGTCACTATCTAGACCTCTTATGCAAACTAGCTTGTTTTCCTGCAAGCTAGTGCACTAGCTAGTCACAGGAGAGTAAAAATATTGGCACGCTTGCAACTACCTTGAACATTTTATGATAAGCTTGTCACTATCTAGCCCTCTTATGCAAACTAGCTTGCTTTTCTGCAAGCTAGTGCACTAGCTAGTCATAGGAAAGTAAAAATATTGGCACGCTTGCAACTAACTTGAAAAAAATCCTGCAAGCTAGTCGCAAGCTAGTCAGTCTCTGTAGTAAGCTAGTTTCAAGATGGTTATTATGTTGTAAGCTAGTTTTAAGGTGGCAGCTAGATTGCAGCACGCTTATTTTCTGAAAAACACGCTTAATAAGATTGTGACAAGCTCGAAACTAGCTTGCGACAAGCTTATTTTTGTATAAGGGTTATTACCAAATTGTACATCATAAATGGCATAATAAATTCATGTAAAGGTAAAACAGTTTAAGGGCAGTCAATGGAACCCCATCTCAGAAATGAATCAATCCATACTTCCAATGCTACCCATTTTAATCTAAACTTTTGTTCCATCAGTTCGTATGAAATGGCTCCTGAAAACAAATTCATCAGGAGAGCAGGCCATACCAACTTGGACCAAACAAAATGGGGGGGGGGGGGTGGCAGGTGGTCTTACATTTCTACGAGCGTATTTTTTCTTACGTGATTTAAACCCCAATCAAAAATACTTTATGCGTTATTTATTAATTCAGGTAAGTTGTGAGTAAAATTGGTGCGAAAGTCAATTTGACCCACCTGTGCCTTAGAAGGAATAATGTCCCGTATCTTAAGACTTTACCTTGTGTATTTCCTAGGGGACCCGAGTTTTAATAAAAAATAACAGTTGGAAACATCTATTCTACTCGAGCAGTGGGGCAAAAAAATTGATTAGTAATCATGACTATCATCTTGTGCGCATGCCCCTTAGCCCCCTTGACCATGTGCTAAACCTTGAAAGAGGTAAATCGATTGTGGAAGCCATGAGGAGCATTGGCGGAGATACAGGGGGACGGGGGGGGGCGGGGGTGTCCCCTCCCCTCGATTTTTTTTTCTGGGATCGTCACCCTACCCCCCCCGTCGATTTTGATAATAATATAGTTTCGATTTATATAGTCGCCTAATATGACAAATTTCATCTCTAAGCGCTTTACAATTAACATTTTTTTGTCAAGTGATCAGCTAATGAAGCTAGTGAAGAAGCAAAATTTATGTCAAATACAATGCTAAATGTTATTATAGGGCACAATTTCGCAAACAAAACACAAGACAATGATTAAATGAAATGCATTTACCTCAAGTCGCTATATTTGTATTCATGGAATATATTTTTTTGTTATAATGCTTTATTCTTTAAATTGTCATAAGTGTCTGCATAATTTGAAAAGTAGGTCATTCTATTTCGAATTTTGGATATACAAATATATCTTTGGGACGCTTTATTCCGCTTGAGTGTATTATCAATTCCCTTTCCGGGATTTCCGTCCCATCACCCCCCCCCCCCCCCGCCCCCAGTCGTGACATAAAATCACTGCCCTTGATGAGGAGTATAATATGAAGCAGCTTTTTCCTTGGTTGATGGTGAAGATGAAGATCGACTTGATAGGCATTGTGAGCTTAATGCTTCTTATATATGGTATAGTGGATGCAGTAGCTCTCTAGTGTCGAGTCTTGTCTCTCGATTTATAATGACACTGGATACAATTATGAATATTATGTCCCCCAAAAAACCTAAGCAATATAATACTGGAGAATAATTATAAACAAAAGGTAAAGATAAAATTCATAAGTGAAAAACACAAGAATAGAAATAGAAATAGACATTGATAATGCTCCATTTGATTATACCCAATTGAGGCATTTCAGATCATTATTTCTTGTTATAAAATTTAGGCCTAAAATGTTAAAACTTTTTATTTTTGATAATAATAACCAATTATCGCTATTTCATGCAAAAACTAAATACTCTATTAACAAACAAAACAAATGAAACGAACAATTTCTTGCTTTATTAGAATATTATGGCGAAGTCTCCTATTAGATAGATCTCTGAAGTGCATGTAAAATTTCATCGCAATCTGATGTTCTGGGACATATGAAGAGCATTGCTTAGCTTCAATAAATGTAGGGGGTCAATGTGAAAGTAACGAACGAGAATGCATGATAACCATGTGAAAAGTATTATATATCAAATTTATCTTGTTTCTGATCCATTCATGCCATTAGAGTGCCCAGAACATGATATTAAATAGAATTTTTCAATTATTTTTTTTTTAGTGTGTTTGGCGCCATCTGGTGTTCGCGTAAGATTTTAGGGATAATTAGGGTATTTTTTACATTAAAAAAGCTAAAAATTGCCGTTTTGATGATGTATGATACGTGCACTTAAACTCTTCCACTATATGATACCAAATAATACCTTATAATTTGTCAATTTTAGCCAGAATTAATGAAGATAGACGAATTTCTTAACATTTTCAATTTTTAAATGTTTTTTATGTGTAATTCTTCACAAATTGGGCCTCATATGGTAAGAAAAATTCAACTTTTAAGATGGAATGCGACTGAAAATGAACTACTACGACATGTCTGGTAACTTTAGATGAAAAAAGATATTTCAAAATTGATTTGAGGAGGACTGCACCCAATTTTCAATATGGCGCCCCCTAAAGGGCCCCCAGAAATTTAAGGAGGGGTCTGAAAATTTGACCACCTTCAATTTCTAATACTTGGACTCAAAAATGCCAAAAAATGAAATTTGGCGTTGATATTGCACGGGAGATGTTTTTGTGACATACCGTACCGCACTATTTGTTTGAGAATGTTGATTGTATCCAACTTCTATTCACTGTTGTTGCTAAGCCGGGCATTCACCAGCAATCTGTAAGAAAATACCGGGTTCTTGAGTTCTATAGTAACAAGGTATTCAATTAGTCTGTAACTGAAGATTGGAGAACAATTTTTGGAATCTACCGGTACTCGTCAATTGCATACTTGTCATGATACATGTTTGTCTCGTAAGCTTTCAGATTGTCAACCCAAAACAACCTTTGTTTCAGAATGTATCAAATTGATTATGCTCGGAAACAGAATAAATAGAGAAGGTACATTTGAAACGACATTGCAACTATTTGTATCAAAAGCTAGTCAGTCATTTTAATGGCTAAACTGGGTCCACCCAGCTTTTTTTATCGTCCTAGTCGGTCCCGTCGATGGACTAGCATCAAGCTTGACGGACGAGCTTTAAAGCTCGTCCGTCAAGTTGAGAGATGTAGATTCAGTTGTATGCTAGTCCGTCTCGACGGACTAACATGACAGACTAGCTTTAAAACTAGTCTGTCTTGACCGACTAGCTTTAAAGCTAGTCGGTCCATTGACGGACGACGTTAGGTTTTCAGTGTAATCATGCGAAAATAAATCGATTTCATCCAATTAAAGTGAAAGTAATCATATATTTATTAATAACTTGGAAAAAACTCCATTTACCTTGACTTTGTACACATGTAGCGTCCTTAACAATTAAAATGTAACGTCCGTAACAACTGAGTATATGAATATAAAAAAGGCCCAAGTCCATAGGAGGTCATTTCGAGAAAATCGAAAAAACTGAATATTTTTTAGATTTGGGCAATTAAAGTATATTTGGCCAAAATACATCAGAGAACATCATGAAACAAATTTAAGTGTACATTTTTTAGGAACATTAATATTCACGTTACTTGTGGGCGGGGCCTTTTGTCTGGTGGACTTCGGTCATTTTTAGAATCATATGAACTTGGGTCATTCTTACATTCATATACATGGTAGACTTCTGTAGTACTGAATGTAGCTGATGTATTTGTGGATGAGCAAGCGGTCGTGGGTGTGGGCGTGTGGGTGTGGATGTTAAATGTGAGGAACTGTGTATGTGTTGCAAATACTAAAAAAAAAAAAACAGAATTTGCAAAACGACGCATTATTCATGTTTTACAGTTTCCTCGTCCCTCGTCCATGACACAAAAAGAAGTCTTAAGCACTCAAACAACAGTTCAAAAATGGGGGGGGGGGGGTGGGTATGGCCCCTCCCTTTTATTTTTTAAAATTAAATAGAAAAACAAGAAATACAGAGGGCGTCCCCACCTTAAGCTCAGGTTGGGGGTGTAAATGAAGTGAGAACTGTTCCTTAGCAAGGACCTTTATTTCATGCTTGCCAGAGATTTTGGGTTAAAATGCTTTTGTAAATGGGCAGAATTTTTTAACTTTATTGCTGGCCAGTGAATTTTGGGGGAAAATTCTCAAAAAAGTAAACTTTATTTGTGTTGTGAGCGAATTTTGTAAGAAAACATCACTCCTGAATCCGTCCCTGCATGCCCCACATCCACACACGGACATCAGCATGGGAATATTTTTTCTTCTATCTTTGAGGAGCTATTTTTTTTAAAATATTGACTCACACCCACCCAAACACCCCTTACACACCCTCTGACACACACACACACAGGGGTACACACGAGTAAATGATATGCACGCAAGGTTTTTTGGGAAGGCGTACTAAAGATGAGGTCATTTTTATTGATGGAAAATGGTCATATCAAATCATTTAATGGTTTTATGTTGCCGTTTAATGAAAAAATATGTGCTGTAAGTCCTACTCTTTCATAATTTACCATTTAGTTAAAGATTGGGCACTTTGGCGTATTTTTTAGGAATCTTTTTCGCAATTTTGTACATCTACTAAATCACGCGTACAAAAGTCGTCTCTTTTGTCATAGTCCTCGCTCAAGGATTCTTTGATTTTTGTTTGAGCTGACAAATTTTCTATAAGTCCTTAAGTACGAGTCCTTTAAATTTTAACTTTGCTGTGATAATTAAAACGATTTCCATCGACAGAATTTGGAAGTCTGTTTTTTGAAAGAGCGTATAATTTAACACGTGAGCCTATGGGCGTCTATTTACTCGTGTGCTCCCTTTAGCGGAGCTAGATTAACGTTGTAAGGGGGGTGTCTTCTGTCCTCTGAATCGTCAAACTTACTCGGCAATGCTCGGAGAGCGTTTTATACGACTAGAACTCGGACAGTTTGGTACACTCATGAATTTAAATAATCATTTTCGGTGCTTTCGTATATCAACGCGTCAAATAAGACAAATAAGAACTTTAGCTCTGTATAACCTCTGCCTCGTTATTTTTTTATTTATGTGAGCGTCGACGTGAACAAAATAAAGAGGCAAGCACTGGGGGGGGGGCGTTTTGTATTCAGTTCCACATTGCCGCTTTAATGGGGGTGGGGTGGGGGCTACGGTAATAAGATAGACAGAAGGGGGGAGGGGTCCTCTTATACTAGATAAAATGACACTGATTTTGATCGACTGCCTGTAAAACTAATAACTAGCTTGCCAGTTTCGGCATCCTTTGGAACCCGGGATCGCGCCCCGGAACCCCAAGTATTATTTTTCAACAAGATTGCTGTTATTGCGGCGTGTTATTGGGGTCGGCACGGGGTCTGTTTTTCAACTCCTGTTGCAAATTCTTGGCTTATACAAGAATGCTTGGTATCAGTTTTATTCAGTTGATCAAACTCTTTACATTAAAAACACAAAAAATACAATATTTTTTAATATGACCCACATATAGGGTACACACGAGTAAATGATATGCACGCAAGGTTTTTTTGGAAAGGCGTACTAAAGATGAGGTCATTTTTATTGATGGAAAATGGTCATATAAATCATTTTATGGTTTTATGTTGCTGTTTAATGAAAATATGTGCTATAAGTCCTACTCTTTCATAATTTACCATTTAGTTGAAGATTGGGCACTTTGGCGTATTTTTTAGGAATCTTTTTCGCAATTTGTACATCTACTAAATAACGCGTACAAAAGTCGTCTCTTTTGTCATAGTCTCGCTCAAGGATTCTTGATTTTTGTTTGAGCTGACAAAAATTTTCTATAAGTCCTTAACTAACGAGTGCTTTAAATTTTAACTTTGCTGTGATAATTAAAACGATTTCCATCGACAGAATTTTTGGAATGTCTGTTTTTGAAGAGCGTTAATTTAACACGTGAGCCTATGGGCGTCTATTTACTCGTGTGCCCCCACAAGGTATTATAATACCCAAATAACACAATCTGTAATGAGAGAGGGCGCTTTGATATGAATGTAAGAAAAGCCCAAGTCCTGGACTTGGGCTTTTCTTATATTCATACCAGATATAAGGCATTTCTGAGATGATTTCAGATTCATCATTTATACACAAGATGAGTCATTGTATAAAGAACAATTTCCCATATTTAACTCAATTTCGCCAAAAATTGGACTTGGGCCTTTTTTTATATATTCATATAGGGTACATGCAGGTAATATGGGCCCCCTAAGCTCATTTGCTTAATTTGCATAAAATTACGAAATGACACACAGTCTAATCTTTGTTTATATGAATCAATAACTACTGCTCTAACTTTTATTGTGAAGAAAAACAATTATCACCAACCCCCCTGTCTGCAATATTCAAATGTTGACGTCATTACCAAAGTGCCCACATTACCTGCATGTGCAGGTTATATGGGCACATGTATTCAATGTATGTTTAAAAAACTACAATGACTCTACCATATCTGGAATTTGCTTAAAATGTTTAAAGTCATTGGCCCATATTCTGATAGCAGTAAAAGTTAACCCTGGGCTGAAGTTAACCTTGGGTTAACTAAACCACACTTAATCCACACCTCTGGTTTAAGTCCTATTGGTATTCTGATAGCCTAGTTTAACAAAAGTTTAGAGCTCATCTCCTCAGAATTCCCAGGTCAGGATCTTGCGTAGAGTGCAACGCAGCTAATGCAACAATGCAATACGCGTATTGCCAATCGTGCGCAACGCACTGGTCGAAGGGTGAGGCAGGTTTGATTGATTGATTGATTTTTTATTTTATTTTTGTCATGTAATGCATACATTTTCTATTGAGGATTGGACGTGTTTTTAACATGAGAGAGTAATCAATCTGGATTTTTTTTCGTTTTTATATGGTTTTAATAATCCTCCCCAGCCCCCTTATCACAAAAATTAGCTTTAAATTTTTAGATTTGAGGTGCAAATGGCTGTAGTAACGACGATGCACAGGATTTAAGCCAGACTTAAACTACCCCCTGCATGGGTAGTTTAAATTTTGGAGGATTTATTACCATACTGAACCCTGGGTTAAGCTAAACTTTGCTATCAGAATATGAAAATTTAACCAAGGGTTAAATTGAGGAGTTAGACTAGAGTTAAACTACCCTTAACCCTGGGTTAAGCTAAACCAGGCTATCAGAATATGGGCCATTAACTTTAAGATATAATTTGAAATTATAAGATCCTTCAGTAAATCCTTTGACTATATATTTCATTTTTAGGTATTTTGTATATTATTTCCTTTTTTAATATTATTTATTGTTTTCATTATACAAGTCAATATAGGCCTACAAAAAATTATTTATATTAATTATATAATGTGAATATATCCCCCAAAATCGTAGCAAAGAGATTGATGCCTCATCCCAATACTAAGTACCAGAATCATTTCCGCCAATTTGGATGTCCCATATGTGATGCGTCACGTCGAAAGGAGAGACTATTCGCAATTTTTGAAATCCATTTTATTTGATATTATTGATCCCTGATTCATTGCTTTGAATTTTGGATATATACCCGACTGTAAAGAGTAAATAGAAGTGGAGATATTAGCCTCTGAACGCGAGGAGAATTGTGCTCTTGGAAATCAAAATCAAGAGAAAAACGTCTGCGAAGTGACTTCCTTTGTACCTCCGCGCCAGAAAAATAAAACACTCTGTCACCGCTGTACTCACCGAAATGCCCTAGCAACCACTTGTTACAAAGGTAAACGATTGACCAATGAGGAGGCTGCATTCAGGATACAGAGAACAATACTCTCCTTCACGCATGATCGAGGCAAGCGCATAACGGCGATGTTCAATCTTCTCAAAAAAAAAGAAGCTGAATTTGGTTAGTTGTTTTATATCTTCGTCAAAAATGAAAACGTCATGCTCTTTCTAATTGTTTAAGAAAAAGTCCGCTCTTTTAAGAAAAGTGTTTACCATCCTGGCGCTAAATTAGTAGAAACAAAACTATTTTAAAACCTTTTTGGGGTTTTATTCCGATGTTTGCGTGCTTCTTTGAATGTCAATCGCGTACTCTTACTCATAATAAAGCGAGTCATTTTGATCTGAACTCTGTTGGAAATTTTAAACATAATAATGGTCTATAGACTAAATATTCTTGTACAGGGGCTTATGCATTTTGTTTATATTCTTTGAATAGATATATGATAGAGATATGCCCAAAAAATGTTTTAATAAATTATTTGCGCCTCACGAATGTATTTAGAATTTCTCTGATCACGTTTTATGAGTGCTGGTTAGCTTAAGACAATGAAAATAAAAACGTAAATGATTTGCTCGATCTCGTCTTTTATTGATCAAACTTGTTACCAGTAATAAGAAGATATAATATTTTTTAGAAATGAATTATTTTAAGAGTAAATCGTATTTTGTTTCGTCGTGTTATGTAAAACGCTACTTTCTTAAACACATTACTTTGTAAAAAAAAACTGCAGAAATTTGCTAGTAGCTAGGGTGCTATCTCACTCGCGGAGAACGTCTCGCGACGTCTCAACAACTCGTCTCAAACTTGTTTCTAAGCCGTCTTAAGTTGTTTCAAAGTAGTTCCAAAAAGTGAGATACCAGCCGCAGTTATAAACTAGATTGATTTGCCACTCCCCCCCCCCCTTAGCTCATTGGTTTCCACATAATGCAATATCAACCAATTTTAAAACCATATTTTTTTCAATTTTAAATTAGCATCTCTTACGTGTCTTAAGACTTTAACCTAAATACTTGTATCAGAGTATTATGATCACGTCACCTCTTTTGTGTGCTCTATGTTTCCCTGATGGAACCAAATTTGTTTATAGGGAGGTTTTATTTCCCATCAGGACAACAGATATCGCGGCCCTAAAATAAAATGCTGAAATTAACATTCATTTGGATCCAGATAGCTAAGTCAAGCAATAAGTAGCTTTTCCCCACATAACCCCCCCCCACCCGATTGTTAGATTTGACATTCGTTTGCGTGCTCCGCTATCCCGGATGAAACAGCTTTATTCACAGCAGGTTGTGTGGCATCGCACAGCTGAGTGTAGCTAAAGAGAGTTTAGTTCGCTATTCGCTCACAAAAACGAAAACAAAAAGCCAATAAAAATCACACAACACATGACCGTTGAACGTCAACAATCAAAGCCATGCGTTGCTAAGGGCGGAGCTAAACGGAGAGGGGAAATGAGCGTGGACGTGCGCTTGTATGTCCGGAAAAAAAAAAATTATGACCGAAAAAACAACTCGCCGAAAAACTGCTTTTTACCACTTTTCCCGTTATCATTTCACTCATTTTTTTTACAGAGCAAAAGATGAAGCATGGTAGAACCAGAAAATAATAAAAAAATTTCCTCAAAATTTTGAGTTTTTTATTAGTTTGTCGATTTACTCGGATCTTTGATCTCCGACTTCTCTTCTCATTTCGACAAGACGTATCACATATTACCTGACTATGTTGCTGTGTCAGGCAAGCATTCAATGCCACATTGCACCCCTTCACTAAAACAATTGACTGTAACACGCTAGTATGATCAAAATGAAACTATAAGCTTACAAAATATACAAAACAATTGAGGTTACCCCCTCAAACACTCTTTCACCATAACATTCTGTGAAATATCAAAATTTACATCAGGGTAAAAAAAAATGCCGTATGTTTTACCTACCTCGTTGGTTTTCAGCAATTTTCTCAGAGAAATTTCGGCATCAGATGCTCTCACGACGATATATTTTCGTATACAGTTCATTTGAACAACATTATGGTGCTCACACCGGTCACAGGTCACCGGTCGACGGTCACGACATGATTTGCTTCAGGTGGCCCATATTACCTGCTGGCCCATATTACCTGCATGTACCCTACTCAACTTAATTTGCCAAATTAAACAATGTCAAATAATAAACAAAAATTGTTTGTGAATGCATAGAATGAAGTAAGACCTATTTGAAAATAGGGGTTAAGAAACTTTGAAGTATGTAACTTTACAGAGTTTTACCATTGTGTTCAATAAAAAAAAACATGTGTTTTTTGTGTAACGTCCGTAACGCTAGCTTCCAACAATCGTGGTTAATTAACCAATGAAGCTTAAGCAATTAAATTTTAGAATGTTGAACCTTTATATATGTTTTCTACAAGCGTACACAAAAATAACCTGTAATTCCAACTGCAAATACATTTGTTTATCGATTAATTGTGTGAAGTCGCCTCTCAACGTCCGTAACGATGGAATAGCCCATATGTAAGAAAAATAATTTTACATTACAAAAAAGATGAAATGCAGTTAGTATGCCACATGGGTTAAAAAGTACAGGAAAAAAATTATTCTCGAGAGAAAGAGTGACTGTTTTTCCTATCCCCCCCCCCCCCAAAAAAATAAGGGATACACTAATCTGCAAAAAAATAAAAATAAATAAAAATAAATAAATAGATAAAAATAGGGGGAAAGTAGGACAATGTAAAAAGAATACTGACGTTTTTTTTTCTTATCTCCCTGAGAGAATAGGAAGAAATAGTCCGAAAAAAGGAAATAGGGGGGAAAAAGGAAAAAAAAGAGTGACATTTTTCCTATGTCCTAGAGTAAATAGGTGATAATGATTGAAAGTAAACAAACAGAAAACTGAAAACAGGAAATTGGGGGGGAAAAATTGTGACCTTTTCCCCCTATTTCCCAGATAAAAGAGGAAAAATAGAACAAGATGGAAAATAAATGAAATAGGAAAAAATAATAAAAAATAAATAGGAAAATAGAAAAATTATTGACTATTTTTTCCAATATTCTTGATAGGATATGAAAAAGAAAATGAAATAGGAAAAAATGTTGTTATTTTATAAAGGGGAGATATAAGGAAAACAGTAGTCTAAAATTCTAGAAAATAGGAAGAAAATCAGTGGAGAAAATATGATTTCGCATCAAACCCCCCTCCCCCCCCCTAAAAAGAAAAAAAAAAAGAACCCGAACAAAGAAACATAAAACAAAAACGAAGACAACAAAAATACTAGTGGATTAATGTTGGGACGAATTCTTCTCAAACTATACATTGTTGAGGCATGGATTGATATAAGGATATTTTAAATCTCTCAGCTGCATCTACATTTTAGTTTGGATTCTATTGTTCTCTTAGGTGTGACTTAATAATCTTCAGATTAATACATTGGAAGATAATTTATTATAAAACAAGAACAAGTTTGCAGTCAGATTTTATATTATAAACTGCTTAAAATGTTGTGTTGTTCAACATGTTTTAATATATATATTTCCAACTCTCCTCAAAGGAAATAAATTTGAATGTGAAATCAAACGTAGTCTGTCTACCCTTATGATAACTTTAGATATATTTGGAGCCTTAAAGTAACCTGAATTTGAAATGAAGCAAAAAAAAAAAAAAATAATAATAATAAAACAATGCCCTACCTACCATGGAATGACGCTTTTTTTTTATTTATGAGTATGATAGCCTACACAAGCTTATTCGCCCTCTGATCCATATATTGCACTGGATCGCTAGTGCAATAGCCTACTAGCACTATAGTTACGTGTCAGCGTGATATAGTTAAATCTTCTGAATTTCATGTCACCCACCTTCATCCAATCAGGTTTCAAGAATTTATGTATGTGTTGTATAATGATACATAGACATAAGAGAAAATCATGAGTCTAATCAAATCAACCTTTATTTCTTATGTAATTGTATGTATTCGATATCATTTGACTGTCGTATTACGTTAAATTTCAAAAACTATGGGCGAGTTTGTTTTTTTCACGTGCGCTCTATCTAACAAGACAAAAAATAAACCGAATAACACACAGCCCTAAATTTCTGCCACAAATAAAAACAAAATTTAACTCTAAACAAGTACATAAACAAAAGAAGAAACAAACAAAATTAAAGCAAAGATGGACGGTGCCATTTTAATTACAACTTTCTTGTATGACACTAATTTCTGAAAAGGTGAGGTGAAGACGTTTCCACGATACGACTCAATGCTTGGTCACCGGTTACTGTACATCGGGGGGCCATGTTTCAATCCTGAGGATGCAATCTGGATCCAGTTCGGTCCGGCTGATGACCCAGTTGCACTCACAAATTGCACATGGATAAGTACACAGCGTGCCTGGTGCGTCGTTCCTACGTTCTACCAGGTTGGTCGCATTGAAACGCGAGTATCTACCGATGATGCCATTACGTTCCCATACACAGGGACATTTGATATCGGTAAGCATGAATACCTCCAAATGTTCTTTCTTGTTTTTGTTGTTGCTCCTCTCATCGACTACATGTAAGTTTCTTCTATTAAAAAAAAAAAAAAATATATTTTCATTTTTAAAGCCTTTTTTTTTTTTAAACACAAGATCGTTTTTAATGATTTTATTCACTTTGTTTTTCTTATTCTACCTCTCTACCTTCTCCTTTGATCTTATTTTCTTTTGTCTCATTGTTTTATTTTGTCTTCTTCTTTGTCTTTGTCTACTACAGCTTCTTCAACTTCTTTCTAAGTTTCATCTCCCTTTCATTTTCCTTTTCTCTCTTTATTCTTCATCTTCTTTATCTTCATCCTTTCCCCTTCAATTTCTTTATTGAATGTTCTTGAATAAAGTGTTTTCCTTTGACCATCTTTAATCATAGTTCCCGTTGGTAGTGACGGACCACCTGGTATAAAGAGGATCGATCCACACAGGGAATCATGGATGCTCGCTAATCGACCTGTAGCCATAGAGTGGGATCCAGGTCTTATAGACTTCACTCAGATCAGTATCGATATATTAAGTGAGTATTTATTTTATTTATTTATTTATTCAAATATGTTTAAACAGGATAACAAGATCAGATCCTGGTAATGAAAATCATCAAATATATATACACAGCATTATCTACAATAGTATAAAATCAACTCAATAGAAATGAATGTTTAGGAGTGCAATTAGGTATATCAACAAACAATTAATGCATATTACTAAATTATTACAAAATATTTACATCATTGTTTATTAGATAGGTAGATCAGCATATATATCAGTCATAAGTTGACGAGAGAAAATTAAATAATCGTCAATGTATTACAAAAAAAATAAATATAGGTAAACAATAGATTGAGAAAGGGAAATATCTTTTATAGCAAATATATTCATTTAGTATGGAACTTTAACAGATTAGACCTTGAGGTATAATTGTTTGTATTTAGATTTAAACATGTTCAGTGATGTTGCATTCTGAAGGTCAGTGGGTAGTTGGTTCCAGATTTTTGCTCCAGCATATCTAAGTGTTTGCTTATAATTATTATGGTTCGGCTGTTCCTAGTGTTAAAATCATGTCGATCAAAGTACATTTCAATTTCGTTACAAAGTCTTAACGGGGCTAGGCCATTTGTACATTAATACATCGGTGTAGCTAGAAAATAATCACGTCTTTGTTCAATATTGGGCCAAGATAATTCTGTCATTAAATTGATTCCACTGGTTTCTTCGTAATTAAAATTGTTTTTAACGATTCGGGCGGCTCGTTTCTGTGTTCTCAAGAGATTTTCTTTTATACAGTTTCATGTATGTTGTATAAGTAATATGATAAATAATGTTATCAATAATTGCGTATATTTAAAGCCCTTTCGTTAAAGTACCTTATTCTCTATGCGGCGTCGGATTCAGGATTTTTAAGTAAAGTATAGCCCTGGTCACAAGCCGACATACGTTTTTTTTTTGGCCGTACGTTTTTTTTTTGGAGGCAACGATCGCTTCGTTTTTCTGAAAACGTAGGGAGAAGTGGCAAGCACAGGGAGCGAGTGCGAATCGCAAGGACTGCGCAAGGTGTAGTACGTTGCCGGTACACCTTACATGGTAATGGGCGGTTGCGTGCATCGTACGTTGCGCACGTGGTAAGTGTGTTGTACGTGCTCACAACGTACGAGCTCCGTGTGTTTGCATCGTTATCGTTATTAGGCCGTTCTTACATGTGCACCTCACGTACGTTGTCAGTACGCACGCGCATGTTGTAAGTGCGTGCAAGTGCGATGAACGTAACTTTTTGGTCTCGATGTTGGAGTGGACACATATTATTTATTTATTTTTATTTATTTATTTAAACTTATTTATTATTATTATATTATATAATATTATACTATATTGTTGTAATCATTAAAATGATAAATTTATATAAACCTACCATCACACGCACTAAGTATTGCATCATAGCTAAAATACATGTGGTTTTTTTAAATAATTTTACAAGTGTTCTATAATTATTTTGTTTGGTATATTCTAAAATGAAAAATTTGTCTTTTTCAATGACCTAGCAAAAGACCAACACCTTCTCTATAGAGAAGAAAAAACTGTTTTTCGCCGTTGCTATTGAAGTTGCGCATCAAAATCAGAGATCGTGATTATCCAGCAAAACACAATCAAATTGTATTAAACCGTCTTTGCAACACTGAAAACCTAAACGGGTAGACCGACTAGCATAAAAGCTAGTCGTAGTGATGCCCAGACTGACGAGCTTTAAAGCTAGTCCGTCACGACGGTGCTCATCACGTACATAGGCTTCGGAAGATTTTCAGGATGGGGGGGGGGGGTTAATTTCTCACCAACTATTTTGGGATTTTTTTTAATTACCCCCTCCCCCCCCCAAAAAAAAAAACGTTTACTGAGTTTTTGAAAATGCCGAAGTCTTCTTTCAATTTTTTTTTCCCACTTTAGGAGGATTATTATGAAATTCTAAAAAGAAAAAGCTTTTGGATGTGTTGAAAACTTTTGATATATCAAACTAAAAAACAATGCGTTTTTGTGCTAGACCATAAAAAAGATGCTTATTTCATCAAACGATGCGAGCGCGAAGCGCGAGCCGATTTTTTTTTCAACCTGAAAACAGTGCATTTTAAGCGTTTTTTCCCGCTATGTTTATAAAGAAGATAACTATCTCAATAAACAATGCGAGCGCGAAGCGCGAGCTGAAAATTTTTAAGAGTGTCCATTCTAAGCGCTTTTTGTGCTATGGTTATAAAAGAGATAATATATTTATCTAATTAAATAATGCAAGCGCGAAGCGCGAGCTGAACTTTTTTGATACATGAACCTGAAAGCAGTGCATTTTTAGCGTTTTTTCGCTATCCTTATAAAGAAGATATTTATCTCATTTAATAATGAGAGCGCGATGAGCGAGCTGAAATTTTTTAATATATCAACCTGAGAACAATACATTTTAAGCGTTCGCTACGTTTATAAAAGAAGATATCATCTTATTAAACAATGTGAGCGCGAAGCGCGAGCTGAAAATTTTTAAGATTGCAACCTGAAAAGTGTGCATTCTAAGCGCTTTTTGTGCTATGGTTATAAAGGAGATATCTATCTTGTTAAACAATACCAGCGCGAAGCGCGAGCTGCAAATTTTGAATATATCAACCTGAAAACAGTGCATTTTATGCTTTTTTTCGCTATGTTTACAAAAAAGATATTTATCTCATTAAATAATGCGAGTGCGAAGCGCGAGCTGAAATTTTTTGATATAGCAACCTGAAAAGTGTGCATTCTAAGCGCTTCTTGTGCTATGCTTATAAAGAAGATATTTATCTCATTAAACAATGCAAGTGCGAAGCGCGAGCTGAAATTGTTGATATATCAACCTGAAAAGTGTGCATTCTAAGCGCTAATTGTTTGAGCCCTAACCAATATATTAGGGACCCCTTGTCATTATGAAAAACAAAGGTCAAACAGTAAGACATGCGATCCGATCCGGAGAGCGAGCAGCATGAGCTAAATATTTTGTCAAGAGAAATTTGAAATATGAGCATTTCAAAACAAATTATGACCAGAAGGTGGATGGTGGGGGGGGGGGGGGGTCAAACATATCAAAAGCCCCTCTTAAACACCGGGGGGGGGGGGCTCAATGGCTGAAGCTCCAACCTAGATAGTAGTTCTTATGTTCTTATAAAAAAAACATAATATACTTAAAAAAATGATATGTGAGCGCGCAGCGCGAGTTTAAAATTTTGTCAATAGAGACCTGATATATAAACTTTTTATCTAAAAATATTGCTTGGGACTCCCAATGATATCCTCAGTAAGATTATGTGAGGGGCTTAATGATGTCTGAGTCCCCTTCACAAATAAAAACAAAAGAATAATGATACAAATCATCTGAGTCAAATAATATTTTATTATAGGGCGATCGCCGATATCTGTACGGCATCAAAAATATTGGGGGGGGGGGGGCTCAACAATATCTGAGCCCCCTCAATATTTCCATGAAGCCCATGACGTACGTACGAATTTACAAATTTTGCCCACGTTTTTGAACGTAGACTGCAAATACGACGGGATTGGACCACAGCAACATCATGATCAGTGTAGTCTTATAATACAGGCCCACTTTCATGATTTCCTTTGTACAAATAAAATTAAAGGATATTTTAGTCAGTAAGTATTAAAAGTTATTTCAAAAGGTATATCTTAAGACTAGCTATTTATAACACACAGTCAACGGGAGTGTTGGTCAGTTCGATTGCGCTTTTAAAAGTAGAGTGATGAGCGCTTGTTGTGCCCCCGTCTGGATCCGCCACTGATAGCGAAAGGCCTAGTAAAGACACTGTCACCTTGGAGGTAGTTTTCCTGCAAGGCATTAATCCATGTGACAATGATGTTTTTGATGTTAGCGTACAGTGATGTACAGATGTGTTGACGAATTGGGACGAGACAGAGAACATCGCATTCAATGTCGAGAACACGGGGCATTACGAATGGACCCCAAGCGCAAACAGCAAAATCACTATTGAAAATGCTGTAGGTGTCATCCGAATCAGTGGACCATACGAGAGTGAGAGGTTGGTGATATCACTTTATCAGCTTGAAAGACCATTTTCTTCCTCTTTGTCCTTTATAATAATGTTATCAACAATGTTTCCATGTTTATAATTGTAACCAGGGTATATAATGAACGCGTTGAATTACTTGAATGCTTCAAATGAAGAGTGTGCACTGAGAGTTCCGAATTGTACTTAGTGTGATATATATTCAGATCACAATGCTTTTAAACAGTCTGGACGTTTTCTGGGATTTTTTTTAAATCCTTAAAATGCGGTGTATGCGGTAAATTGTAATTATTATTATTATATAAGTTATTATAACCCAAGATTTGAAATGCTGACACGACATAATGTTCCTTCCATAATTGCTCTTAGTTTTTTTTAGTCTAGGATGTATGGGTAGGGTTGAAATAGAGTTTGGTGTAGAGTTTGGAGTAAGGGTTATATATAGTGCTGAGTTCAGGAGTCGGGACTAAGTAAGTCATTTGATTGATATGATTTAGCAGAGATATAATTATGTCTCCGATCCGGAGGAAATGAGTTTAATCATGTAAGGGCCTTGGTTTCCTTACATGTAGCTCTGCTTTATAAAAAAAATACATTCTTTATTACCAAATATATCCCATGCAGAGTATATAGATCATGAGATTGGGTAGGTCCTTTTTTCGGGACCACTTATAACCTCAAGAAAGAATGCTTGGTGCGCCATGAAACCTTCACCTGCTAATCGTTCTACCACCAGTGAAACCTTCAAAGATTATTATATAGATCATTTTTCTTCCCCATTTCCACCATTATTTAAAAAAAAAAACTTATTGATGGTTTACAACTTTCTTTAGTATAATTAAATTTCTTACTCCTTTTATTTTCTTCTTTCAGAGATCAGGTTGCTATATTGAGTGATGTTCATTGGCTAGGTTACATGATGAATGATGAATTTCAAAGTGATCCAGCCATTTACTCGAATCAGCAATGTGAACTTTGGAACGAAAGAATGCTGGACGAACCAACTTGGGATTTTGACAAAGTAAGTCAAATGAACAAGTTAGAAATGGTGCCAGCTTTTTAGAGGTTGCTGATTACTTCAATGTTAAAGGCCCCCGTCCATGTGCATTGACACGTATATTGCAGGATGTTTTGAGAATGATGTTGACCATGAACTTTCTCTTCAAATTTCAACACATGCCAAACTTGAAGTTTGTCATTGGCCGGTATTCTCGAAGGGTGACTAAAGTACGTTTTTAGTCAACCTTCGAGAATACCGGCCTTAATACCGACCTTTATCTTTAAAACTTTTTAGGATTTGAAACCATGCCCGTTGGACATTAGCCAGGCCATGGCAGACCGTGCTCACTTCCGACCCCTGGATATGTGCGATATGTCGATGGCCGGTGAGGATGACGATGAGGACTACTGTTTCTTCCGAGAAGGCATCAAACACTGCGTCATCAATATAATCAACAGGTATGGTCTCTACCCCATCCGTACTACCAAAATTGTAAAAGTATGATGGCAAAATTGGTTCAACTTTAACTCAAGAACATTGCGTCATCAATATTATCAACAGGTATGAAGTAAAATTGTCATCTTCTTCGTGATTGATCTGTCCTAGACCGATGTATTGGCCCTTTAATATTCTTTAGGCACTGTCTATCTAGGCGTTTAAAGCCACCTGCTTTATTGTTCCACATCCACCTGCTGCCTATATTGGGTGGCTTTATCAGGAAAGCTTAGCGATAGAGGTCTTCCTCGTATCGTACGCGGATTCACATTAGAATACAAATGTAAACGTAAGACAACTACATTTATGCAGAATTTACTATTTTACTCAAAACAACGAAAGATATGAAAAACAAAAATAATTTATTTCATTAGCCCCCAGAACGCAGACTCGGTTTGTTGCTATGACTACGAGGAAAACCTGGTCTCCGCTACCGACAGAATCTATGGAAGTTTCTCCCATCGCCATACCACTTACGGTGTGCCACCCTACGACGCCCCCAAAGCTGTGCCTGTCATGTCGACGTGGATTCACGATATCATCCCGTATTATACCTGTTGTGTGATGGGTGATCTCTGCGAGTACTATCAGGTGCACCGTCCTACTCGGGCTAGCCGCTGGAGTGACGAATCAAGGATGGGTAAGTCTGGGTTGCATTTCATTTCGTTCGTACAGATACGAATAACTTTACTGACAACTTGCAGAGCCTACCTTTTGGTACACTGGGTCATTTTACACAACAGCTGATCACCACGTAAAGTTATTCTCACTGATCTGGTAAAACAACAGGAGAAAATCTGATACACGTCTGAGAAAAAAACTAAATAACCAAGCAAGCAACCGACCTACTATAATGAACACCATTTTATGAGCATGCCTCATATTTGCATCATCGATATTTTTTGCCGATTATAAGGCCGTATGTCACATGGGGAGTTTCTATAGAATTGGCAGGAGACATATGGAGTCATCGGCGGATCTAGCCAATAACATTTGGGTGCACAATGGAGTACGCCCAATGGAGTACGCCTCCAACTAATAGGCCTATGTCTGTTCCGGCAAAATCTACCACTTGGAGTAATATAAATGAAATGACAGAAACTTACACAAAGTTGATGAGTTACTTTTTATAACTTTATTTTAATTTGCCCGACTTTTTGTATCATATTCCCACTTTGGTTGGTTAACTGCTCGAAATATTCCACAACTTTGCCCAAATTTTTGAAACTTTTCGCTCGCCGTAATTTCTTCTAATTGTATGTATACATACCCGACTTTAGACATTTTGTATCTATAAGCAGCTATTTTAACATTACTGTGGCCAACTTTGACAAGTTGTGTAACATTGGAGAACTCCACAAGTGGAATGAAACCTAGTTTATTTTCTATGCCGGTATATTTTGCATCCGAATTCTCATTTTACTCTGCAGCTATTTCTTTATCAATCTATAAATAAATTCACAAGACTTATAGTAAATCATAAGATCTAAATATCATTTGATCGGAAACAGCTGTGGCATTCGGCGACCCGCACTTTGTTACGTTCGACGGTACGGAGTACACCTTTAACGGCAAGGGCGAATGGACATTCATGCGGACTGTATCTGATGCACCTAGTAGGTTCATACTACAAGGAAGGACTGAGCAGATGCTGGATTGGGAAGGTGAGATTCCATATTCACTATGCTGATTTGACATCGGTCAGTGCTCTGTAACATGAAATATATGATCAATATTACGATATCTATAGTAAATGTATATTAAAATACCTACAATCTATCTTAAGGTTTGTCATATCTCTTTTGTTACAGGGCACAGATCTGGTTCAATTCTGACTTAGTGCAGGTAGACACGGCGTATTTTCGAAACTAAATGTATAGATTCTTCGGAAATCTGTCTCATATAAAACTGAACTACCTCATTTCCCCCACTTGTATAGTTTGGTCATTTCTCCAGGCTCTACCTGTTTGCTATTATGATTAATAGAGACTTCTTGTATATGTACCTTACTATAGGATTTTCCAGTCAGTTTTGGAAGTTCTCTACTCTATTTGATAAACGGTTCATTCAAATTAAGACGATTTTGCTCTCAATCGAAATTCCGGAGTTCATGTTCCTTTTTGCAACAATCAAATGTATGTTTTACTTGTTCGAATTCCGATTAAGTGCACTATATTCGTAAAACAGGTATTCAAGTTAGCAGAGACGTTGATATGATTGCGCAATACCGCCATAAGCAGTATTCAAATTCATTCCAGGAATTCAACTTACAATGTTTAGCAATCAAATTAGGGCTGCAGGAAATATTTTTGTTTTGTCATTGAGGTTTTTTACCCCACTTTTGCAAATTGCTTGTTGCAATGATTGTGGATGAGTATGAATCTTAGTAATAACGGTACATACTTAAGCATGAGATGTGTTTCTTTAAGTCGTTAATTAGTTCATGAAGTCATTTTTATTTCGTTTTCATTTTTATTTATTTATTTATTTTTTTTTTATTCCTGTAAGAATTTATTTTGCATAATTACATGTACATATTGATTCACGATGCGCGTATTCTGGGGGATCACGGGCCTCCCCGTCCCCTCCCCGGGTAGGCGCGCAGGGGGCGCCAAAAAAGGAGAAAGGGAAAGAATAACAAAGAAACAAAGAAAAAAAGAGGGGAAAAGGAAAAAAAAAGGGAACAAAAAGTGAGGGAAAAGTGAAAGAAAAAAGAAAGAAAAAAAAAAAGGAAAAAGAGAGAGAGAGAGCAAGGGAAAAGGGGAAGAGAAAAAGAATAAGAGAAAAGAAAAAAAAAATGGTGCCATATTTACCTTATATGGGCAATTTTGATCTTAAACTAATGGGGCACCAATCCGATTTTAAATGTAGGGGGCGCCAAATCGACTGTAAACTAAAGGGGCGCCAAATCGACCTTAAACTTAGGCGGCGCCTAACTGAGCTAAAACGTAGGAGTGCCAAATTGACTTGAAGCTAAGGGGCCCCAAAATGAACTTTAACTTAGGGGTGCCATATGGGCGCCAATTCGATCTTAGATTTAGGGGGCGCCAAACTGACCTTACATTTCGGGGGAGCCAAATTGACCTTAAACTTAGGGGTGCCATAGTGCCATAAGAAATCACTATTTTAAGTGTTTAATTCGAAGTAACCCCTAGTTAAAAAAAAAAAACACAAAAATTGTGTACAAAGTTGATTAAGCCAATATCAAAGTTGATTGCCTCAGCGCGGATTTGATTGCGGGAAACCACGCACTTTAGCCGATTTACTAAGTTGATTGCTTTTGACGGGGATTTTGATTTGAATACTGTCTTTAAATACCGAAGCGAATAAACTTAGTAGGAATTTGAATGGCGAATTTGAAGCTGTCGAGATATTTCGGGAATTTGAATGAACTGATTATCAAATAGAGTGACGAACTTCCGAAACAGACTGGGAAATTCTAAATTATTCAGCCCAATATTAATAATTATGCTATATATATATATATACATATATATATATATATATATATATATATATATATATATTTCAATTAAAACTATTGCAAAGTGTATGAATCCGTCCCGTGCAGGTAATCTGGTTGACGCCACCCGAGTCAGCTCTGTGGCCATGAAAGAAGATGATCGATCAAACATCGAAATTCAGCTCAGTTCCAGGACGGTTCTTCAGGTCGTCTATCAAGGCAACAACCTTAAGATCGACCGACAGACCTGGCTTCCTATGGATGGTATGTTCATTATCAAGTCTCACATATCCAGTCTTCTGTCATACATTTATCGATGTGCAAATTTGAATTTCGTTACAAAAGTAAAATGTACTGATAGCCTGTAAAACACTTATTATAGAATAGGTAGCCATGCTTTGGCAATTCCCGACTATGTGGTTAAAACAATTTGAATTTTCGCCATTCAAATTGAAAGTCCGTGTTAGTATAAATCTTCAATTAATCAGTTTGCTACACAATTCTAACTTTATTTTAAGTATTTAATAGGAATTTTATTGGACACCCCAAAATAACTTGTTATTCTGTTCTTTTATCGCACTATAACAAAATGATTTAGTTAATTTAGTAAATCACGTGTAAATCAGTTTTTATATTCACCTCATTATTGTTTTCTGCAGGTTTTTACCTCACTTTCCCAAGAGATTATGAAGATGGCAACATCACGCAGGTCATCATCACCTTCCAAAACTCAGGGATTGGTGTGGTTGTCAACGGAACTGCCGAAGGCATGTTCATCCAGGTTGTTGTCCCGAACGAGTTGAAGGTAAATTTTCATTCAAAATTCACTTCTCATTAAAAGCTTTGAGCTAGATTTCTTTGAAATCACATAGGAATGTGGTTTAAACGGAATTTGAGAGTGCTCTATCGTTCTATGATGAGACGGCCATGCTATATGCAATACGTCGCACGCGCCACGAACCATCCTATCTGCGCGTTTTGATGCAAAAGTTAGTTCTGCAGAAAACACATTTAAAGAAAAACGATAATAATTGCATCTAAAAGTAGAGCAAATTAAAAACCGATGACTTCATTCCATAGGTCAGGTTACAAAGTTTTATCCCGTATCTTTACATTTTCTTGAACTGTATTATTTACGCTACTGTGGGCTCCGTAAGTGTGAGGACAGTTTGTGGAAAAGATTCAAAGCGAAATCATGCTACGTGATTTCACCATGAACCATTCGCTCTCCATTGCGCGCAACCAGACTATGTACAAAGTGAATGCGAGTGTAAGAAACTCGTTTGGGCAAATCATGATTTTCAGACATTGCTGACCCAATTCCGTTTTATAGTCTTATTATTATATTTTATTCATACGAAAAGCGTTAAGACTATTCTATGGCATATTTTTGTCTGTATTCAACAATTTTTCTTCCATATTCACCAATTATTTAGGTTTTTCATCATTTCAAAACAGAGATGACGGTTTATGGTTAAAAGATGAAATCACTGATCTCGTTTATCAAATTTACCACGAACTTTCAGCTCTCACTTGTACATGTACAAAGTGAATGAGAGCGTAAGAAACTCTGTCGGGGAAAATCAAAATTTACTTACATTCTGTTTTAATTATAGTTTTAGACGTCAATTTCTGAAATAGAAAATATACACAATGTGATCGAACTATTGTAGTTCCATTTTTATCCTACAAATTCTCTAAATGCTTTTTTTTTAATATAAAAAAGAGGACGGTTCGTGGTACTCAAATATCGAATTTATTGCAAAAGGACGCTTTATAATGAAGCTGTTATTACGTAACCGCGCAATGTTAGACTCTGAAATTTTCACCAAAAAATGAACATTTTAAAAATGCAGAATTTGGCTAAAGAGGACAGTTCATGATACGTACGACGAATAGGTAATCATCATTTGATTGACCCAATGGTTTCTGGCATAGCAACAAAAGACAAATTGAAATAATTTGATGAGCTGTAATTTCATTTAACAACTAACAAACGTTCGTTAAGAAGGAAAGTGCTTGAGAACTATCAAACAGTTTTCGATTCTATGCGGCTTAAGTGGAATATGGGAGTGCTCTACAATTCAATGAAGAGACAGCTATGCCAGAAACACCCTTCAACCAGAGATGAATGTGCGTATACAATATGTAGTCATTTTTCATATGACTTGATGGTTTTGTGACATAGGAATATTGTGTAATATCGAAATAATTTGATGAGTTGTGATCTCATTTAAAGAAAAAACAAACGGTCTTATCTATTCCTGTATGACTACTAAAGGGCCACGTCGAGGGACTGATGAGCAATTGGGACGGATTTTCATTCAACGATTTGAAATCTAGTGATGGTATAACAATTGCTGACCCAAACAGACCGGAATCAGTCTACACATTTGGAAAGTCATGTAAGTTATATGGGCCCATACCATCAAGGCCATGTTCATTCTCTTTGATACCAAGTTACCAAATTATAACATTTTGCAGTTACTACGATAAACCTGATTAAACCATAATAAACCTGGTTGTTTGTTAAGTACTTACCAAACGAGGTGTGACACAGTGATATATACCGAGTGAGTAAAAAAAAACTTTACACCTAGAAAAATGTCAATATAAAGAAAACCACTTTATAAACCCCAAATTATTTTACATATTCTGAAAGAGTAACTCCTCCCACATCTATCTCCTGGTACCATTTTTGTGTTGTATATCCTTACGCTTGGATGAACAAGACGTATTGTTTGTGAACATGTCAATTTTGAATTGTGCCAGAATAGGAGTAAAATCAAAACAACAAAAAGCTAGAAAAAAGCAACTTCATCCTGATTAACATAGCATAACTTTTTAACTAAAATGCCTTCCGCTTAATAACTTGGCAGGGTTGTTGTTACACATATTGACTACATTTTGTATGAAAATTAGATAGATCTGTAGAGTCAGGCATGAGTGAGCACACGTCAAAGACAAAATAATCACTTTTCAAAAGTATTAGGAGGCCTTTTTTGGTCTGTCAGTGGCAATTTAGTCTTCAATGTGTACTCATTCGTGCATTACTTCACGAGTCAATCTAATTTTCATACAAATTGTAGTTAATGTGTGTAACAACAACCCTTCCAAGTTATTAAGCGGAAGACGTTTTCGTTAAAAAGTTATGTTATTTTAATCAGGATGAAGTTGCTTTTTCTAGCTTTTTGTTGTTTTGATTTTACTCCCATTCTGGCACAATTCGAAATTGACATGTTCGCAAACAATGCGTCGTGTTCATCCAAGCGTAAAGACATACCACACAAAAATGGTACCAGAAGATGAGAGAGGAGTTACTCTTTCAGAATATGTAAAATAATTTGAGGTTTATAAAGTGGTTTTCTTTTTATTGACATTTTTCTAGGTGTAAAGTTTTTTTTTACTCACTCGGTATAGAGAAAGTCTGGCCAACGTTTTGAACAGTGCGTATCAGTATGGCATCTTTTCTTTTGTGCTGCTTTGTTGGGCAAGCAAAAAAGGGGGTATTTCACTGGATTGTAAACCAAGTGAATGTAATGTTTCTGGATCAATGCATATACAGTGCTTCCCCAAAAAATTAAACCAAACTTTCAGAGCCTCATATTAAGATTGTATAACATATATGTCATCAATTTATATATATATATAATATATCTATGTTATATATCATGACAAAGAGTAACTCATTTTCTTTCAGGTGAAAGCAAAATTATACCTGCACTGTCATGGATGGCTCGAGTTTTTTTTAAAGACCAAGTGCCCCGTCGTCAGTCACAGCATCGGTATAAATTTGGTATCATTGAATAGAATATGAGTTACTCTTTATCATGAAATAAATATCAAGGTCACATAAACTACAAAATTTAAATATATTCGGCTCTCAAAGTTGGGTTTACCTTTTTCTGGGACGTACTAGCTAGCGGTGTGACTTCGGTATTATTCGGAAAACTCATAACAAAAGAAAATGCCTCACGTCGATAAGCCTTCCTACTGAGACAGAGTTTGATTTGACTCTCTTTATTTACGGCACTATGCAAATTCGCTTCTTTCGCCTTGGTTTGCAACTCAGTGAGATACCCCCTTAACCGGTTATTCTGATGTATATTGGCGTGTCTCTTGAGGGTTCTCTTCACAAGGCCCTGGCATAAATTTCCCAGGGTAGTATGGAAATGAAATGTACATAATTTAGGAAGGTTATTTCATAATCTTGATTGGCATGTAAGTTCATCAATAGTGGGTCAAGAAGTTTTATGCTAGGCCCGATTAAATGCAGCAATGTCGTAACAGAATTTCACGGACCATTTTGTGATTCACTATAAATGCAAAAAATCACAGAAACAGATGGTAAGTTTGTTCACAAATGTGGTTGTGGCACAAACCAATTCTCATTTTTAAATGCTAAAAAAATATATTTGATAGGGCAATGAATTCCTCGAGAAAATTGAAAGTTCATTTGGATTTCGCCTTCTAGTTTTATAGGGTGGCCATAACTAATTAATTTGCTATACCTTCAACATGGTGGGCCGTGTACAGGTCATTCGTCAATTGAGGTGACTGTGTGTGCGCTGAATTGGAAAATTGACAATAAGTGCACTATGAGTAGGATTATAGAACAAATTTGAGCGATTATTTGAAGATATTAAGTTAAAGTACATGTGCATAAAATTACGTTGATTTATATCCTTTCGAGGATTTGAACTTTTTTAAAGACTCTTATGTACAGGCGCGTAATAAAACAAAAAAAAAAACTTTTGTCATTTCAACATTGTAAAAATGTGTCAAACCGTAATTTATGAATAGGGGAAATCAACATCATGGACAGCTTGTTCCTCTATGATCAGGGGAAGAACCATGATTACTACCAGGATAATAACTTCGTGCCTATTTTCGATCCCCCTGAGTGCCAACTGCCGCCTTATCTCAACACCCAGAACATCACTGACACGTGCGATGGCAACAAGTTCTGCATCTTTGATACTCAGTCAACTGGGATACTGCAACTAGGAAAAGCGACCAAGAAGGCCTACGATGATTATAAAGAAGCCCAGAGAGCCCTGCAGGATAAAAGTAGGCCTAAGGGTTAAAGTATTTCCCGGTGATATAGAAAATTATAACGTGTTACTAAAATTGATAGGACATGATATTCATCTTAAACAATATTTAATACTGACATGGTACGCTGAAGGGAAATGAGATTGTATACATATATGTACCGCAAAGATTGCGAAAGAAAAGATTTCCAGCTCATGTGCTCTCTTGGTAAAAAAAAAGTTGTAAGAGGGTTAGCAAGAAGTATCAAAGTCAAACAAATTGCAACAATGAATGAAACCCTTTTTGTGAAATTTCTGGGCATCTTTTCCTAATGGCGCATGCCTCATAAAAGATTTTTTTCACTGAAAAAAAATTCCAATAGCATGAACTTACATCAAATAGATGGGTCGCAAGAATTGGCCTGCTTGCAAAAATGTTTATTGATAATCACGTTTTTTTCTTTTTATTTAGTTATTTATCTGTTTATTTATATTTTTTTTGAAGGGTTATCTATTACTCCAGACCATGGTGGAATGATGGGAGGGGAGCTGATCTACCTCCACGGACCTTGCGCGGAGGTTGGGCGATTTATTGACTATAAATGCGTTTTTACCTACGATGGGGAGATCATTCAAGAAGTCAATGCCGCGATCTCGGATGACAAGACCTACAACTGTGTTCCAGACCCTTTTTTTCTCGTGGGCGAAGTGAGAATCAGTGTGATACTAAGAGGTGATGATTTAGAAGGCTCACCAACAGCTATTTATTCCATCAGTAAGTATACTCAAAATCATTTTTCCGTGGTTGAGGAGGGTAATTTTACATGAAGTCATCTGGTGATCTTGAACAAATTCATTCCATTGCATTTTATAAATTATTCCACTGGAATTAAATAGTTATAATACAAAAACAACAACAACAACTACTTCTACACTGTTCGTCATAAAGGTGGATTTTTTTATGGCTTTAGAGACATTATGTTGCTCTGGCTTTAATTTTTTAATTTGTTCGTCAACGCTTACAATCTTCGGGATCCTGGCTATATCTTAAACGTTCCTTCAATCCTTCCCGGGAATTTTTCACAAAAAAATTTTCACCCCCCCAAGATGGCCATTTTTGTTATTTTTTCTGATTTTTGGGGCCCCTTTTTGTTTACGCGAGCCACTAAGGCCCCCTCAGTCCTGCCATAAGAAAACACGTCTGAGGTGTAGAGTTGTTATTGTTCTTTAAGTTAAATCTAGTTTTATGGTCACAGGCGAGACTCTTTTGTCTAGGGGAGGGGTTAAAATTTATTTTGATCGGGGTTCAACGTTGATTTTATTCATTTTTACACCATGAAAATCTTCCAAAAAATGTATTGCAAAATCTCAGCTCAATATAAATCAATATAAAATATTATCTGTAAGCACCATTTACAACCTTGTCATCAAGGTTAAAAAAGAATTAGGGGAAAATGATGATAATTAAGGGTTTATGGTTGTTTTTTTATTTTTTTATTTTTTTATTTTTTAGCCTAAAGGTGAAATAAAATATTCTGAATTTTCACCAGTCACACTTTTTACTTCAACCCCTCTCATAGACAAATTACTTAAGCCTTTCCACATAAATACAGATTTAACTTAAAGAACATTATAAACAATACATATCAGACGCGGTTCCTGGGCAATGCTGGGGGTACTGAGGGGGGGGGGGGCTTGATCGGCCGGGTAAACAAAAAAGGGGTCCCAAAAAGAGAGAAAAAATGACAGAAATGGCATCATGGGGGTTGACAAACCTTTTTTGAAAAAACAAACCCGTGAAGGGTTGGAAGAACGTTCAAGATATAGTCAGGGTCACCACAAGTAAAAGCAAGGACAAACATATTCATGGAATGAAAGCCGGAGCAAAATCATGTTGCTAGAGCGGCAAAAAAAATATTCCACCTTTATGACGGACAGTGTACTACTGCAACTCCTCCCCTCCTTCTCCTCCTCGTACTACTACTACCACCACTACTACTATAAATAATAATAATGCTCATGATTATGGTAATGATAATAGTAATAACGTTACTTGTGGAATATGAGCAAAATATAAAACAAAGGGGAATCCAGGGAAAATAGGAAAACAAAATTATGAGATACATAACAATCTTCAATAAGGCAAGCACATCCCGCTAAAAAGACAGTGAGACTAAATGAATGAATTACTACATATAGAGTAAACAAAATATATAATATTAACAATTATTTCTTACATGCATTGCAATGAAATATTCCCTATAATGTTTTCAAAGTAAGACCAAAAAAATAAAAAATAAATTAAAAAAAAAAAAAAAATACACAGGAATTATAAAGTATCATATTTCATCCTAGATGGAGATGGTAAATTTTTTAAATAGGAGTCGTATAGTCACCCTATTTGCCGTAGCTGTCAAAATGTTAAGGGGGAACAATATTTTCTCCAAAAGTTTAGTTTCTCTTCAGGGACATGTTTTTTTTCTTCACCGCGGAAATTCCGCTTGATCTACAACTAAACAATCCTATAGCTTCATTTTTCTGAGCCGGCACTATAACCAAGTGAAAAAAAAACACCAAACAAACAAAACAACAACAACAACAACATGTGGTTGAATATTCATCATCTAGCTATATGTTCACGGACACATGAACACTCCATCTTGTCCACAACACCAAACACTGACCCAAGTGTCATTTTTGAGCCAAGTTTTCTATCTATCTATTCCACTCCTTCAATTATGACGTCATTATTATTATAGGATTTCCCACTCAGTTTCGAAAGTGCGTCACTCCATTCGATAATCAGTTCACTCAAATTCCCAGAATATTTCTACTGCGTCAAATTCATCATTCAAATTCAAAATCCCCCTCAAAAGCAATCAAATTCGTAAATCGGATGGAATGCGTGTGATCCCGCAATCAAATCCGCGCTGAGGCAATCAACTTTGGCATTGGTTAAACCAAGTTGGTATACAATTTGACAAATCGTTTTAAACTCTTGGTTAGTTTTAGACTGAACATTTACGATAACGATTTCTTTTTATGAAGCTTTATATCTATTCCATGAGAATAATAATAATAATAAATAATAATGAAAAAAATATAACGTTTTCTTTTTATTGAGATTTAGATCACTTTAAATACCAATTTCTTTACTGTATTGAGTGTTATGATGAAACAACTATTCTTTTTTTTTAAAAAGCTCTGGTTAATTACTTTAAAATAAAATATCAAAGATCATTATGGCGCCCCTAAGTTTAAGGTCAATCTGGCGCCTCTTAGCTTCAGGTCGATTTGGCGCCCCTGAATCTATCATCGAATTAACGCCAATATGTCGCCCCTAAGTTTAATGTCAACTTTGCGCCCCCTTATCTTCAGGTTGATTTGGCGCCCCAAAAGTTTCAGATCACTTTGGCGCCCTGGGTTTTTATATGAATTTGGCGCCCCTATAATTCAAGATCAAAGTGGCGACCAATAAATTTAAGATCGAAGTGGCTTCCCCTTAGTTTAAGATCAGTATGGCGCCCCTAATTTTAAGGTTTATTTAGCGCCCCTTATAGTTTACAGTTGATTTGGCGCCCCCTAAATTTAAGATAGAATTGGCGACCATTATGACGCCCTTTCTTCCTTTGCTTTCTTTCCCCTTTCCCCCTCCTTTTCCCTTTCTTTTTTTTTTCTTTCTTCAATTTTTTCTCTTTCTCCTGTTTTGGCGCCCCCTGTCCGCCTACCCCCCCCCTCCCCCGAATACGCGCATGAATTAATTTTTTATGTGGAAGAGTTTTTGCGTGTTGACTATGTAATTATGCAAGATAAAAAAATTTTTGTTCATGAACTAATCAATAACTGGAAAAAGTATATCTCATACTTAAGCACATGCCGTAATATAAGGTACATATTCATTCACAATTGCTGCTAGTAGCAATTCGCAAACATTTAATGACAACAAATATATATATATGATTAAAAACAAAAACATTTCCTGCAGCTATAAATTTAAGTCCTAATTTGAATACTACTTACTGTAATTTGAAAACTCGGAATAAATTTAAATGCTGCTTATGGCGGTATTGCGCAATCATAGCAGCGTCTCTGCTAAATTGAATTACTGTTTTACGTATATAGTGCACTTAATCGGAATTTGAACAAATGAAACATGTAATTAATTGCTGGAAAAGGCAATCTGATCTCCGGAAAATCGACGGAAAGCTAAATCGTCCTAACTTGAATGACCCGCTTATCAAATGGAGTGACGAGCTTCTGAAACTGACTGGGAAATCCTATATTATTTTTTTGTTGTTGTTGCCTAAACCAAATGTATACCGTGTGTCTCAAAAAAAAACGTAACACTTTTGAAATGGTTGCCAAATTGAGCATATATAATGTTATGAAAAAATGTCGATATGTATGGAAAGCTAAAGGACCAACCTTTCATATGATATGAAAAAATTGAAAAAAAATCATGCTTCGATGAACAGTGTTCACTTAAGTTAGAGGTATGAAAATGCGCCTGCGCAGGATTTTTCCTTCCAATTTTGGACAGGTAAAGATCGTGTATCGAGAGAAAAGGTGGACACGTCGATCATTAATGTGAAAGACTTTTATCTTTACCGGTACCCTTACTCAGTCGGTACTTTGAAAGCCTTGATATTCAATTAAGAAGAAAAGATAGCCATGTGGACTACTGAACTGATTACTTTTTGTCAGATCTTTCATTTTAAGATGAACAAAGCAGTTGTAAATAAGAAAGAAATAAAAAAAACATGAAAATCTTTTTTAAAATCTTTTAAAAAAAGATTTAACATGTTTTTTGTCATGTCTGCCCTAATGTGTGTGTGTGTGTGTGTGCACGTGTGTGCGTGTGTGTGCGCGTATGTGTGTGTGTGTGTGTACGTGCGTGTGTGTGTGGTTTGTGTGCGTGTGATAATTGGTTTGAGCAATTGCCTTGATTGGAATTAATGTTTCAGTGATTTATCGTTTGATTTCAATGATCAAAATGAAGTGACTGGTTAATAATTTGATTATTAATGGAAAAAATGATCCACCAACTTTCGGAAGAAAACTTGATAAAAAGCAAGAAGTAGGTGAGAGGATGGGAAGAAGTTGTGTGTGTGTGTGTTGTGTGTGGGAGGGGGAGAGCAGTGGGTTGCGTAATGTCAATTATGATTTGGAAATTTCCAATTTAGCCAATTCACATTCTTACCTTAATCGCCGTTCAACATCTACCGGATCAATGATACAATAAGATGGAGGGAAGTGTGCATGGGGGGGGGGGGGTGGGCGGTGGTGATTGCATGATACCACGAGAAAAGGGAATGGTATTCAAGGTATTCGAAAATAATCCTTTTGATTCAGAAATATCCTTTTGATCCATCGATCATCAAATATTCTTCATAATCGACCTTATTTGTAAACCTACAAGCTAATTTACCTGTCCAAATTGGAGAAGAAATCCTGCGCAGGCGCATTTTCATGAACCTCTAAGCTTAAGTGAAAACACTGTCAGGGTCCGAAGCATATTTTCTTTTCAATTTTATATATCATATGAAAGGTTGGTCCTTTAGCTTCCATACATATCGACATTTTTTCATAAAATTATATATGCTCAATTTGGCAACCATTTCAAAAGTGTTACGTTTTTTTTTAGACACACAGTATAGGGTACATTCAGGTAATATGGGCACCCTAAGCTCATTTGCCTAATTTGCATACAATTGCAAAATGACACACAGTCTAATCTTTGTTTATATGAATCAATAACTACTGCTCTAACTTTCATTGTGAAGAAAAACAATTATCACCAACCCCCCTGTCTGCAATATTCAAATGTTGACGTCATTACCAAAGTGCCCATATTACCTGCATGTGCAGGTAATATGGGCACATGTATTTAATGTATGTGTTAAAAACTACAATGACTCTACCATGTATGGAATTTGCTTAAAATGTTGAAAATCATTAACTTTAAGATATCATTTGAAATTATAAGACCCTTCAGTAAATACTTTGACTATATATTTCATTGTTTTGTATTTTTTAAATTATTTTTTTTATAGTATTATCTAAATATTATTTTCATTATACAAGTCAATTAAGGCCTACAATAAGTTATTTATATTAATTATATACTGTGAATATACCAAAAAAAAATTCGTAGCAAAGAGATTAATGCCTCATCCCAATACTGAGTACCAGAATCATTTCCGCTATTTTGGATGGCCCGTATTACCTGCACTAATGTTGCTGTGTCAGGCAAGCATTCAATGCCACATTGCACCCTTTCACTACAACAAATTGACCTGTACACGCTAGTATGATCAAAATGAAACTATAAGATAATAAGCTTACTAAATATACAAAACCATTGAGGTACCCCCCTCAAACACTGTTTCACCATCACATTATGTGAAATATCAAATTTTACATCAGGGTAAAAAAATGCCATATGTTTTACGTACCTTGTTGGTTTTCAGCAATTTTCTCAGAGAAATTTCGCCATCAGATGCTCTCACGACGATATAGTTTCGTATACAGTTCATATGAACCACATTATGATGCTCACACCGGTCACCGGTCGACGGTCACGACATGATTTGCTTCAGGTGGCCCATATTACCTGCTGGCCCATATTACCTGCATGTACCCTACTGGTATTTTGATCCTTATGATGTTAAACCATGTAAATTGAGACACGATGTTGCATTTTGTATATGATTTGTTTAATTGTAAGCTACCTCATTCTTTAACTGATTATTGCCAAGTAATAGAGCTCAATTATTCCACAAGAGGGAAAGAAAGAAATAAATTGTATATGCCTAAGTGTAAAACAACACAGGGCCAATTCTCGATATCATTTGTGGGAACAAATTTTTTGAATGGCTTACCAGATTAAATAACAGAGAATAAAAGCAGAAATTCATTTCGTAATCTCCTGGCGAGCTATTTACTGCTTAATCAAGCTTTATGTAATCATGTTTTGACTTGTTTTTGTTATTATTATTACAATGCATCTAATGATTCATTCTAATGTATAAACTTTAGAGAAGTAGTTTTAGATTAATATGTACATAATAGTTATCTTGCCAAAATACTACTAATATTGGGGCCAGGTTCGACTAGCACATGTGCTACCTTCTGGTTCCTATTAACAACTATATTCTTTTATATCTACCTATTTTATATCTGCAAGACTTTGTATTGTAATTATTATCCATGCCAATGTATTCTGTACCTGTATTCACCATTATATGAAGTTGTTGTTGTTGTTGTTAATAAATAAATTCAATTCAATTCAATTCAATGCAATTTTGGGGGTGATAAGTCACTCCATTTTCATGCTCACCTTCATTTCAGTTGAAAGCGGGAGGATCCCATCAACTGTAGCTAGGTCCGATGCAGATAGCTCCATCTGGGACAGGACCGGGAACCCTCTAACCATCACTTGGACCGAAGATGAGGAGAGCTTTGGCAACTCCGAGAGTGCCCTCACCATAAGTGTCCTGGCCTACAGAGAGGACAGTCCTGGGCCACGGTGGGAAAACGTGTACTTGATCACTGACGGCACTGCGGATAACGGCTCTTATACGTTCACGCCAAATGCACAGTTGGTTGTAACTGAGGCAAATGCCTTTGGTATCATTCGCATCACCGGAAATGCTGCAGGGTAGTAAGGCTTATTGTATTAAAGATCTTCTATACATTATTGTTTGATCGAAATAAACGCTATTTTGTACACACACGCCAATTTCCCAAAATCATTTGGCCTCAATATGAAATTTCATCATCTTCGGGCAGCGCTTCAGTGTATTGATATATTTTCATTCCAGTTAGATACAAGCATAGTTGAATATGTCCTTTAAATTTGATTTCTGTAACATTTATGATGGAAAATGCTTTTCGAGCCTTGTATTATTTGTATGTTTATATCTTAAATTGTGAATAAAAAGTAAATTAAACATAATAAGGTTAATTGATTATGTAGTTGAATAAAGTGGGAATGCATTCAACATATTTCAATCTTCAGTAATAATAAATGTTATGGGGAATATAATTTCAGATTTTTCTCCCTGTATTCTTAAAAATTCAAAAGATTTTTTGTTTTCATAGGGCAAAGCTTATGCCACATAAAAAACGATGGTTAGACTTCGACATTCTATCCTTCCTAAAACGTTCACGTGTCCCCTGAAAATCCTGTTAGCCAGAGACATTGTAGGCAATGAAGCAAAAACCACAATGACATGGCGTTTTCTTTTTTCAGTGGCTACCTTCTGTCCTGACATTCAATTTGAAGGGTTAACAAGTGTTTGAAGGTGTAACCTGTAAGGAATTTCATATAGATCTCATACTTATTCCGTGAAGGATGTAGCAAGACGAACAAAGTTCCCCATTGTAGGTAAAATACTTATGCAATTAATTTCACCTCAGACTCTTCTGAATAATAATAATAATAACAGAAGAAAATGGCAAATCCCCAGTTTAAGAGGCTCTTTACCTGATTTTTGACCGGAGATGCCAAATGCTTATGTCCCATTGCAGCCGACAGCGCGTCCTCTGGAGTGATATTCATCCACTGGGCTATCTCCTAGAGCAAGACTATCAAGATGATCCGGCCCAGTGGGCTTCAGAGAAATGTGATGCCTGGATAATAAGTGATGACACACGACCACGATTTGTTGAGGTAGACACAAGTTTTCCATGTCATTTCTAGTTCTTCATCAAGTTCTTCTTGAATCAAATCTAATTATGAATAGAACAATCTAAAGTTTAATTAATATGAATTGAAAATATAAATTTATGTGCAGAACACGTTTGCGTGTAAAACACCAAATGTAACTTGACATTGTATTTGCAAAGGAAAAATGGAGTTATTTCTTTGTGGAATTAATTTCTCACAAGTCATGTAGGTTTCCAGGTATTTTTTTTCGTTCCTTTTAGCTTTTGGTTTTCTTTGTGTTTGTCAATAAAATTCATTATTGGAAGAGTACAATTAGGCCCCAAAAAGTTATTTAGACCAACTAGTCACCTTTTTTTGTAAACTTCATGATTGAGGCCAATATTGTACAAGAAATTAATAAATTAGATCTAAGCCATTTTGGCTATTGCCTCAGGACCCTTTTTCTCACGGAATTTGTCTTGAAAGTTACGTGAAACTTTTTTTTAAATTCCCAAATTGTATGGCTGTTCGTTTCAGAGTTATTGCATGAATTTTCGAGGGGGAAACCTTTAAGTCAATTATTTATAGTTCATGCAACAATATGTCATTTTAGTACCGTCTCGAAGTGGGTAGGCAAAACTATGGGTTCTGCAAGCATTTGTAATAGGATGCCATCTATAAAGATTAAAATCGTATCAGGACATCTCCCCCGGAGGACAACTCCCCGGGGACAACTCCCGGAGGACAGCTCCCCCGGAGGACAACACCCCCGGAGGACAACTCCCCCGCAGGACATCTCCCCCGGAGGACAGATCCCCTCAAGGACAACTCCCCCGGAGGACATCTCCCCCGATGAAAACTCTCCAGGAGGACAAGTCCCACAGAGGACATATCCCCCGAGTACAACTCCCCCGGAGGACAACTCCCCCGGAGGACAACTCCCCTGGAGGACAAATCCCCCGGAGAACAACTCTCCTGGAGGACAACTCCCCCGCAGCACAACTACCCCGCAGGACAAGTCCCCCGGAGGACAACTCAACCATTCCGGGGAACAGATCCACATGCACTCGTTAATTTTTGCTCCATTTGCGATTTTTCATTTATTTATTTATTTTTTAAAATTTATTTATTAATTTTTTTAACCGAAATAGCCATTCATGGAAATACAAAATCTTTGGCAATTTTTGTTTTTTTTCCGGCGAAGGGTGTTAAAGTTTGGCAGCTGTAGAGGCGTACTGCTATTGGAACCGAATTTTATCGTCAAAAGAGAGAGAGAGAGATATCAACTTCAGTCTTAAATCACCATAGGAAGATGATCTGATTAGATTTTAGGGTATGTAGGTCAATGGTCAGGCCCGTAACTAGGATTTTTGCGGGGGTTCGAAATCTGAAAAAAATGAACCTTTTGAAGGGATGATTCTTGAGCGCAAAGCGCGGGCCGGAATTTTTGACTAAAAATGACCCGAAGCAGTATATTTTTTACTTTTATGGTTCTATTTGTGTTGTTGTTATTCTTCTACAAACGGTGACGATCATCTTTCTTTTAGCCAAAAAAAAAAAGAAAAAAAAAAAAAAAAAAAAAAAAAAAAAAAAAAGAAAGAAAAAAAAAAGAGAAAAAGAAAAAGGAAAAAAAGAGAAGGATTTTCAAGCGCGAATCGTCAAGTGGAAAATGTTATATCACACCTCTTCAATTATACAAAAATACATGTACATAATTTGATACAAGGGTTTTGTTTTGTTTTGTTTTGGCTTGTTTCAGCAAATGTTTTAGAATTATAAATGTTTTCATCGGATATGTTGACAGAAATATTGAAAAATTTATTGATATACCAAGATGTTTTAATTTTCATTTACTTCTGGAGATATTTTCATACCAACACTAGTTGCAATAACACCCTCTTATGATAGCGAACACACGGCATGAATGCAAAGTTGTGCAAGTGCATACTTATGAACACAACATTCAGGTAAAATCTTAAACCCAATACAATGACAATGATTGTATTACATTATTCCTTGAAAAATGACAAAACAAGTGATGATGTTGGAATTGAGTTTTGTGAATGTCTTTTTTGATAAATAAAAATTGTGTTATCGTTTAAACTTTTTGCGCCCATTCTAATTGGTTTAGGGTGTGATTAATTATTAATTAAAGCTTAATTATCGTGGCTCACCCCCCCCCCCCTTGCTGAAGACGATTAGAGATATGTAGGCCGGGGTCATCCCGATAGTCCGCGGGTCCGATAGTCCGCGGGTCCGTTAGTCCGCGGGTCCGATAGTCCGCGGGTCCGTTAGTCCGCGGGTCCGATAGTCCGCGGGTCCGATAGTCCGCGGGTCCGTTAGTCCGCGGGTCCGATAGTCCGCGCGGTAGGGGGGGGGGTGTTTGTTACTCTGAAGGTCCGTTATTCCGAAAAAATAGAATGAGGTTCGTTATTCCGAAAATTGAAAAGGTTCGTTAGTCCGAAAAAAAAGGTTCGTTATTCCGAATTTTAGTTATATCCAAAAATAGAAAAGGTTTGTTATTCCGAGAAAATAGAATGAGGTTCGTTATTCCGAAAATAGAAAAAAGTTTTGTTTTTCCGCAAAATAGAAAAAGGTTCGTTATTTCGAAAATAGAAAAGGTTCGTTATTCCAAAAATAGAATAGATTGGAATTCCGAAAATGGAATAAGGTTCGTTATTCCGAAAATAGAATAAAGGTTTGTTAGTCCGAAAATAGAAAAAGTTCCGTTATTCCGAAGATGAAATAAGGTTCGTTAGTCCGAAACAGAAATAATCTGTGGCGAAGCCGGGAAAAATGGAAAGGGCAGGGGTGGTGGAAGGGGAGGGTAGAATCACCATTGTTGTTCAGTTGTTGATTCCGCAATTAAATCCGCCCGCCTATCGATGTAGTGTAAGTATTAGCGGCGAGTTGTTTCGATAAAGAATAAGTTCCGCTTTTAAAAACGGGCCGTTATCACCCTTGACTAAATAACTAATTCCATAATTATATCCCCTCCATTCTTATTTCATGAATAAGTTATTTTGAAACATTATCGGCGGCTACTTGTTAATCTTCCGATAAATATTAATTTCCGCTGATAATGTTTCAAATAATTTCTTTCATAAATAAATTCGGAATGAATAAAATTGCGGAATTAATTATTTAGTTATTGAGTGATAACGACCCAATTTTAGAAACGAACCTTATTCTTTTTTGGAAGAATTCGCCATCGATTACGTCGGAAAATAAATTCTTCATTAAAAAACGAAAACAATTATGGAATCAATTATCTAGTTATGGCCTCTTTAACGGCCCGATTTTAGAAGCGGAACTAATTTTTTTTTCAGTAGAAATCGCCATTGATAATTTTGTGAAATAAATTCTCCGAACATCAAAATTTAACAACAGAAGCTGTTAAGTAATTACACCCCTCCCCCCAAAAAAAAGTATCTGGAAGTTATTCACGGGTGACCGTCCTCCGCTGAGACTATTAAAGCATAATATCCCATTATTTTTTTAATTACCACACCACTTTTGTTACTAAAAAAAGGTTTAGTTCATTTTCGGAAAAACGAACCTTACTTCATTTTCGGACTAATGAACCTTATTTAATTTTCGGACTAACGAACCTTATTTAATTTTCGGATTAACGAACCTTATTATATTTTCGGAATAACGAACCTTCTCTATTTTTGGATATGACAAAAATTCGGAATAACGAACCTTTTCTTTTTTTTAGGAATACCAAACCCTTTTCTATTTTCGGACTAACGAACCTATTCTATTTTCGGACTAACGAACCTTTTTCTATTTTCGGAATAAACGAACCGTTACTTTCATTTTCAGACTAATGAAACCTTATTTCATTTTCGGACTAACGAACTATTTATTTTTCGGCATAAACGAAACCTTCAGAAGTAACAAACATCACCCCCCCCCCCCCCCGGACTAACGGACCCGCGACTATCGGACCGCGGGACTAACGGACCCGCGACATTGGACCCGGCGGACTAATCGGACGCCGCGGATAACCGGACCCGTGGACTACGTGACCGCGGCACTATCGGACCCGCAGACTATCGGGCTGTAACATGTAGCCAACTCGCCCTTCGTGCTCTTTTCTACTCCTGTAGCTTCCATATTTAAGTTCCCATTTTAGCATCCTTCCTTTTTCAACATCTTTTATTCTTTTGCATTTATTTCTTAATTTTACCTTTTTGGGTACATTTCGTTGGGGTACCTCTGAATCTGCCAAACCTAACAACCTTTTGAGGGAAGGAGTAGCCATTTATATATTGGAAGGGGTGGTTCCAATGGATGATTGGCAATAATTAAACAACCATTCCCATCCTCGCTTGTCATTACAGAAGGGTTACTCCATGCGAAAAGTAATGTAATAATTGTAACAGAAAGAAAAACCAAGGGGTTGTCATAAAATCAATAGTTATAAAGCATTTAAAGTGAGGGGAGATGTCATCCGCGGAGTTGTCCTTGGGGGACCTATCCTCCGGGGGAGATGTCCTCCGGGGGAGTTGTCCTCCAGGGGAGTTGTCCAGGGGGAAGTTGTCCTCCGGGGGAGTTGTCCCTGGGGGAAGCTGTCCTCCGGGGGACCTGTCCTCCGGGGGAGCTAACCTCCGGGGGAGTTGTCCTCCGGGGGAGTTGTCCTCCGGGGGAGCTGTCCTCCGGGAGTTGTCCTCGGGGGAGTTGTCCTCCGGGGGAGATGTCCTAGAACCGTTTAAAATTTATGTATTTTGACACCAAGCCCTCAATAGTTCATTGCCAAGACACCCTCTACAATACCTATGTTGAATCATAATAACGGGCGTAAATCCTGGGGGATGGGGGGATACATCCCCCAGATTTTGAGGAGTGGGAATGGCCTGTACAAACATCCCCCCCTCCCAAGTTTTTAAGAAAGAAATGACAAAAAAAAATACGCTAGATAATTGTGTTATTGGTTAGTAGTTGTTGCTTCCCTGTTTGGCGTTCAACAAGAGGGGGATAGAGCAACGTCCATCTGGCGCTGCTCAGCGGCTGCCAAGCCCACGGGACAAGGGCAAAAAGAATATCCGATTCGGACAATAAAATTTGGAGCATTTTAAAATAGCGCTTTTAATACTTTAAAAAATGCCTCTTTTTTTATTCCAAAACCCCCTAAATTTTCCTGCCTGGCCGCTATGCGACCTCGCACTAAATAACAAACAGTAACCTAAGTATAAAAAGGTTGGATCCAATGCCCTCGTCTAGGGACAAACCTTAGGAAAGGGTGTTGTTGACAATCCAAAACATTAATGTAGTTGTGTGCGGGCTAGGTTGGTGGAGGGCTTGGGACCTACAGCCCACTAAATTTTCATAGCAAAGATTGTGGATTTGTTTTCTATCGCTGTTATTTTACAAGGCATGTAAAATGTATCTTCTAAATAGATTATAAATTCTCGGCTCGCGCTTCGCTCTCACTGATACTAAATAGGATTTATACTACTCAAAATATTATTTCCAATTTTTAGCTGAATAATTTCGGCTCGCGTTTCGCCGCTCGCAATCCTTTTTCCATTTCTAAAATGAACAGGAATCAAGGCTGCCATTATAAGCATACATTCAAAGACAAATTTTCTTCGTACCCCCTCCCTCTCCGAATACATTTCTCTTTAGTTCTATGGCTCTGATCTAAAGTGTCCCCCTTTTCAGAAAAACGAGACCCCCACTTTCAAATCCATTTCGCGGCCTCTACTATATGTTTTATCGTTTTGTTTATTTGTTTGTTTGTTTTTGTTTTTTCCGCGCTTGCGGATACTATACAGGACCTTTAATGCACAAACATATTAAATTTCAGCTTAAGATTTTCGGCTCGCTCTTCGCGCTCGCTGATACTTAATAGGAACTATGCATAGATATCTCAAACTTTTACCTTAAAATTTTCGGCCCGCGCTTCGCGCTCACATTACTTTTTACTTTTTTTTACTAAAATAAACAGTAATCAAGGCAGCCATTGTGATTCCTGAAAGCATGCATTCAAAGACAAAATTTCTTCGTATCCCCTCGCTCTCCGAATACATTTCTCTTTAGATCTATGCCTCCGATCTAAAGTGTCCCCCTTTTCCGAAAAAAGTGCCCTTTTTATCGAGACCCCCACTTCCAAATCCGTTTCGCGGCCTCTACTATCATGACTATAATACTGTTCGTCATAAAGGTGGAATATTTTTTTTCTGCGTCCAGCGACGTTATGTTGCACCGGCTTTAATTTCTTGAATATGTTGGTCACTGCATTCACTTTCCTGGATCCTCGCTATATCTTGGACGTTCCCTCAACCCCTCCCGGGGATTTTTCTTCCAAAAAGTTAGCCAACCCCCGAAGATGGCCATTTTCGTCATTTTATCTTATTTTGGGACTCCTTTTTGTTTACGCGACCCATCAAGGCGCCCTCAATCCTACCCCAAGGAAACGCGTCTGACATGTAGAGTTGTTATTGTTCTTTAAGGTAAATCTAGTTATATGGTTACAGGCTCGACTCGTTTGTTTAGGGGAGGGGTCAAAACTTATTTTAATTAGGGTTCAACATTGATTTTATTCATGTTTACACCATGGAAATTTCTATCTTCCCTAAATTGTATTGTAAAATATCAGCTAAACATAAATCAAAATAAAATATTATCAATAGTAAGGCTAACAAGAAAATTAGGGCAAAATTATAATAATTAAAGTTAAAGGTTGTTTTTATTTCTTTTGTTTTTAGCATAAAGGTGGAATAAAATATTCCGAATTTTCACCAATCACAATTTTTATTTCAACCCCTCCCCTAGCTAGACAAGAGACCTAAGTCTTTCTCCATAAATCTAGATTTAACTTAAAAACCAATATAAACAATACACCTCAGATGCGTTTTATGGGGGTAGGACTGAGGGGGGCTTGATCAGCCGGGTAAACAAAAAGAGCCCCATAATGAGAAAAATTACAAAAATGGGCATCATGGGGGTTGACGAAACGTTTTTGGACAAAAATCCCTGAGATGGGTTGGGAGGATGTTCAATATATAGCCAGGGTCCCGAAAAATAAAAGCAGGGGCAAACATATTCAATAAATTAAAGCCAGAGCAAAATCATGTCACTAAAGCGGCAAAAAAATATTCCACCTTTATGACGGACAGTGTATGTATATTTTTTTCGCACTCGCAGATACTATATGGGACCTTTAATGTACAAACATATCAAATTTTAGCTTAAAACTTTCGACTCGTGCTTCGCGCTCGCTGATACTAAATACGAACTATAATGCACAAATATCTGAAACTTTTAGCTTAAAATTTTCGGGTCGCGCTTCGCGCTTGCATTAGTTTTTCCATTACTAAAATGAAAAGTAATCAAGGCGACCATAAGCTAAAAGCATACATTCAAAGATAAATTCTATCCGCACCCCCTCTCTCTCAAATCCATCCCGCCGCCTCTGCTATATGGGTATTAGAAAGGTCCCTTGTGTGTCACTAGTGCTTGTGTATGCCAAACAAGATCGCGACAAGTTGGCAAATTATTTCGCTCATCCTTCCACTCCTCGACACGGATTTACGCCGCTGATCATAATGATTCTTCAAGTATTATTACTTTCCTATTATATTATCTTTTCGTACTCTGTGAAACTATTCGAAATTCATGTAAATGTAAAACAAATTTATCTTTTTAGAAAATAATAAATAAATGATGATTATATGATGAAATCATACTGGGACCTGCCTCGAAATGTTGAAGATAATCTGGAGTGTTATCAATTTTCTTTCAGAACCTACCCCCTTGTCCATGTACGCTTCATCAGGCGGAGCAAGACGTGGGAACATTCATTACAGACCCGTCCTGCAGTCCTTTCGGAGGCGCAGACACTTGCTCAAAAAACAAAGGGGCTGTAAATTGCTTCCTCAGTGTTTATGCCTCGTAGGTGTATGCTTTAACAGTTACACGATTTTTGATAGTGATTAAAATGTGCAATAGTAGAAATATACTTCTTTGAAAGAAATTAAAATTTGTTTTTCTTGCATCAAAAAGACACTCTTGAATAGACCAGTTTACTAACAAATTCAGATTTTATTATTTTCATTACAGGTTGTTTGAATTTTTTATTATGTCGCCAGAAAAAAAAAAACATGGATAAATTTGAATATGTTAGGAAACTAAACTATTGTGGTTACGGCTGATGGAAAAGGGGTTTATTTTTATGGTAGACATTTGGGGTAATTGTGGTAATGCATGGTCTTTCAAGAATGAAAACACTGATTCCCAGATATCCAGAAAACAACCTTTACTCATGTGTATATAACCTCGGCTGTTTATTATTAATTTTTTTGTTATTGCACAGCCCGAGTACGATGTCTGGTACAAAATGCTGCTATGATGCTAACGGGCTCTTGATGCACTCTATGGACACCGAGTATGCTGGCATGTCCGGTCGGTCCCACGTCCGTGGGGCTAGTCCTTACCGGCAACAAGATCTTGTTCCAGAACTTTCCCATTGGTCCAATGACATCATCGCTAAGAAGTTTTGCTGCGAGTGGGCTGACGAGGAAAATTGCTTTGCGTACATGACAAGGCGTCCCACTACTGACTGTATTGGTTACAATCCTCCAAAAACTGGTAGGTGAAGTTTTCAATATTGCTTTAAAAGCTGGTGTTGGTTTTGGTAATACTCAAAATATAATCTTTCAAATTTTGAAGTCTATTGTAATAATATTACAAAACACATACCACTTGGTAAATGGAGGCATAATAATCATTATAAATCAAGTCACTATACAAATACTTTATAAGATATACTCATATTGATATATATTTCCGATTCATACCAATACTGCCTTTACTGTCAACACTGTACCCAGCATTAAAGTTATGAGAGAGACTTGAGGAATTTCTTCTGGTGTATCAAATTAATTTTTGAAAATGTTGTTTTTGTTATCAACAATTCTTCTGTAAAACATTTGTGTTTTCATTATATTATATTTTTCATTGGCGGGGGGGGGGGGGGGAGGACGTTCCCCCCCTCGATTTTTTTTTTAATCGGGGGATCATCCCCCCTCGATTTTTAAAGCTTAACAAAATAGACTTTATGGACCAAGAGGCAAAGTGTTCGTAAAATGTACCAAATTCAGAGCATTAAAAAGCAAAATTTTCGGCTCTCGATTCGCGCTCGCAAACTTAAAACCCAGACAATGATTAAACGATATATTCTTTCTTCAGGTCGCTATATGCATTTATGGAATATGTTTTATTTGCTCCAACGCTTTATTCTTAACATTGGCATAATGTGCGAAGTAGGTCATTCTATTTCGAATTTTGGATATACAAATACATATTTAATGATTCCATTCGTGTGTATAAGTAATTCCCTCCGTCATTGGCGGCGACCCGGGGGGGGGGGGGGGACGTGTTTCCCTCGATTTTTTTTTTCTGGGGGAATCATCCCTGATTATCCCGTATATTCTAAGCATTTATGTTTTGTATTTGCCCATCTGTACAAAAGATAAATGTGATGGAAATAGACTTTTAAATTTCTATAAGACAAGTTTAATATCGCGCTTCGCGCTCGTATGTTATAAGAATGATCATATTCAGAAGGGATTATAAACATCTATATTTTATAAACCATAATTAACGGGATTTCACTCGCGCTTCAGCTAGTATATGATTAATATATAACAATGCAATAAATAACAATGCAATGATTTAACGTAATACTCTGTCTTCAGGTCGCTATTATGACTTTGACTTAACGACTTTATTTGTGCAAACTTTATATTATTAAATTTTCATTAGTCACGTTATTTTCTGTATAATGTGCGAAGTAGGTCATTCTTTTTCGATTTTTGGGTGTACAAATACAGAGTATTAGTGTATTAATGTAATTTTCAATGTTTTTGTTGTTGTAATGTTATAAACATTTTCTTTAAATTTGCGACCTGGTTTTTTTTCCCCCAACCTAAATTCCATCAACTAATAAGGAGAGCCATTTCTTTTGGACTCCCAGGCATTAGTTGATGGTCTTTTTTCTCTTGTGTTGTTCCTACTGTACTTTATTTTTTTGCTTGTAATACTCTGTGTAGTGTTTGGTTATTGTATAGCCCATGCCTGGAAATTAAATAAAATACATAAATAAAAGGATCTGCAGGACGCTTCATTCCGTTCGGGTGTATAATAATTCCCATTCTGAAGTTTACGTCCCCCCCCCCCAGTCGTCACATGAAATCGCCACCCCTGATGTTTTAGATTGTTCCAGCACAACGAATAGAATTCATGTTGCTCCATCTTGAGTTAGAAAATAATTCGTGACAAAAAGTATGGAGTGTCATGAATATTCATAAAAAAAGTAGCGATGTAGCTAATAGCTTTGGAGATAGCTTTGACGGGTTTCTTTCCACTTAAGCAGGGTTCACACTTAGCCGAGTTGGAGTCGCGAGCAAAGCGCGAGCTGTGCGAGTTTGATCTCGCCTTAACTCGCTCGAACTCGCACGAAATTTACATTTTTTTCTGAAATTTAACGCCCCCCCCCCCCTCGAGTTTATTACGATAGCTGCACGAGTGAACCGAGCGCACCACGAGTCATACCGAGCTTAGTTAGAGAGCAGCAAGCTGTATACGGTGTTACCGATCTCTCAACGAGTTATCAAGCATGAGTCTCAACATCATGGGATTTAAATTAAAAACTCACGCGGACCATCGCATTGGATTTAGTTTAACCGTAAGGTTTATTTTTTAAATCCAAATGATTTAAATTCAAATCCTCGAGATTAAAAATCATCTTTAGGATTAAAACATAAAATCCAGAATCCCTCGAGATTAATAAGAATATGATCTTTAGAATTAAAACTAAAATGCGATTGGTCCATATAGTACAGTCTAGTCTGCAAGCACAGACTCATTTGACACTTAAACAAATTTCAGTCTAGAGTGGAACTAGTCTCCATACTCACTGTCTGTGTCAAGAGCTCAGTAAGTACACGCGTGAATCTAGTTCTTAACTCTAGCACCCTAGTAAGCGAACAACATGGGTTGTGCCTGCAAACTAAGTACACTGAGTCCACCTAGATTTATTTTAAATCTCTCCAATTCAAAGTGTGGGTAAATTCATATTTTAGGCGCTTAAAGATGGAAGCCAGAAGCATTTTCGCTCTGCTTGAGGAAGAAGAGACTGTGATCCTTTGCACAATTGGTTCCTCTTCTAGGGCCGCAGCAGAAAAGAGATTACCAGGAAGAGACAAAAGTGAAGCAAAGAGGTTTTGGACAAGACATGGTTGTTGAGGAGGCCGAAATACGGTCACTATGAGAGGCTAATGGCGGAGTTAGCTAGCGAAGACCAGGAAGGCTTCCGCAACTTTCAACGTATTGATCATAAAGATCTTTCAAGAACTCTTAACCCGCGTTGGACCTCGCATCGAGAAGCAGGACACGTTCATGCGGAAAGCTTTGAGTGCCGGACTTCGTCTGGCCATCACTCTGAGATTCTTAGCGACAGGGGATTCTTACAAAAGCTTGGAGTACAACTTTAGAGTCGCCAAGAATAGCATCTGTCACATCGTTCCAGAAACATGCGAAGCTATCATAGCAGAATTAGCTCCAGAGGTGTGTTGCTGCCCTTCTACTCCAGCCGAGTGGATGTCCGTAAGCAAAGGGTTTCCGAACGTTGGAACTTCCACAATACCATCGGGGCATTAGATGGGAAGCACATTGCCATAAAGTGCCGGCGAATGCAGGATCCATCTACTACAATTACAAGGGCTATCATTCCGTGGTATTGCTTGCCCTTGTTGACGCAGAGTATCGCTTCTTGTATGTCGACGTTGGGAGCAACGGCAGGTGAGTCTTAAAATTGTTGCACACGACACTTACAAAATGGGTCAGTTCTAGACACTAACAAAGTCAGTATTGCATATTCACTTCCTTTCAGAATATGAATGGTCTAGAATGTATGTCAGATTCTCCTCAAACTAATTACAATATTTGTATGAATTTGTGAGATTTTTGATCAGTTACTCCTGAAAGAAAAGAAAATATTGAGCCACGTGACCATTGCATTCCTACCTTTCATATATAAACAACAATTCCCTCTTTCGTCTATGAATAAATATTAATTAGATCCTGTACGGAGCAAGACATTTAATATACAAACCATTGCAAACGTTATAATAATTTTACATGCAGCATTGATTTGAAAACAGTCATGTAATATAATAATGCTTATCAGGTTATTTTGTATTAAGCTGGTCAGATCATTGCAGATGGAGGGATTTTCTCGGGGTGCGAACTTCGGAAAGCTCTGGAAGAAGACACAGCTGGTATTCCCCCACCAACACCTCTGCCGAGCGACGATGTACCAATCCCCTATTCAATTGTCGCAGATGACGCTTTTCCACTACGTAGTTGGTTGATGAAGCCCTATCCTCACCGCCTGATGACCGACCAGGAAAGACATTTACTTACAGGTTGTCTAGAGCACGACGTGTAGTCGAAAACGCGTTTGGAATTTTGTCTCACAGGTATGATGGGAAATACATATACAGTTGGAGCACTGGTTTTCGACAAGTCGAATTCATGTTTAATGAGCCCAATCATAGAAATTGTAAGCTATAGTCGAAATCTGGTGCAATAAACACCTTTACGGAAATTTCTCAAACAATTTCGATTGTCAACAGAAGCGCATTTGACTCAGAATATAGACAGTAGAGGGTCTTGTCAGTATTTGTAGCACAGATTTTTGTTGAATTTCCTGTTTAAAATCGAGTAGTATTGATGAGAAACGTCGAAAACTAGTGTCCCAACGGTACTAATAACAGTGCGTTAAACATGTGCTGCATTGGTTGGAAATACACTTAATGTGTTGAAAATTTGTCTCTTATTATTTCAGGTTCCGCTGCCTTCTAGGGACACTGTACCTGACCCCTGACCGAGTACAATCTGTCGTGCTGGCGTGTTGTGTCCTACATAACCTTTTGAGGATCCGTTTTCCAAAGTTGCACAACAATCTAGTGGATCGCGAGGATCCAGAGACCCGCAACATCATTCCTGGAATGTGGAGGGGAAATCGCGATATGATATGCCTTGACGTCATGAGAGGCAACAATGCAACAAAAGCAGCCAAGGCACAACGTGACTACCTTCGTGGCTACTACACGTCTCCAGTTCGCAGTGTCCCTTGGCAAGAGCAGATGATCTAAAAGGTAATTTGGTTGCATTTCGTTTATCGTTCATGATAGACATGTATCTAGATTCGTCCCCCATTTTACACGACAGTCAAGATTCATGAACCAATTTGCCATGCAATAATCTCAGGTGAGAATTGCTGAAGTTTTTCTCGATCTCTTGATCACTTCTTTCAACAGCAAATTTCCGTCAAGAATTTCATGTCACATCCTCAAGAATATCCATTGAAGTTTACCTCATTTTCTCTATTCTATAAAGTGAAGTGCAGACTTATGTAGATAGACACCACAAACACAATGATAAAGTATAACAGTCTAACGATAATCAACTTTATTGTCAGAATTTCAAGAACTATGAAATTGTTAATCAAGCACTAAATTAGTTCTAAACATTGTTTCTGTAAACGGACAGAATTGGGAAACCACCATGGAAACATGATCATTCCAATAAAGACGTGTTTTTGCTCGCATGTAACCGTTAACGTTGTTGATGGGAGAATACATCAATCAAAATGAATGTTGAGCATGTCTATCATTCCTCACTTTTGGTTTCTTGGAGACTTGAACACTTTTATTTTGATTATTTTATTTCTCTTTAAATTACCTATTTCAATGATAACTAGAACTATCACTTCTGCAAAAACTCTATAACTCGAACTACATAAACATGAACATTTTAAATAGGAAATGCAAAAGTCTTTTTGTTCTATAATAACAACTGCTGAATAGGAATAAAAATCAACGTTGAGTACTATGTCTTTCATTCCTATTTTTTGCTTTCTCGTACACTTTTTTTTATTCTTCTTGTCTTTATAAATGTTAGATAATGAGTGTTCTTTATTACTTTAACTGGAACTATCATGACAACACACTGTCTATATACAAGTTCGAAACATAGTCCCTGTAAAACCTACAAGAGCGGGAAACTACTACAGAAACATAATAATTTTCAAAGCGGAAATGCAAATTTAGGTCTTTTTGTTCACATATTAAACTTGCTCATAGGATACTAAATCAACGTTCGGCAATTCTTTTATGACTTATTGTTGGTTCCTCGTACACTTGTATTTTGATTTTTTTTAAGTGTTCTATAATTACATGTTCTTTGTTAATTTTTCAGAGATAACTGAAACTATCGTGGCTTCCACATCTAACTATTGGATTAACTGGCAAACACGTTAACTGTGAGGCACATTTCACATCGTATACAAGGATATGGTTAAGCAGAAAATCAATCGGAGGTAAACGTACATAATACAAAAGTGTACCACCAATCATTATTATTTGTGATCTATTTGCCATTAACGCAGACACAAATAGATCGCGAACTTAACTCAACATCATGGACCGAGGAAATAACCGTTTCACTGTTTTTCAAGGCAACAAAATAAAGGTACTTGTCAAATCTTTAGAACCTGATAAAACACATTTAACAACTGACAAAAACATATCGCGCAAGATGCCCATAGGGACTAACTCTAGGTGCTCATTGTCGCGGTTGGCTGAGCTGCTGCTGATGCGGCACTTTCCAGTGAACTATTCACCACATCATCACGAACGCCCATCTGGTTCGAAGACATCGAGGGTGCTTGTAGAGTTGCGAGAGTGTTGGTATAGTCCTGCTGGAAAAACCCATCGAAGACCTCTGAACCCGAAGGCCGGATTCTGCTCTGCATCAACGATGGCGGCGGTGACGGTGTATGGCTTGGTGTATGGCTTGGTGTATGGTATTCGTGAAAGACCCGGGTGGACTTGTCATCCGGGGGTGGTGGCAGCTGTTGGCGTGAAGGGAATGTCGGCGGAGGGAAGGGTGGTGGAGGCATCCTGCCGTACGTAGAAAACGCCCCTGGGACGGCTGATGCGCAGAATAGAAGGTGTCATCATGTTGTGACTGAAAAGGTGGTTGAGCAATCGGAGTAGAGGGTGATGACCTCCCCCGATTAATGTAGCTTTGTACCATCTTCATTGTGTCCACGGTGAAGTTGAGCCACTGTTCCTGTGAGATCTGCCGCACCTGTGTAGTCAAGTATGCTGGGAAACCCTTCACTTGCTCCTCGTGTGTGGATAGTTGGGCGGGGACAGACGCTACGGCGAAAGCAGACTTTCGTAGTTCTCTGGCTTCATCTGCTCGCTGGAGGAGCTATAACATAAATGAAGAATAACAGTCAGTTAAACAAACATATGAACACATGTACAGTTTTTATTTCACCATGTTAGATGAAACAGTTTACCAGTAATCACGGTATGAAGGCTGCCAACAGATTTTTTTTAAAAAGAATACTGGAACAAAGATTGTACTATACTAAATATTTCGCACACAATACAAAATATACTATGAGAGTTTCACTTTACACTATAACTTTCGTTATATTTACCCTTAAATGTTTTAAATGTTTATTCATTAAACAAATGCATCCTAGATAAAACAGAAACTAAAACAATGGAAT
>CALNVZ010003426.1:47879152-47904719 GCA_940671915.1 Paracentrotus lividus
GTTCCTCACAGGTATGATCGGAAATACATATACAGTTGGAGCACTGGTTTTCGACAAGTCGAATTCATGTTTAATGAGCCCAATCATAGAAATTGTAAGCTATAGTCGAAATCTGGTGCAATAAACACCTTTACGGAATTTCTCAAACAATTTCGATTGTCAACAGAATCGCATTTGACTCAGAATATAGACAGTAGAGGTCTTGTCAAGTATTTGTAGCACAGATTTTTGTTGAATTTCCTGTTTAAAATCGAGTAGTATTGATGAGAAACGTCGAAAACTAGTGTCCCAACGGTACTAATAACAGTGCGTTAAACATGTGCTGCATTGGTTGGAAATACACTTAATGTGTTGAAAATTTGTCTCTTATTATTCAGGTTCCGCTGCCTTCTAGGACACTGTACCTGACCCCTGACCGAGTACAATCTGTCGTGCTGGCGTGTTGTGTCCTACATAACCTTTGAGGATCCGTTTTCCAAAGTTGCACAACAATCTAGTGGATCGCGAGGATCCAGAGACCCGCAACATCATTCCTGGAATGTGGAGGGGAAATCGCGATATGATAGCCTTGACGTCATGAGAGGCAACAATGCAACAAAAGCAGCCAAGGCACAACGTGACTACCTTCGTGCTACTACACGTCTCCAGTTCGCATGTCTCCTTGGCAAGAGCAGATGATCTAAAAGGTAATTTGTTGCATTTCGTTTATCGTTCATGATAGACATGTATCTAGATTCGTCCCCACATTTTAGCACGACAGTCAAGATCATGAACCAATTGCCATGCAATAATTCTCATGGTGAGAATTGCTGAAGTTTTTCTCGATCTCTTGATCACTCTTTCAACAGCAAATTTCCGTCAAGAATTTCATGTCACATCCTCCAAGAATTCCATTGAAGTTTACCTCATTTCTCTTATTCTATAAAAGTGAAGTGCAGACTTATGTAGATAGACACCACAAACACAATGATAAAGTATAACAGTCTAACGATAATCAACTTTATTGTCAGAATTTCAAGAACTATGAAATTGTTAATCAAGCACTAAATTAGTTCTAAACATTGTTTCTGTAAAACGGACAGATTGGGAAACCACCATGGAAACATGATCATTCCAATAAAGACGTGTTTTTGCTCGCATGTAACCGTTTAACGTTGTTGATGGAGAATACATCAATCAAAATGCAATGTTGAGCATGTCTATCATTCCTCACTTTTGGTTTCTTGGAGACTGAACACTTTTATTTTGATTATTCTTATTTCTCTTTAAATTACCTATTTCATGATAACTAGAACTATCACTTCTGCAAAAACTCTATAACTCGAACTACATAAACAGAACATTTTAAATAGGAAATGCAAAAGTCTTTTGTTCTCATCAATAACAACTGCTGATAGGAGAATAAAAATCAACGTTGAGTACTATGTCTTTCATTCCTAATTTTGCTTCTCGTACACTTTTTTATTCTTCTTGTTCTTATAAAGTTAGATAATGAGTGTTCTTTATACTTTAACTGGAACTATCATGACAACACACTGTCTATATACAAGTTCGAAACATCAGTCCCTGCTAAAACCTACAAAGACGGGAAACTACTACAAGAAACATAATAATTTTCAAAAGCGGAAATGCAAATTTAGGTCTTTTGTTCACATATTAAAACTTGCTCATAGGATACTAAATCAACGTTTCGGCAATTCTTTTATGACTTATTGTTGGTTCCTCGTACACTTTATTGATTTTTTAAGTGTTTTTTTTTTCTTCTAAATTACATGTTCTTTGTTAATTTTTCAGAGATAACTGAAACTATCGTGGCTTCCACATCTAACTATGGATTAACTGGCAAACACAGTTAACTGTGAGGCACATTTCACATCGTATACAAGCAGATATGGTTAATGCAGAAAAATCAATCGGAGGTAAACGTACATAAACAAAAGTGTACCACAATCATTATTATTTGTGATCTAATTGCCATTAAACGCAGACACAAATAGATCGCGAACTTAACTCAACATCATGGACCGAGGAAATAACCGTTTCACTGTTTTCAAAGCAACAAAATAAAGGTACTTGTCAAATCTTAAAACTGATAAAACACATTTAACAACTGACAAAAACATATCGCGCAAGAGCCCATAGGACTAACTCCAGGTGCTCATTGTCGCGGTTGGCTGAGCTGCTGCTGATGCGGCACTTCCAGTGAACTACACCACATCATCACGAACGCCCATCTGGTTCGAAGACATCGAGGGTGCTTTGTAGATTGCGAGCAGTGTGGTATAGTCTGCTGGAAAAACCCACTCGAAGACCTCTGGAACCCCGAAGGCCCGGAATCTGCTGCCTGCAATCAACGATGGCGGCGGTGACGGTGTATGCTTGGTGTATGCTTGTGTATGTATTCGTGAAAGACTCCGGGTGGACTTGTCATCCGGGGTGGTGCAGCTGTTGGCGTGAAGGGAATGTCGGCGGAAGGGAAGGGTGGTGGAGGCATCCTGCCGTACGAGAAACGCCCCTGGGACGGCTGATGCGCAGAATAGAAGGTGTCATCATGTTGTGACTTGAAAAGGTGGTTGAGCAATCGAGTAGAGGTGATGACCTCCCCCGATTAATGTAGCTTTGTACCATCTCATTGTGTCCACGGTGAAGTTGAGCCACTGTTCCTTGAGATCTGCCGCACCTGTGTAGTCAAGTATGCTGGGAAAACCTTCACTTGCTCCTCGTGTGTGGATAGTTGGGCGGGACAGACGCTACGGCGAAAGCAGACTTTCGTAGTTCTCTGGCTCATCTGCTCGCTGTGAGGAGCTATAACATAAATGAAGAATAACAGTCAGTTAAACAAACATATGAACACATGTACAGTTTTTATTCACCAATGTTAGATGAAACAGTTATACAGTAATCACGGTATGAAGGCTGCCAACAGATTTTTTTTAAATAAGAATACTGGAACAAAGATTGTACTATACTAAATATTTCCACACAAAACAAAAATATACTAAGAGTCACTTACACTAAACTTTCGTTATATTTACCCTTAAATGTTTTAAATGTTATTCAAAACAAATGCATCCTAGATAAACAAAAACTAAAACAAGGAAAATTTAATTGTGGATGTATAACCGTATCAACGTTTATGTGAATTTTTAAAATTACTTTTCACAGAGACATAATGCTTTTTTTTAAAGATGAGTAATAATCGACATCTACTTGCAGGACTATTTCCGGACATTTGCATTATTAAATCCCAACATGATATAGGTGAATATACAAATCTGCAAATCAACAACCATTTGAACCTTTGATGATATGAATTGATTGCGATATTTATCTGCGGAAACTGTAGCAAATGTGATGGCAAGCCGCATCAAAATTCACAACGAATTTCTTTGTTTGCAGTATTGAAGGAATATCATTCTAGATATATCATTGAAAAGCACATGATAATAACTTAAGAATAACTTACAAATATAGTCGCGTGCCCAAACTTGATTAAATTCTCCTTGTTTCAGAGTTTGTATGATATCTGGGAACGCACTGTATATTCACGTGCCTATTTTAAGTCCGATCGTTATTCAGACTATTTACTATTTTTGTATAATATGACTACGATTTTGAGAGGGGTCCAATTTATTTATTTAGAGACATCACATAAATCTCATCACAGACAAATGTCATGAGTTTCTGTTGTGAAAAGATTAGGAATATTAGAAAAATAGAGAAATTTGTAAAATCTACATGTAAGAGATATTTCCTTGAAAGCATGGAGATTCATACTTTTGCAATTATCTGAATATGACTTTAGATGAAAACAAAAATTGAAAAAATAAGCAAATATTTAGTAAGCATAAAATATGATTTGCTTCTACAAGTTAACTAAAGTAGAATTACAATGTTTCCTGCAAATCGAGGTAAATTTTAAGTTTGCAATTTACGTGTGTAAACCTATGTTTGATTTTTAATGGTAAAAGTAAAAACAAAGAGTTTCCCCCTCATGGTACGATAATATGACGTTATCATACAGACATCACGTGGACATAAGATCAGAATTAAAACTAAGGTTATCAATTGCTATACATGTATACTCTTTGTAAATAAATAAATGCACATCAAACACTTCTCGAATGTCGCTGTCTTTATTACAGTAACCATATTCACTTTTCCAGGAGTTCCCCTTTCCTTAGCATCTTCAGAGGACACATTAGGGTTATATGTTTTCTCTTCATTCTTGCCCTTGCCTTGCCAACAGATGATAAACTTGATGTTTCGAGGAAATCATCTTCATGCCTCTCCCTGGGGAGTTTATCAGCTTCTTGGATGGTCTCGTCGTAATCATGCTCATCAGAAGTCACTGTCCTGGTCAGGCGGAAAGTTTTCGCTTCTCTTGGCCGGAAATCCTTGTTTCTTTTTAGTCATGCAAAAATGAATGACTTTATCAAAAATATAATACAAAAAAGTAAAATAGGGCAATTGTTGAATTTTTGGTTAATAATGTTTAATATTACGAATACAAATCATAAAACGAACATCAAATGCATATTTACCCTTCCCAATGTCTCCCTTTCATTCTCACAAATATGTCCCTCGAGGAAGCGGAATGTATTGGAAGGCCACTGATCCCTGTCACTAGGGTGTGTCTCTGTCCCCTTTCCAGAACTTTGGGTTAGTCAGCGGCTATGATTGTGTCCTCATAGACTTGAGGAAATTTGTCACGTTTGAAACTGCAAAAATTAAAAGTCAATCACTTGATTTAATGAAAAGGAAAAAAAATGTATTCACTACATGATACTTATGAGGAAAAATAGCAAAATGTATTAGAATCGGTAACAGGAAAGAAAGAAGAAATCAGATTTTTTGTGTACCAAAACATAAAGGCATAATGCATGTCCTGTGGTTGCAGTGGCTGCAGTTTGTTTCATAGGATATTCGATAATGATTAAAATATCGCAGAAATAGTAATGAAAGCATCTGAAACAATTACGTGAAGTGCTGATATTTTCCCACCAAAGCTCATCCCCACCCCCCCTCAATAGCCTACTAGAAGATAATATTCATCTTAATTTACTCACGGAGCACACCGGATCGTACTCCTTGGCCTTTCTTCGATCAGCCTCTCTTCTTCACAGTGGTCCTTGTAGGATTTCACTCTTCTGTTACAAAAGCATTCATGATCCCTGTACCATTCTGCTATTTCTACTTCCTGCTCTTCAGTGAATGTGTACGCGATAACTTGTTTCTTTCTCCTCTTGGGGTGGACGTCTTCTTTGTTGTTTCCTTCCTCCTCCGCGGGGTGCTAGCTGAGGTAGAACCTGAGAATGAAGAGGGACGAATTCATTCTCCTCCCGAACCGGCTCGTCACGCAGGCCCTGTTGTTTAGTTTCAGTTTGGACCTGGACTTGCATGGGGTCTTGGTCTTCGAACTGGCTCTGCTCATCATGTGTCTTCTCCACCATTTCATCGTCTCTTCTTGCACCTCACCTCTACTTCAGCCCTTGCCTGAACGATACTATCTTCTTCGGGTCTGTTCCTCCTAATATGTCCACCACTCTTTGATTTCTTGGGGTCGAGGCATCTTTCTTGCCTTATGTTTTGGTAATGCAATGGCGATCAATGGCGATGGCCTATTTTATGTATACATGTGCGTGGGGCGGATAAATGCATTGTTCTCACATTCAGATATTATGGAAAAATGTAAATCACTACATATTTATAAACCAGCTGGTATGTCACGATGCGCTTGCAATGTACTCTGAATATAAGCTCATACCAAACTCCGTTGTAACTCGTCATGCTCGATCTAAACTCGCGCTTATCTCGCGGCACCTCTGCTTGACTCTCAACACACTCGCAGTGCTCGTATCTCGCTCTTGTAAACTCGAACATCACTCGCGTATACATGCAAGTGGCGAGTAATTACGAGTATATCTTCGAACTTCTTACGAGTACTGCGAGTTTGTTGCGAGTGTTGCGAGTATCTAACGAGTTAAAGCGAATTCACCACGATCTACAACGAGTTAGTGAAATTTTTGAACGTGTTCAAAATTTTTTGAACGGCCGGCGACTTCTTGGAGAGTTGAACGAGTTCCGCCGAGCCGCGCAGAGTTGTCGCGAGTCATCCCGAGTTACATGAAGAGCTTTACGAGAGTTATCGCGAGTGTCTCATTTTGGCAACTCGCGATAACTCGCCACAACTCGCTACTACAACTCGGCTAAGTGTGAACCTTGCTTACACAGCTTTGTCGTTTGGCGATCCTCATTACGTGACAATGGATGGGCTTAACTTTACCTTCAACGGACTTGGAGAGTATACCATTCTCCGCTACGCTGCCGGTTGTTCAAAAACAGGGGCATCCAATTTTGAGCTTCAAGGAAGGCAAACAAGATCAAAGGATCGCCAAGGTAAAGGAATTTATGTTCTAATCACTAACAAATCAAATTTCATTAAATTGAATAATGAATGTAACGGCAACAATACATCCATAAGTTTGAACTTTATTAATATGAAACAAATGCCATTAATTTAGAATAAAATAAAATCAAATGATACATGTATAAACTGTAATAGAATCAAGTTATATTTATTTCAAATGACACAAGATTGAAATGACATGGCTGGTGCTTGTAACTAATTGATTTAACTTAAATAATTATTCTTCATAATCTAAAATCAAATTGTTTGAAATGAAATAAAACATTTTAAAATGTGATCGAATAAAATCAGTTCAATTTCCAACGTTTAGGAAACCTGATTGATGTGACACAGCTATCAGCGGTAGCGATGAAGGACATTGGATCAGATTACATATTCGTGGAGGCTAGTGCCTACAACGGCATGAACGTATTCCGGAGACGTATCAAAGAAACCAATTGGAACTATGTTGACTTTTCGCAACAGACCGTTTCTGATATGCAAGGTAGAATATAAGTATGTTAACGTGGTTAAAGTAACACGGTAGAGTATACAGTGCGTATCAAAATAAACGCAACAAGTTTTCATTCCAAAGGTGTGAAGATTGAGTTAGTTTTACACCAAAGTGAGTAGTAACATCTTAAAGCCACATATCTCCTATTTCCAATGATAGCTTATTTATTCATACAAGGTCAGGGATGGATGAGTTATCATTCTTTTTGGACAATGGGACAAAGTGGACTTGGGGCCAAGTTTCATACACGGCAAGAATCATGGCATCTTACTAGAAAGTAACTCAACATAAATTGGATTAATGAAATTGATAATCACAACTTACCATTGTCTTATTTAGGATGTCTCTCTCTAAACATTACATCCCATGCCCCTCAACATGGCCCCCATTCCATTCCACACAGAGTTTGGCTCGTTTCTCCATCTCACGCACAGCCCTGTGGATCATTCACTGAAAACCTAACCTCGTCCGTCAATTGACCGACTAGCTTTAAAGCTAGTCGGTCAAGACGGACTAGTTTTAAAGCTAGTCTGCCATGTTAGTCCGTCAAGACGGACTAGCATACAACTTAATCTACATCTCTCAACTTGACGGACGAGCTTTAAAGCTCGTCCGTCAAGCTTGATGCTAGTCCATCGACGTGACCGACTAGGTCAAAAAAGAGTAGGGGGTAGGACAGTTCACCCATTAGAATGACTGACTAGCTTTTGATACAAATAGTTGCAATGTCGTTTCAATGTACTTTCTCTATTTTTTCTGTTTCCGAGCATAATCAAGTTGATACATTCTGAAACAAAGGTTGTTTTCGCTTGACAATCTGAAAGCTTACGAGACATACAGGCCCGTAACTAGGATTTTTACGGGGGGGTTCGACATCTCAAAAAGTGGACCTTTTTCAAGGATGTTTTTCGAGCGCGAAGCGCGAGCAGAAATTTTGAGTTAAACTTTGAGTATAATATGCATTATCATGATTATAGACCTTATTTAGGAGCTAAAAACTGGGGTTAATTGTGCATTATAGTCTGCTACATTATAGTATCCGCTGAGGCGCGAAGCGCGAGCTGAAAAATTGTAAGAATCTTAATGGCTTTCTTTTTATTGTTCATTGAGTAATGAATTATAGGAATGCGAGCGCGAAGCGCGAGCTTCAAAATTTGAGAACAAAATTGGAGTTTATTGTGCAATATAGAGCCTATTTAGTATCCGCGAGCTGAAAGTTTTGAGCTAAAAAATCGTGCTTATAGACTCTTCTGGGATCCATATTGAAGATACATTATAATCTTGGCTCATTAATAATTCTTGCTAAGAATATTTTGTGGGCTGCAAGCATCTAGGCCTCCCCCAATCTAGCCCAAACACAATTACAACAATTCATTGACAAGTTTTGTCTGCAACAGAAAAGCACTGGGTCCAACCACTTTTTTAATACTTATTGTTTGTTAATTTTACAGTTCAATGTCGCATAGTGACCGAGCAGGAAATTGGTTTTTAAAAGACATTATGAAGAAAAGAAGGAGCACTTTTAGTATTGTAAGTGATCTTTTAAGAAATATTATTTTCCATGGGTTTTAAAAGATATGAAAGGCCTTTTTTAGTATAAAAGGACACTTTTAGAGTGCATGAAAAAAAGGGGCACTATGCCCCCTGCTCCCCCCCCGGTTCCACTGCCTCTGTTAGACCCTAATATCTCAACGCGAAGCGCGAGTAGAAACTTTGAGCTCAATAATGTAGTTTATTGTGCATTATAGACCCTATTTAGTATCCGCGAGCGCGAAGGCGCGAGCCGAAAATTAGGTTTTTAAAGACATATGGAGTAACAAGGCCCTTTTTAGTATTAAAAGTGCCCCTTTTTTAAACATAAATTGTCCACGGACATTTTAAAACTCTGACAGGCTTCTTTTAGTATAAAGATGACACTTTTTTTAGCCTCGAAAAGGGACACTTTTTGTCCAGAATAAGGGCACTTTATAGGGTGGATGAAAAAGTTGGGGCACTGTGCCCTGCCCGCCCCACCCCCGATTCCACCGCCTCTGCCACTAAGCCTTATTTTGTTTTAATTTATTAATTGTTCTGAAAAACATGATTATCATCCCCAAAATAAAAAGTTGCGAGCGCGAAGCGCGAGCGAAAGATTTTACATGTAGGGGACTGAAAGCAAAGTGTTTAATATTCTTCCTTTCGTCTATGTATCTATTCAAGTATCTGCTGCATTTCTGCCAAAAAGTGTGGAGTTTTAATGTTTTTTTTTTTTTTTTTTTGGTCAAACGGCCCTGCTGCCTGCGGGGGTTCGTTCGAACCCCCCGACCCCCCCTGGTTACGGGCCTGGACATAAGATCTATCATGACAAGTATGCAATTCACGAGTACCGGTAGATTCCAAAATTGTTCTCCATTCTTCAATTGCAGCTAATTAATACCTTGTTACTATAGAACTCAAAAACCCGTATTTCCTTACAGATTGCTGGTGAATTCCCGGCTTAGCAACAACAGATGAATAGAAGTGGATACATCAACATTCTCAAACAAAGTTTGTTTTGCTTGACAATCTGGAGAGCATTACGATAGCCGAAATAACATAAATCGTGACAAGTATGCCATTCACGAATAGGTTAGAAATATTGTTCCATTCTTTAAGGCCCCGGTCCCACTGACGGAGGATTAACTGCGCATGAGTTGCGTATACAAATTTCGTCATCCGCAACAAAAAACAAAAACAAAAACAATCCGCAATTCATACGCAAATCATCCTAAAGAGCCAGTGGGACCGCGCGCTTTAATACAGCTAATTGAATCTTCCGTTACTATAGACCCATGAACCGTCTTTGGTCTTAATAGATTGCTGGTGAATGCCAGGCTTAGCAACAGCAGTGAATAGAAAGTGGTACAATTGATTGAATAACATGCGCATTGCGAAAAGGACATCACTACTATATGTATTAGTTGCATTATCTGTATGTGAATTCCATTTAATGAGCAAACTGTACAGACGCACACTGGATATACCCCGTAAAGCTTAAGATTTTGATTATAATGGCGATCTCCTTCCTGTGACATGAATGTGTGAGTACTCTTTTTTAATTCCTTATGTTTCAGTTCACAGATAGCGTTATTTTTTTCACATAGATTAATGCTATAATCACCAACGCGAAAAATTATGTCTTGCCAAATCAATTTATAAATTGTGTGTATTTACAACGATAGTAACTATCACATTAAATTATGAAAATTGAAATTTAATTCTAATAATAAATATAGGCGCCACTTTTCTTTTAGATTACTTGTATCTGAAATAAACGAATATTGGATTAGAGGCGCGACTTTGGGATTCTGAAGTGGCTCTCAAGGACAAGTGTATACGCCGAAAATGCAAAAGCAGGTAGGCCACCAACAAAAAGTCATGATGATGCAAGCCATGGCGGCGACTCCTGGGCCCCGTGCCCCCATTATTTGTTAATTGCCATAATGTTAACTAATTGTGCCTCCTGTATTAATTCCTGTCTTCTGATTTATATCATCATAATAAAATGTTTATTTATTTTTTTTTATTTTTTATATATATATTTTTTTTGGCTCAAATTCTTGTGACAAAATGCGTGTTTTTAATCGTATCTTTATAATGTCTTCATATATTTCAGATTTGAAGTCTCTGACCAGTGGTGAAGCCATATTAACCTCGTCCGTCATGCTAGTCTGTCAAGACAGCAGCAAGAACATCGTGGCAGAAAAGCCGCGACGGACTAGCTTTTACACCATGACCGACTAGCTGTAAAGCTAGTCCTGCTCAAAAGCTCGTCAGTCTGGGCATCACTACGACTAGCTTTTAGGCTAGTCCGTCAAACTAGTCGGTCACGACGGACGAGCTTTAAGATTAGTCCGTCGTGACCGACGAGCATTAAAACTAGTCCGTCTTGACGGACTAACTTGACGGACTAGCTTGAAAGCTAGTCCGTAGAGACGACGAGTTTTAAAGCTAGTCCGTAATAACCGGGTTGTGTTGAAGGAAAACTAGTCCGTCGTGACCGACTAGCTTTAAAGCTAGTCAGTCTGGGCATCACTACGACTAGCTTTAAAGCTAGTCGTCTACCCGTTTAGGTTTTCAGTGTTTGGGGCTTGGTGGTGTAGAGCATCAAACTCATCAATGATTCTTTGTCGGAGAGTTGCAATGTCAGGAGGAGGCATAGGTGGAGGGGTAATAAACCCTTTGCTCTTGAGATACCCCCCCCCCCCAAAAAAAAAAAAAAAAGTCACAACAAGTAAGATCCGGAGATCGCGGTGGCCACCTCACATCATGATACGAGGCATTCACTCGATTTCCAAAAAGTTGCAGTAAGAAACAGATGTCACTAACCCTATGCTATCTGGGGGGGGGGGGGTTATTTTGACCCCCCCCGTACGGAAACCGCGACTGCCGCTAACCACTACAAATCGTGAACCGGGATCGCTGACTTGTGTCTTTCAAGTGTCCCGCAACTTTTGGCACCAAGTGAAAAAACAGACGTATCGTTGGCGTGTACGCAACATTATGTAATCGCATTTCATAAATGCATAAATTAGCATAAATTAAAAATGTGAATTAAACAAAAATAAAATCAGCGGTACCCTTTGCATGCGCATCAACGTTCGTGCAAAAATTCGAGGCGATCGGACTTTCGCGGCCGAGATATCGGGGGCGGGGGGGGGGTCAAAATGACAGTAATAACAGTATTAGCAGGGGTGAAATAGCCCAGTTATAATAGGGTTAAAGCCTTTTATGAGAAAGGTATCATTACTCCATTCCCCTTTCTCACTATTCAATTCGCCTAATCGTGCCTTCAATGACCGCTATCATTTTATATCGTTGTTTAGGTGGTACTGTGAGTGTCAGCCGCTTTGAACGTGATGTGGAGATATATGGCGTGGTCGTCATGTTCAAGGAAACCGGCATCGGCGTCCATATCACCTACGACTATGGAATGCTTGCTGTCCGACCGATCCTACCGCCAACCTTACATGTAATTTTATTCTTTAATTAAAAAGCTTCATTCTAAAATTGACTAAATCCATAATTGACGAGAGTTAAAGCTGAATATATAAATATATATATATATTATATTATATATATATATATATATATATATATATTATATAGATATATAAAATACATTTTTTAAAACTAAATATATTATGCAACTAGTACAAGGGATTAAAATGCCCAACGTCGCATTCAAATGTTTGTTTTATTCCAAAAGGGACTAAATCCACTGTATGGATTCTAAATATCTTAATTTTAAATATGTCCTATCGGATATATATTTTGATTTTATCTTAATAATTGTATAAATATTCTTGGATTTAGTCCCTTTTGGGAATAGAATATTTGAAACGACTGAGTATCAGATTTTTGGTGAAAAAATATTTCTTCAAAATTTATAATCTTTGTTTTTATTTTCTTTCATACAATTTCAGAATAATATCTAAATACATTTTTAGCTCACTAAAAACTTGAATTAAGCAAAAATGTGTTGTTCTATTGGGAAAATAAATGATTTACAGGAGTTTCATTCCGAAATTCATAGAAATTAAAATTTCAAAAAATCATAAAAAATAAGAATTTACAGCTTTTTAAAAAAAATTGTTATAAAAATGGCCTTAGGGAGTTATACTAGCCTGTGTACCAAAATTAAATAGTATGGTACACGATAAAGTGACAAATTAGAAATCAGTGATTTACTCAAAATCTCCAAAAGTGGATTTAGTCCCTTTTGGAATGAAACTATTCAATTGTGCTTTTTATATCTCTACAAGTTAATATCATTTTGGTAGAAAGTCTTTTGAATATTATGTTGAATAGGATTAAAAGTATTTAGGACATTTTGCACTAAATCATTATTCTTTCAATGGTCCAAGAACAGCTTTGCCTTTATAATTTAGTTTCTATAACCACTAGAATAGTATAAGAAAATGTGCACGTAAGGTCATCAACAATATGTGAACGAATAACGATAAACTGTCATGAATCCGCAGCAATTTAATTCCACTTTCGCTTCTCATGCTAACCATAAAATTTCTTCAAATAATAACATATCATCATCTGCACTGTATGCAGCATTGGTAGTTATTACGTTTGTTTTAATTCACAAACAACTCAACTCTTCTTTTTAGAGCTATCGTCTGTCTGGGTTGCTAGGCAACATGGATGGTGATGCCAGCAACGACCTGGAAAGCAGAAATAGTGACACTCCGCTGGATGAAGATGCGTCGGATCAGGAAATCTTCTTGTTTGGAAAATCATGTACGAAATTGAATATATTTAATGAAAGGTATTTTGTTTTAAAGACCTAAAAATGGGTGTTGGTTACAGTTTTTCATGGCATGGACAAATCCTGGACACATAATACGTACAATTCAGAGTAATATAAAGGCCAGTGCCATATCAACAGTTATTGGTTGGTTGGTTTATGGATTGTTTGAAGTCTGTAGGGTAATTTTCTTTTTACAGCAATATAAAAGGTTACAAATCTAATCGGTTATATCAAGAGATATGCATAGATATTGTGTACCTGTAATGTAATAATTGTACGTGGGATAAATATTGCTTACAGGGGAGATCGAGAGCGAGTACAGTAGCTTCAGATACGATAGGAATTTGGTGCACTCTGACTTCCACGACGCAAGCTTCATACCTCACATGAATGTCAGCCTGTCGACCCTTTACCCTGCCTGTAATAACGTGCCTCAGTGTCTCTTTGATTATGAAGTGTCTAATCATGATAATGATCTAGCCATGGCCACGAGAAATACCTACGAAGCCTTCAAATCTAGCTCAGAGAATTTAAAGAAAGGTAGGTTTGTGCTTCTCAATGATACAGTCACACAGACACTTACATTTAGTCACGTTTTTGTTGTTTTGTCCTTGTTCCATCTTCTATTCTATCATTTCTTATGTATTTCTTTGTTTTATTGGACAAACGAAGGCATCCGTGGAGATCCGCATAAAAAAAGGAAGTTTTTGATGGCACGCCGTACGTAACCAACGTGAGTCTCTGTGTGACTGCAGCAAAAAAAAAAAAAAAAAAAAATCGCTTAGAGAACGTAAAGAAGAAAAACCACCTTGCATGTCAATTTCTTGCGATTCTTGTATAATTGTGAAATTTGTCATGTCATTATGAAATAATTATTAACATTAAGATAAAAGATGAACCAGAAACCTGTGTTTATGTTGGCAATTGTAAATAAAAGTTTTACCTCACGGACATAAGTAATTGGCTAATGTCCGTTAGGTAAGACTTATATTTACATTTCCTTTTTGGTTCAACCATTTTGGAAATTTCTTGTGCAGCCCCTCATAGGAGATGCTTTATCACATGCTAAACAACCATAATTTCTATTCACCCGGGTACAAATTAGAGTGCATAGAATAGGAATGACAAAATTTAAAAAATAATGGAATTCCTTTATTAAACACAACCATGACATTCATAACAAATCATACTTATCCAATAAAATATGACATTAAATTAAATTAAATCAAATGTCATGTTTATTTACAGTTGACACATGTTCGTATCTGATTACGCCATGGAATGGTACAAAGACTTACTCTTCCACAACGAATAAATATTTCGAAGGAGCTGAAGTCATGTTTAATTGCAACGAAGGCTTGATTATGGTGGGATCTGGGTTTAAGACATGCAGGTATTTTACCCAGGAGGGAAATACAGAAGGTACACTTGCATGGACAGGAACAGAAGGAGATAATGAGTGCATCGGTAAGCCTTGCTAGTACATGTATAACGGGTGTGTTTGATGGAGATTCTTGTTAAAATGCCGAAGCCAAAGAAACGCTCTTTAAATTTCTTCTACATGCAAATCAATGAGTTTTATAAAACTGTTTTACCAAACATTCAGTGGATTGAATTGGATAAAAGGAGGGGAAACTTTGTGGAAAATACCAAACCAAAAAAAAAATGGAATAATTGAATTGAGATGTGCTAGGGTGGGTGTTTTAGAGGGTGTGTGAGGTTTGTGTGTATGTATGTCAGGGTGGGTGGGTGTGTATGTGGATGCGTGGGTGATGGTGGTTGTGTGGATGAGTGTGATTGTGTTGTTGAGTGAATGGGTATGTGTTTGATGGTGTATGTGGGTGTGGGTGGGTCGGTGTGTATGTATCTGAATGTGTGGGTGAGGGTGGTTGTGTGGGTGAGTGTGTGCATTTGAGGTTGGGCGTGGGTGGAATTGCGAGCTTGGGTGTTTTTGAGCGTGGGTATGGGGGAGTTTGTAAGGATAGGTGTGCAAGGGCGCATGTGTGTGTGTGTGTGTGTGTGTGTGTGAGGGTATGTGTGCGTGTGTGTGTTTTGGTGGGTTCGTTTGTAAGGGATGGTAGTCTTTACACAATATAGTTTAGTTAAATTTAGTTTGATATTGATCTCTTTATTCTCTTTTCTTGAGTGGATCATTTTGATCTTAATTAATTTAAGATGATTAAATCTATAATTTAAGATGATTAAATCTATAATTTAAGATATTGTGATGCATCACATCAAAATGGGAGACAAGTCGCAGAGCAAACTCGGCAAAGGGTCAAGGAAATTGGCAAAATAATAAAAAATGTCTAAATTTGAGGGAAATATTTTTTGATTTTCTGAAACTTCAATGTTTCATGTGTACTCTGTAAAAAAATTGAGTAAAAACAATAAAGGAAAAGTAATGAAAAATAGATTAATTTGCATATCTTTGGCTCTTTTCTGGCGACCTGTGTCTCATTTTGATATGATGAATTATGCATCGAAATACTTGCCCCTTTATCTCTCATATATTTTACTAATCAGTTGGCGATTTGTACTTTCATTTTAAACTCCGCATTGAGAGTGCATTATGTTTTGGAAAGCCACCTCAGATTATTTATTCTTTTATGTTTATTATTAAGTTGCTTTACCCCAATCCCTTATCATGTACAAAGGGAATAGACACGAACAATAGTTCACATCTGTGGGAATAACCAATAATACATTTCTGTATGTGAAGAGTTTCCTTATAACGCATCTTGGTTTTGTTTCATCATGAATGCAAATTGTATGAACACTCTCTCCTCTCCAGAATCTTCGTGTGGCCCACTAGACACTCCTATTAACGGCTCCATCAGCCTTAATCAGAATCAAACTGTAGCAACTTTTTCTTGTGACCAGACTTTCCGTCTAATCGGGTCTGCAGAGTCACGTTGTTTGGACGGAGAGTGGTCAGGTAGTACACCGTCCTGTTCCGGTGAGTACATCTCTTTCCAAGTCACCCGCATCCCACTTGTTTCTCACTGCAGAGGCGTCAGAGAAGTCTGCAGAGACAAAAGATTTGAGGGGCAAGCGATCGTTTGTTAACAATGGCTTGCCTCTCAAATCCTTTGTCTCTCAAATCCGCCTTCCGGCGCCTCTGTCCAACTGTGCTCTAAGCTAGCATATTGGAAGGTATCGAAAACCATGCATGCATTAATCAGATTTATACGTGGCAATAACCAGTCCTGAGCGGATCTATGATCTAATATCCACTATTCTGAATCCTGGTGGTGTTTCACCAAGTCCTTTGTAAATCGTTCTTAGCTTAACTACTGGAAAGTCTTCTTGGAAGCTATACCAATCACATTCTCAATAACTTAGCGCAAAAACCGAGCACCGGTCGTGCGTAAAGTTGATCGGAATTTAAAAACAACTTGGTGAAACGCCGCCCAGGTTTCATAAAGCTCTGACATTCAGAAGTTACCGTATTTCGAGAAACCACAAACTACCGAAAATTAATGGTTTCAAAATGTCTGCAGAAGAACTCTGATTTCAAATTTTGGTATTGCAATTTTAGTTTGGCCAGGGAGATGTATGCCAACGCTACCGCTGAACCAATAACGTGATCAAAATCATGTCATTGCGAATCACGCTCAGTTAAATGATAACATTTTTCACGACCAGCATTACCGGGCCCGGTCATTTTTTTCACCAAAGGGAAGGAAAAAGGGAAGGTAGGAAGGTTTGGAGGTAGGGATTATCAGTGGAAAACACAAATTATTGAGCTGCTGCATATTTTCCCCAAAATTGTTGACATATTTTGTTTGTACTTTTCCAAAAGAAATAATGAACATAAGGTGCCAAGACAAGGGCTGAGCATGACGAACAGAATTAATCACTTATGGCTCTTCAAAAAAAAAAAAAAAAAATCGAAAAGTATTTTTCGAAACATCCATGGAGATCAAAATATTGAACGGACTTAAGGAATCTTCAAAATTTCTTTTTAAAAAATCCACTTTCCGAGCGTTTAAGCTTGAAAGGGTCATTTCAACATGCTGTAATGTCACTTTTCTTGCTGGTGACTTTTCTTGCGAGCAAATTTTGAAATGATGATTCTGCATGTATTTCATTGTATTTTCAACTGTATCCTGTCTATTTTGTCCTATCATTAAAAGGAGAAACTCCGTGTAGCCGCCCTCTGGACACTCCCGAGAATGGCTTTATCAGCCTCAATGACGATCACACTGTAGCAACATTTTCTTGTGAGGAGGGGCACCATCTGATTGCAGAGTCACAATGTGTAGATGGTGAATGGTCTAGTAGTACACTATCCTGTAAAAGTGAGTATCTCTTTTCAATTCACCCATTCTCCACTGTGTGTCACTGTACTCACAGCATTCGAAGTTACTGAAGATGTGTGCAGTATCTTCATGATACATAGCCTTAAACGAGAAGCGGATCTATGTCTTTGGCTAAAAATAAATTTATCATAGAATAAAGTGTTATAAAAAGGTTTTGTGATACAGTTTGCATCCGCAAAACCTTTCACAAGACCAAAGGTCAATAATCAAAAAGATATAACGTGCGTCCCAGAAAAGAAAAAGTAAAGCCAACTTTTACAGCTTCATATTAAAATTTTATAGCTTTATATGTGACCTTGATATTTATTTTGTAATAAACAGTAACACATTTTCTATTCGATGATGCCAAACTTATACCTGTGTTGTGACGGATGACTGAGCAAGCGTAAAAACAAGCGTAAAAATTGACCTGTACCAAGTTTGGGTAAAAGCAGCCCTTGCATTTTAATAATCCAAGTAATCCATTGCACTCGAGTGCTCAGTCATTCAGGACAGTACAGGTACATTTATAATTTTGGTGTCACTAGATAGAATATGAGTTACTATTTGCCATATAAAAAAAATCATGACACATAAGTAAAAACAATATTAATACAAGGCTCTTAAAGTTGGGTTTACTTTTATCTGGCATGTCTGGAACGCACTGTATAATAAATTCATAAAACAAACAAATGCATAATAAATCAATTTTGTCATACTACCCTACAGTTCCACATGACAACCATTTTTGGTTATGGATACGGGGTATAGTTGGTAAAATTGCACGATCCTTTGTATATATATATTTATTAGTTGTTTTCGGTCATGGTATAGTGGTACAAATGGTAGTGGTTGACTCAGATTATCTAAATTTGCCTCAACTGCTTTATTTCTTTCATCTTAGGTTAACCACTTGGCTGCGGACCACGTAATATTACGTGCTTGGCGTTTGTACACTGTGCGCGGACCACGTAATAGTACGTGCTCATGCTATTGTCTGATCTTTGTCTGTTTTGAAGCGCTAGCGCCACGCTGGTCATACCCGTACTGTGCAATTAGTACCATGCAGCAGTCAAGTGATTAAGCATTGTATTTTTCAAGAATACCCTTATTTTTTCTCCATTTTATATATATATTGTTTCTCTGTTCACAGAGGAACAAAGTAATAAAGTTGCCAAAGTTTTAACTTTTGTTGTCTTTTACAAAGACAACTAAAATAACGTCTATATTCATTAATGACAGCACTATAAAATTTATTTAAAAAACAAAACAAACACACTGAAAATAAAACAAAAAAATATATCAATATAATGTTCTTGGTTACCTTGATACTAAATAAGTCTCTTCTAAATTATATTATAATATAGGTAATGCTGATCCTGGGCCTAACGTGGTTGCCATAGCAGTTGGGGTCACATGCGGAGTCATCGCTATTGTCATCATCGTCGTCTTGGGCTGGCTGTACTACAAGGAGAAAAACAAGGTTTGTTTGTTTTTCGCTTTTCTTTTTTTTACACCTAAATATGTGATAAACCTGCTTTTATTCGTTTATTCTATCATATCAAATGAAAATATCATTGGTTACGGAACAGACCTGTCCATGAGCAGGCAGCAATATGTATGTAGGCCTAGTATAATTTTCAGTGTATGCTCCGGTCATAATAAAATGGCTAATTGTATCCCTACTCGTAACCATACATCTTACATGAAATAAAGCGTGGAACAATAGGTGTTGGAGCATTTGTCCGTTTCTTGTAATTTTATCTTATAAAAAAAATCAACCTTCTTCCTTTTATTTTAATCCTATACAAGTCATGTTGTTGTTTTCCTTTCATTTTGCAAGATGTTTTTCCAGATTCATGTATGACAAATTGAAAGACCAAATTTAAAGTGGAAACTGTTTAGCGGTGGCTTACTTTGAAAGCTTTCTTTAAACACGATTTGTAATTTGTAAATTCTCAGTGTAGAATGTAATCCTGGTCAGACCACTCTATTTTGATTCTTCCAGTGGATTTGACTGCCCACCTGGTGCATATATATAGTGCATCCCAGAAAAAAAGAAGTAAACCCAACTTTGAGAGCCTCATATTAAAATTTTGAAGCTTATGTGACCTTGATATTCATTTTATGATAAAGATTTACTCATATTCTATTCAATAATACCAAAGTACCAAAAACTGACGACTGAGCACTTATTCTTTAAAAAACAAGCGTCAAATTTGAAATGTATTAAAGTCCCTGACCGGACCGAAAAATAGAATAGCCAAATTACATATAAAACAAATGCTACTTCGCTACATAATACAACAATTCCAAATTTAAGCGTTTTTGCTGTCCACCTAAAAATTATTTCATTAAAAAGATGAAAGAATCTCAATCAGGCCATCCCTCCCCCCCCCAAAAAAAAAATAAAATAAAAATAAAAATCACCCCCTTTTCAATCGCGTGGGTGATGACGTCAAAGGATGTTAACGGAATGCTAAAATTATCTGCATCATTTCATAACAATATAATTCTAGCACACATCATTGCACATTGGGTCTTTTGTTCTGACATAGCAATACAAATGTGTTTTCTAAAGGCGAAACCCAATCATGCCAGACCGCTGGATGGTTGTAGCATTCCATTATTCCTTTGACGTCATTTTAGTTTTGAGTATTAATGTTATATGCCTACTTAGCTTTCAATCGATGTAAGGTTGCATTTACTCCTTAAGGATCTTTAAGTTTGGGTAAAAGCAACCCTTCCATTTCAATAGGCCAGGTAATCCTTTATCCCTTTTGAATGGACTCAGGAAGGCAGACCTCAAATAATGAACGAATGATCAGAAAGCCAGGTTGCTTTTGAAACCAAAACTTGGAACAATGCATTTTCGACCAACGTATTTAAAAACTTGAGTGTTCAGTCATCCATTACAGTACAGGTATAATTTTGGTATGACTGGATAGAATATGAAGTACTCTTTGTCATGATATAAAATTAATGACACATAAGTTATTCTATTTTAGTATGCGGCTCTCAAAGTTAGGTTTACTTTTATTTGGGACGCACTGTATAGCTAGATTGGATTATACTTCACTTTATCCTGCAAGTAAATGCATCGTCTAATTGAAAAGTGGTTCAAACCCCTCTACATTGATTTTTCGAGTGGATTTAACTGCAGCCCACGTATAAAATTATATTTTACTTATCCTGCCAGTAAAAAGCATCATTTGATCAAAGAGTGGTATACGTGTTAGTGGCACAATCATCATAAGTAATGGTTATGATTTATTGATCTGCTATTATCTGCAACTAGAAATAACTCTGCAATTGGAATATTGGAATGGTGCCTAAGTTGTAATGAACAATAATATCATACTTGTACAAGCTAGTATATAGGTTTATGAATATTCCATTATGGTATTGTTTAAATGTTTAATTCATGAAAATATTGTTTCTCCATATCACTTCACAGAAAACAAGTTATTCAGATGTAAGTACTCAAATTGAGGTCGGAAAAATAATAATTTAGTTTACGTATTACTTATTTTTAATTATTTATATTTATGTAAGCAACGTGAGTAACAAAACATCGTGTAAATGCAAATAAATCGAGATCAATAAACAAAATAATAATAATCAAGTTACAACAAAAGGCACGTTTTAATGTGCACATAAAATATATATATCAGCCTTTTTATTCATTAGCGTTTCAACAGTAGCAATTTTCTTTATTACACGAATCATATTCATCTTGCTTACATGTATATGTATATTATCAAAGGTCATTCAGTTCATCAATATGAAAGTTAGATATACGTTTGCGTGTGTATTCGTGTGTGTGCGTATGTGTGTGTGTGTTTGTGTGTGTGTATGTGTTAGGGTTTACGTGTGTATGAGGGTGGGATGGGGATGAAGCGTATGTGTGAGGGTGTTTCAGTTGACGTGTATACTTGAGTGAGCCACCATGTTAAAGTTGTCTGTATTTCTATATACATTTTACTAACATGTATTTTAAAAGTAATAAAAACATCGTAACATCGTAACTGTTGCTTACTACCATGTTAAAGATGCATTCCTGCATCAATTGATCGGTTCCTCTTTTTTAACGTCACCACATTTGAAGAGCTCCGTTCCAAAGGGTAATACATCTATCTTTGTTACTTCTGGGGAAAACGCATTTGTTTTGCAATATTTTCAATAGGCGTCTATGGAAAAGTGATAGGAAAAAGGTAGTTTTCTAATGAAATATAACATCTATATTCATAACATGACCCTGCCGGAAAAAGACAGAGTCAATCACAGGGAAACACTGTGAAAATAGGCCAAATCCACACAGTCGACTCTTTAAAAACAGTGTCCGAGTCCATTACAATGTGACGACTGTGTGGATTTGGCCCATTTTCACAGTGTCCGTACTGGAAAAAGTACAGCACCACAATTTGTAACAGTTTGTTCACATTGTGTTCGCACTGTGGGACACTGTGTTTTTTCCTGTAGATTAACAATCTTTTAATATTTTTATCTTAACTTACAGCAAATCGTGATGTACGGCAACAAACCAAGCTCCGAAACGGTTAAGGACACGATGTAAAGATTCTGCCTAATTACCATTTCAAACATATTTTTTAAAGCATAGTTATGATTAGTATCGAGACCTTTTTTTTATATACCAGATATATTGTTCTCTTTTTTCCAACTATTTTGTTTGTACTTTACCCAAGGGTGTGAGTGACCACCAATAAAAAGAGCTGAAAAATGCTAAAAAGAACTTTTTGTACCGTGGAAAACTAAAAAATCTCCCCCTCCAATTAAAAAAAAAAAAAAAAAAAAAAAAGAGATGAAATTAGCTTCATAGCTTAATTCTCACCATGCTCACAGCCCTGTTTTCTACATCCTTTTGGGTGTATAATAAACGTTTACTTTACTCTTTCTATACTTCTCAAAAACTGCAAGTCTCAATTATACTCTCCGATATCAAAGTCATACACTTATTTTCATATATAGGGGAGAGTGGGGTTAGTTGGAACACGGGGTTAGTTGAAACATTGTAATTTTCTTGAACGTCTATAAATATATTTATGTAAAACGACCCTCAGGTGGTTGCTATTAGCAACAGCCATCCACCACATTTTAGATAGCACACATGCTTCAAGCCTCGTGAAGTTAGAAAGCAATGTTTGTTTTTTCACCTTCTGAGTAAATTTTGTCATTTTTACAAATGTTTTACTATCTCAGAGAAGATCATAAATTAAGATGGCCAGTTTTTTATTATAACAAACAGTTATACCAAGCTACAAAACAAGGTTAAATATATGGCATGTTGTTGTCCCTCTTTTGTGCTGCAAGCTTACAAATGTCAAATGGGCCTCTGGGGTTAGTTGGAACATTTTGAACGGCGTTAGTTGGAACATGTACTAAGTAAATAGGTTTCAGCTGAATAAAAAAATAAAAATCATATAATTCAATGAAGTGTTCCGAAATATTCCTATAAATGTATATGAGTGCACATTGGACAATTTTTTATTTTGGTTTAAACAAAATATATTGCAGAATGCTACTTCACAGGACTTCAGAATATCTGTATCTGAGTGGATGCTATCAAGTGTAATAAAACATGAAGTTAAAAAAAAATGAACACCAATCTTTAATATTTTAATTGGAACCAATAAAGCAAGTTAGCAGAACCCATGCAATAATGATGCAGGTATTTTAAATATTATTTTTATATGATATAATGCACAATGTTTCAACTTACCCCATACCTTGTTCCAACTAACCCCGTGTCTGGGGTTAGTTGGAACACTTGACATGGACTTGTTGAAGATGGATTTTTCCGGAACCATCACTAAGTTTAAGAATTTTATGGGGTACATTTGTAGCATACATATATACACTCAACTTGATTGTTTATTGTTTCTTGAAATAAATCCGCTTTTTGTTTTACAGCCATTTTTGTGAAAAATGTTCCATATATCCCCGCTCTCCCCTATATCGAATTTTCAAACAGTATTACATGAGCCAAACATGTTATTTGAAAATGTGTTTTTAATTGTGGGTAAAACATGGCCAATTTGTATTGCTTTTATCAACAAAACGTATATAATTTTTTGAACTGATGAAGTTTTTCGCCGTAATTTTAAATTTCATAGGTATTTTGCGTTTGAAGATAGTAGTGGAAAAAATTACCATAAGGAATACAAATTGGTAAGCTATTATCTAAAACAGTTTCGACATCATTTTTTTTTATTTTGTAAATATCTATATCCATGGAGTCAATGTTAGAGTTCAGTAAGGCCTGCAGTAAGGAGCCTATAATATAACCCACTGAGCTTTTAACTCGGGTTCCTTCATATTTCTTTCTTATACAGGGTGACCCAGAAAAAAGGAAACCCAACTTTGATCATCCAATAATTTCAAAAATATTACCATGGTGATTATAAAATTTTATATCACTGGAAAGATGCAACTCATTTACCATTTTTAATGATACCTTGCTCAGCTCACCAATGTCACGCATCACTGGAACCCCATTGTTTGAAAATGTCTTGCAAAATTGTGAGTGGTTCACTTTCACGCTCATTGCGATGGGTTGTTGCAATGTGCCTAAAAAGGAAACCTAACTTTCATCATCAATCATCTTAAAAAACATGACAGTGGTAATTATGAAAGTTTATATCACTGGAAAGTGCCACTCATTATCATTTTATTGATATCTCTTTCAGCTCGCCAATGTCACGCATCACTGAACCCCATTGTTCTGAGAATATTCTTGAAAAATTGTGTTTGATGCACTGTCATGCTTCTTTTACATTCTCCACGGAGAACTAAAGGTTCTCTGGGTTTGTTGTGAGCAGTAACATGATGAAATTACCTGGATGGTAAGATTAACGGACTAAATAAGTAGACATTTCCTACCCATTTATCCAAACCCATTTATTAAAGTCACCGGAATGCTTCTACTTAGATTGTTTAGGAACCTTAAAAGCAACTTCTATCTCAAGGAGCATGAAAGAGAACATATCCAATTTTGCGAGACAATTTTCAAACAATGGGGTTCAGTGATGGCATGATATTGGTGAGCTGAGAGAGGCTATCATTAGAATGAATGAGTATACTTTCCAGTGATATAACTTCTTAATCACCACTGAAATATGTTTGAAATTATGATGATCAAAGTTGGGTTTCCTTTCCAGGCACATTCCACACAAACCATCTCGAGGTGCATGAAAGTGAACCACGCACAATTTTACAAGACTTTTTTCAAACAATGGGGTTCAGCGAAGCATGATATTGGTGAGGTGAGAGAGATATCATTAGAATGGTAATAGTTGCACTTTACAGTGATAATAAATTTCAATAATCCCCATTGGAATATTTTTGAAATCATTGTTGATCAAAGTTGGGTTTCCTTTTTTCTGGGTCACCCTGTATAGCTGATGTCATTCGTCTTTAATACAACTTTGTCAGAGTAATGTATTGATGTGGCCTTAATATTTGTTTTTAATATTGTTTGATTGGAAATATGGAATAAACTAAACTGAAACTGAATTGAACAGAGTAAAATAGTATTCCTCACATTTGTAATGTGTTTTTTAAAGGGGTAATATTATTAAAATAATGTGCACAACAAGGCGTGAAATGTTTTAAATTTTTTAAACTTTTACGTTCTTTATAAATATTTATATTAATATTTTATTATTTATTTGTCTAATTATCATTATTATTAATATTATTAATATTATTTATTATTATTAATTTAGAGTTATTGTTTTTATTAGGGGTTTACATAATTTTGGAGTACTATGGCGTTAACTTACAGGGTTCCCACGGTCATGGAAAATCCTGGAAAATCCTGGAAAAATTTATGGTCCTGGAAAGTCAGGGAAAAGTCAGGGAATTTGGAAATTTTGTGAAAAGTCATGGAAAGGGGATTTTGGTCATGGAAAAGTCATGGATTGCATTTTAACAATCTTGGTTATGGCAGCTTTCCCAGTGTTGTCCTGTCTCGCAACCCTCACACTCTTTGATCCATACTCTGGCTATTATAATTGGTGTTAATGATTTCATTTTCCCCA
>CALNVZ010003426.1:47907861-47925460 GCA_940671915.1 Paracentrotus lividus
ACCGTGCCAGAAAGGAAGTCATGGAAAGCAGCAATTTAGTCATGGAAAATCATGGAAAAGTCATGGAATTCTGTTTTCAAATTTCTGTGGAACCCTGAACTTAGTGCTTTCTACACCGTGCGCACTTTGTCAAATTCACTTATGGTCAAATAATGCCTCTTAGAACAAGTAACATTTGGGGAAATGCATGTTAAACGAAAATGATGTAATCATACTGGCGTACTCCTTTAAATGATATTGATTGGTTACATAATTTGAATATTCACACTTTTCTCAGCTATATTATTTTGTTATGACATTTAAGGAATTGGATTATAATTGGATTTTCTAAGTTATTTTCAAGGAAGCCTATCAAGAGCCACATATTATTAATTTTCTTTTGATATATTTTTACGGGCAAGATTTTTTTTTTTTATTGCTGCGACTCCTATTCAAGTACAACTACAACTGAAGTATTTCCTTTTTCATTTGAATTATTATCATTTGCTTTATTTCTTGCAATATGCTTGGAAACAAATTAGTTACAAGATTAAATAAAGACGTTTTACATGACGTACTAGATCACAAACGATTTTCATTGTATTATGTTTTGTCCATAACATGCTGCTACACAGCAGTAGAGTTTTGTCATTTACTCACATATGGTTTATTTGTATTAAATTATCAAAAACTAAAAGTATTATTGAGCATTTAAAAGGGCCAGTTGGTTACAAGGCTACCTACATATTTCAAATTATTTTAGGTTTGAATAAGAAAATAAGGTGCTGGTGAAATTCAACAGCCACGACAGCTGCCTAACATAATTATATTGGGAAATGGTAATATATTTGACTCCATTGATCCGATGTTTTAACTTCACGAGAGCTGTCAAAATATACACTAAAAAGAATCCTAATTGTTACTATGCTTGTTGACACTGTTGTAAATTCTGAAGTTTTTTTATTTTTTATTCAAGCGCAGGCCCTTTGAATTTAATTCACCTCACTATGTTCAACCTTATTCTTGTCTATTACATTGATACTTTGTTACACCTGTAAATTAATTAATGTAATAAAATTCAATTAAAAATTGCGTTTATTGATAAACATGAAAATTATTTTACAAATGGGACATGAAAAAAAATATAAGCATGCCCACCTTTAGTAAAGGACACAAGAATAAGAATTCGGTATTCATTTATAACCTGTTTATAAGGGTCAAAATCAACAATGGCACTTGCGAGAATGAATACAGTTCAGACATGATTGCCGTTTCTCAACTTTTATTGCTACTGGGGGATATTCCCAGATCAAACATCATTTACAACATGTACTTGTTAATCAGTTTGTCAACAATATTTATCAAGTCAAAATCAAGCAAAAGTGGCCTCCTTGAAGGAGGCCCAATGACAAGGGGGAAAGCGGGTCACGTGACCTCCCGGAAGGAAGATATCCGACCGGAATTCCAGGACAGGTGTTTCCTGGAATGCGGATTCCCCTATAAATTTATCATGTTTATCATTCAATTCAAGTTTGTTTCAATTTCCATCTTTGAACATTTAAACATACATTTTTCCATTAATCATCTGTTCAATAGAATGTGTCCTAAATATAGGAGGGGGAGAAGCTTTAAGACCTGAACGTGAATTCTGGGAGGGGAACCTCCAGTACTAAGTTGAGAATGAATGCAAACTTCTAAATCAAGCGCATACGTGGCGCGTAAGCGTACGACGCTGAAATCGTTCGCCGCGTTTCATTGGCTCTTAACCGCGTAAGGGCGTTACCCACGGAGCTGTTGCTTAGCCATCACTAGGGACGCTGTATTACGGCGCTTACCATGCAGTGACTGACCAATCACAGCCTTGTTGCTGGGGGCGATATTTTCCCGCCTCCGGGAAGGCCGTGTGCATTGAATTTGGCCATAATATGGCTAGCTATTGTGACCTGCATCCTCCCGCAAATGCGTTTATTCGCTTATTCGAATAATCGTATTATCGGCTAATAGAGACAACGATAAACTGAAAGTTTAAAAAAAAAAAAACTTTCTTGGCTGATTTATTTCATCATCAATTATAACCCTTATGGCCGCCCATAAGCAAGTTATAAATGAATAGCGAGTTTCCATGGTTCCTGCATAGCCTCATGTCTGTGTACTTTACCCTTAATAGTGTGCATTGCTCATTAAAGCATGGATTATTTTCTGACTTTTTGGTGCCATAATGATAGTTTAGGATATGAGCTTTCTATACATACATCTATAACCTCCACCCCCAACATTTTTTTGTTTGGTAGCCATTTCAAAAGTGTATAGCTTTATTTAGGGCACACTGTTACATTGTTATCGTTGACAATGGTATTCATTGAAAATGGGGGAAAATCAATAACAGAACTGTTTTATACTATTTATACTATGTTAATTTGCAATTTTCCTGTAATATTGTTTGTACATTATTTCATTTTTTTGGTTAATTGTTATATCTAATAAAGTGCTGTGATACATGTTTATCCATAGTAAGAGCGCTTTATAAATATTAATATTGTATTGTATTGTATTGTATTTATGATTTACAATATGATTGATTGAACTGCGATGATGGTATTTACTTAGTAGAGTTTCTTTGCTCAAACCACTTCCATTCGGGCACCCCTACATCATATTTTTTTTTATCATTCCTTAATATCACAGCTCTGTGATTGTTTGCATATTAGTTAATATTTAATAGAGTCACGTGATGTCTACATATATATATATATATATATATATATATATATATATATATATATATATATATATGCTTGATTAATCATCAGCGATATTTCCTAAAGCTTCTGTCCTAAAATTTTCGTCTTCTTTAATTGGATTTGAGTAGGGGGCCTAAAGGCATTTGATTTCAGTGTATTGACAAACATATAGGAAAATTCCTTTTTTTCATCTTTTAATTCATGGCATGAATAGATTTAAAATTCTAATCAAAGTAAGATTACTCTTGTAAGCGGGAAAGTGTTATGACCCCTCTTTGGACAATGGCATAATCAAGTTAGACACGCCTTATGCCTGGTTTATACGTGTATTGCTTCAATAATTTTTTTTTTCATGATTAGGGTTCACAATCCATAGTGACCATACATGCACAGGCGCGTATCCAGGATTTCGCACCCCGGGGGGCCCGACGTGAATTTGGCGCCCCTGTGTACTTTTCAAAATATGGCGCCCCCCCCCCCCGGCCAGGCAAGCATAGGCCTACGGCTTAAATGTATGTCGAAGGATTTTGAATAATAATTTATTTGAAGCGCGATCAGATTTTTTACCCCTCTACTTTACGATCAAAAAGTAAAGAATTCTAAGCAATTAAGGGTATCAATTTTGTTTAGCTCTTCATCAGAATATCATATGAACGGGAGCTGTAATTTGTCCATCAAAACGATTTGAAAGCAAGCCATATAAAATCATATGATATATAATCGTCCATCAAGTAATGTGAAATCACACAAATGTACATTAATGTTTTGTTGTTCAGAATCCTCATAATCTAGTTCAATAAAGAAAAAATAGGCGAGTGTGAATCGCGAGCAGAAATTTGATGTATCGGAATGATCTCTGAAAACGTGACATTTTATGCATTCCTCAGGAACACAATGTAATAACTCTTTGGAAAATGTTTTGACGGTCAGAATCCCATAATGTAAATTCTGGTAAAAGAGGAAAAACATAGGGGTGTGCGAATAGGGAACTGAAATTTGATGCATTCGAATGATTAGAAAACAGGTCATTTTACGCGTTCCTCGACACAATGTAATAAATCAAAGGGAAAAGATGATGCAAGCGCGAAGCGCGAGCGAAAATTTTGCTATGTATATACAAACCAGCAGGCATGGAATTTAGAATTTTGCTGCTTCTAGATAGAGACCATTTTAAAGACCCCTTCTGTTTTTTTGTGCGTGTGTGTTTTCGGGGCCCCTTAGTTTCAGGTAAATAGGATATAGTTGGAGCCACTAAGTTTAAGATAAATTTGGCACCCCTAAGTCTCAGGTCAATTCGGCGCCCCTACATTTGAGCTCAATCTGGCGTCCTTTAATTTAAGATCGATTTGGCACCCCCTTAACTTCAGGTTAAATCAGCGCCCTTAAGTCTCAGGTACTAGTCAATTCAGCGCCTTTTAAGTTTTTTAGATCATTTTTGCGCCCCTACATTATTTTGATCTAAATTTGGCGCCCTTACGTTTAAGATTATGTTGGCGCCCTTTTAGGTTTAAGTTCGATTTTGCGCCCCCTAAATTTAAGGTCGATTTTGCGCCCCTAAGTTTAAGGTCGATTTTGCGCCCCTCCTAAATCTTAGGTCGATTTAGCACCCTTAAGTTTAAGGTCGATTTGGCGCCCCAATTTAAGTTTCGGGTCAATTTGGCGCCCCAATGTTAAGCTCATTTTTGGCGCCCCTCTAATTTTCAGTTTGATTTGGCGCCCCCCTAAATTTAAGGTCGATTTAGAGCCGCTAAGTTTAGGTCGATTTGGAGTCCCACCTATGTTGAAGGTCTATTTGGCGCCTCTATGTTTAAGCTCGATTTGGCGCCCCTTAGTTTAAGGTCCATTCGGCACCCCTAAGTTTATTGGCGTTGCTTAGTTTACTGTCGAAATCCCCCCCTAATTTTTTTTAAGGGCGCCCCTTCCCTCCCCCTTTTTTCAATTGGGGCCCTTACTTAGTTTAAGGTCGATTTGGCGCCCCCTAAATTTAAGGTCGATTTGGCGCCCCTATAAGTTTAAGGTCGATTTGGCGACCTTCAGTATACTGCCGATTTGGCGCCCCTAAATTTAAGGTCGAGTTGGCGCCCCTAAGTTTAAGGTCAATTTGGCACCCCTTAGTCTACTGTCGATTTGGCGCCCCCTAAATTAAAAGTCGATTTTGGCGCCCCCCTAAATTTAAGGTCAATTTGGGTCCCTATAAATTTAAGGTAAATTTGGCGCCCCTAAATTTAAGGTCGATTTGGCGCCCCTAAGTTTAAGGTCAATTTGGCGCCCCTTAGTTTACTGTCGATTTGGCGCCCCCTAAATTAGGTCGATTTGGCGCCCCCCCCCCAAATTCTAAGGTCTATTTTGCGCCTCTAAGTTTAAGGTCAATTTGGTGCCCCTTAGTTTACTGTCGATTTGGCGCCCCCCTTTTTTTAAGGGCGCCCCCTTCCCCCTCTCCTTTTTTCCCTTCCTCTCTCTCTCTCTCTCTCTCTTTCTTTTTTTTTTGTTACTGATCTAATTCGTAGAAAATTAATGTTCAGCGAGCGTAAGGGACATTCCAATGGCAAATGCGTGTTGTTGTTTTTTTACCCATGTGCGCAATTTAAAATTTCTGTAAATTATGGAAATGGAAATAACTTATTACAATGACAAGTTAAGATGACACTCTGGACATGACTACAAATTTTAAAAAGAATTTATATTCTACAGTCCCTTAAACGAAGTGTAATGGACATTACAGTGACATGACAGTTTTGTCAAGAGGTGATATTAAAAGCTTTTGTAATTAATTAAGTTTCTCATTGTTTTTTGGAATATGGAAATGTACTCACCGTCTTCCCTTCAGTAAAATTTGTTTTTTGTTTTTTTTAATATAAAACGAAGCCCGTGTAGTTTGCATATCATTATCAGTGATTTTGTTTCCTCGGTCCAACATATGCAATTTTAATGATGGTTTTATTTCCCTGAAAAGATAGGAATTTCTATTTTAAAAAAATAGTAATAACAATAATTCTCAAATTTTAAACATCAGAAAAGATGCAACTATACTCTGGGAACAATATTAATGTGTTTCGCGTTGAATTTCATTTATTGATAGGTTTTAAATGTTGAAAATTGACATTTGACTGAGGTTTTATTCCAAAAGGAGCTTAATCCATGGAAATTGAAATTATAAAAAAATTCTTAAAAATTGAAATAGACAGCTAGGGTTTTAAAAATAATAATTGACTTTAATTGATCGAATACGATATCCTAATCATATTGTCAAAATAAAGTTACAATAGAAAAGAGAAAGAGGTAAATTAAAAAACCTTGATTTACTCCAAAACACTAAAAGTGGATTTAGCGCCTTTTGGAATCAAACTCTTCACATATAGCAATGATAAACTTATGTGCAATTTCCCATATACTATGATGATAATGATTATAATAATAATGTGATTTGTATTCCGCCAATCCACTCTGTAAAGTGCTCAAAGCGCGTCATAATATTACCCAGGTGACACATGGCTGACATAGACCATACCCTCACAAGGTACTCATAGTATCAATATTTACATCGCTTTATGACATCTCAAATATTTATTTTTTCTTTTTTATCCCTCCACAAAATGCTAATGGTGATTATTCTATCTGAATTTTGAATACATCTGCTTATGACATTATAACTCTCAAAATTTGATAGATGAATTTGAATATGATGATCATTTTATTTAAACTGAAATGAACATTTCATTTCTAATGTTTGTATGGGTTTCATGATTAACGTCAGGTCGTGGACTGAGAAAATGGTGTTTGCCATATTCAATTTATTCCATCATCATATTTGTTCGATCCAACCGATGTCATGACACTGTTTGCATTTTAGTTAATATTTACCACACTGACATGAAATCTGAAAAGAAAACTACAAATTCTACAAATATTACTTTTCTAACAATACTTTCACGACACCTGCTTTTGACCCCAGCCAATGATAATCGTTTAAAGTTATTGTAATACTTTAAAAAGAATTGAATTAATATCGTAATTAAACATCTTAAAGAAATTTAATGGGTTCCTCCATGTCCATTTTCATAAGAAATATAAAAATATATCTCAAATTTACAACAACACCAAAAAAAAAAAAAAAAAAAAAAAAAAAAAAAAAAAAAAAAAAAAGAAAAAGAAAAAGAAAAGAAAAGTATTTATGCAGTGGAAGAATTATTTTGTAAATTTTGTAAATTATATTATCAGTAGCGGACGCAGACCGGCGTCACACAAGTAACTTACCGGGCCCATGCGTAAACAAAATAGAGCCGCTTTTGTCCCCAAACAGGATTCACGGTCTAAAATTTTAGTTAGTCTTCCACGAAAGATGGCGCTATTGCAAATCACATATTAGGGTACCTTTAATACGCCGAATAATTACACATACACACAAAAAATGAGAACTTGCATATATGAGTGATCACACTCAAATATCCATGTATTTTTGACAATATAATGACACACATCCATGAGTGCTTTCACTCAATAAAGCTACTTTGAAAACGCACCTAATCGAGTATTTTAAATTTGACAATATAGTGACACACCAAAATGAGTTTATTTAATTAACTCATTTCATTGAGTAACATAACTAATTGTTTTGAGTACATTGCACAAACTAATCTAGTGAGTAACGCTTTACATACTCAGAGAGTTAGTAAAGCTCATCAACTTGCGTGTGATGAGTTTGTGCAACCTTTACTTACTGACTCTCTGAGTATGTAAAGCGTTACTCACTAGGTGAGTCCTATTCCTTTTTGTTTGTTTGTTTGCCTGTTTTTATAATGATATTTGGAATGTTACGATGATGTACACATCAGTGCATTAATTCTCTCAAACCAATACGCTGCATTACTCACTTCAGTGCATCAATTCACACAAACCAACACATTGCATTGACCAATGCATCAAATTACTCAAACTGTGAACATGACTGACAAAGTAATGGGAAATCCATGCATGTTAATCTAGTTGTTAGTGTTATCAGACGATGTATATCATCGGAACATTCCAAATATCATTATAAAAACAGGCAAACAAACAGACAAAAGGGAAAAGGACTCACCCAAAGACAATAAGAGCATGCAGGCTCTCCGCTCTCGGATCCGTTCTGCTCACAGAGTGTAACTCTATATGGTTCCGCTAAAAATGTACGCACTTAAGGGGGTATCTCACTGGTTGCGAACCCAGGCGAATTTACAGAGTGTTATATATTATAGAGGATCTACCAACGTTCTTTTGTGCTGCTTTGTTAGACAAGCATAAAGGGGTTATCTCGTTGTATCAGAGAATGGCATGTTTTCTTTAGCGATGCTTTGTAAGCCAAGCTCAAAGGGGTTTTCTCGTTGTATAAGAATTGCATATATTCTTTTGTGCTGCTTAGTTAGGCAAGCTCAATAGGGTTATCTAACTGTATCATCATGGCATGTTTTCTTTTGTACTGCCTTGTTAGGCAAGCACAAAGGGGTTGTACTGAATGATCATGGCATGTTTTCTTTTTTAGGCCTACTGCCTTGTAAGGCAAGTACAGGTGGGTTATATTGTATGGTATTGGCATGTTTTCTTTTGTACTGCTTTTTTATGCAATCACAAAGCAGGGGCCGTGGAGCGTTTTTGAAAGTAGATGAGCTGAGCCGAAGGGGGGGGGGGGCTGAACGAAGACGTGTCGTAGTTTACTCATCTAGTGAATTACAGGATATATAGAATTTCTCAGCAATTCTCACTTTACTCGATTGTTAGTGTTTTCACCCGATCATCCACCAAGCCGTACCAAGTTGAAGAGAAACTCACTTGCACAATTATTTTACGTAATTGAACATGTAAAGTTACTAAGGGATACTCAAGAAAAAAAGTATATATACTCAATAATTTTTTTTCTTGAGTATCCCTTAGTAACTTTACATGTTCTGGAAGAGCGGGTGTGTACTTTTAACAGAAACACAGATTCTGAAGTAAAAATACGTGATATACGAATAAAAGCACTCACCTGCAAGAGTAGCAAACGGGTTTTACTCATGGAAACTAGTTCTTGTTTTTTGTGTGTACCTGTTTCAACCTAGTGAATAAAACTTGTACATTATGGATTTCACAAAATGTGCAAATAATTCAGGGTTCAAAGGGTTGTTGTTGTTTTTATAGTTTACGGCGCATTTCATTCATTATATGAATATTTACGCCTTATCATTTGCGTTTTGTTGATTTTTTTTTCTTTCTTCTTTTTTAAAGAAAATCATATAATTAGGATTTCTCCTACTGAAAAAAAAAAAAATCTTTTTTTCTTTCCTTTTTCTTTTCTTTTTTAATACTAAGCCTTGCTTGATAATCGAGAAAATCAAATTATCTGTTGTATATGTCTCTAATAAAGTACCGACCTCGTTCTTGTAAAGCAAAAGGATTATGATAAATAAAAGAACAGAAAACAAAGTATAGGCATTTTGACCAGACGGAACGAAGAGAAGAAAGAAAGGGTCATAAACTCCAATCCTGCACCCGTAGCGCAGTGCGGGGTTACGAACATGGCAATGGCACCACAGAATGTCATACCCCCACAAATTGTATACATTAAGAAATATATTTTAAGAAAAGTCACCAAGTTTGATGGAAAATGATCCAAGCGTATAAAAGTTTGAAAAGGGGTACATTGGGTTCGATCCCCGGCCGCGTCATACCAAAAGACGTTAAAAAATGGTAGTTGCTGCTTCCCTGTTTGGCGTTCAACGAGAGGGGGATAGAGCAATGTCTTTCTGGCGCTGCTCGACGGCTGCCGGGCCCACGAGAAAAGGGGCAAAACAAATTTCCGGTCATCTTTGTTGGGACAATAAAATTTTGAGCATTTTTTGGAGCATTGTGAGTTGAGAGTTTGAAGACGAATCTTTTATCATGTATTAAACTTTGTAACTGCAAGACTGTATTTCTATTAATTGCTCAAGTTATTACACTATTAAGTATACATGTGTGCTCGGGCAAGTATTGACTTCTTTTTTCTTTCTTTTTTTGCCTCTAAAATCGACAATTCCCCCCCCCCTTCTCAAAAAAACAAAACAAAACAAAACAAAGCAAAAAAAAAAAAAAAAACACACATAAATAAAAATAAAAAAATAAAAATAAATAAAATATAAATTAAAAAATAATAATAATTATTAAAAATGTTCTACTCCCCTGTCCCACTAAGAAAACTTTTGTTTTTCTTGACCTTACACATTGTTGGGTGTACGGAAACTTCTGACTGATAATCAAAAATTGCCCCCTCCCATGGAATCCTCCATTCGCCTCTGGGCTAAATTTGCGTTGACACAATCAATGTTACTTGAGCAATTCCTAAATATAACACATGCGATTTCCTGGTATTCTTAAAAGATATAGATGTATTTACATATTTTAAAAATTCTTTTCTTGATAAATTTTAGTGACAAAGTTTCCTTAAAAAAAAAATGATAGTAAAGGATAAAGACGACGACGACGATGAAGATGATGATGATGATGATGAATCTTTTTAAAAACATTATACTCCATCGTTGAGAGGCATCACCCTGTGTTTCCTACAGGCGGAGAGTATAGAACGAAACTCCTTCAACCGCCACCAGTGCACCAATGAGTTGCTTATCCAATTTACACAGCTACAGAACCTCACAAACAAGAGAAAGCACTCTCTTCCAGAAGCGTTGAAAATGGCTAGCTGCTGGAAAACTGCGTAGCTGAAAGTGAAACAACTGTAAATCAACGTTGTTGCATACACCAGAAAGAATGTTCGAAGGAGTCTCTTGTTCTCTTCTCTTCTCTCCAACATCTGGATGTTGTTGTCGCATGGAGCCTTTGCAACAGAGCGATAGATAACATAAAGGCAAACACCAGTGAGTGTACACAATGCTATGTTCATGGTGGCGGCTATTAGTTCAATGACGTTGTAGGAGATTCGAATTTGCCAACTAATGAATAGATAAAAAGCCCATGTTAACCACGATGCTATACAAGCGACTATGCACCTTGGAGTGGTGAGGATGTTGCGTACACCAAAGGGATCGATTCTGATGGTGATGAGCTGATAGATAGCTACGAAGAGGATGTTGATGACGGACACGTTGGTACCGACTACGGTAACGACACGTGGAGAAACGTCGGAATTGTAATCTCGCTGTAGATAAAAATATATGAAAGCGTTAAAAATACATGTATGTATCTCAAATAAATAAGCATTTATTTCAGATGTATTTGAAAAATGTATTTTCGATTACTATTATTACTACTATTATTATTTTCCACGTATTGTTTCCTTACATCCCGATAGGAACCTCTTATTCTTTTAACTCTCTCTTGCTGGTATCAGGACAGTTTGTTTATACCTGGCCTTATTTTTTTTCCGAAAATGATTTGTAATTCATATGCGATTAGGATAATAGTGACCCAGAGAGACAAATTTGGCATTTGATTGTTCAAACTTTATATTTTAGAGGCATACAAATGATAATAATGATAATGATTATACCTTAGTCCTTATCAACTGTTTTATTTCAAAGTCGGGTAATTCCGAGTAAATCCATACCCCCCCCCCCCACTTTCTGGCGTGGAACTTCGAAATATGGTGGTGGTGTTATTGTTGCTAATTTTAGATTTTTTTTCGGCGCTTTCATTCATAATATGATATGAATATTTACTTCAGTCTTACCAAGCTGAAGAACAGACCGGTCACACCGATAACTCCAATGCTAGAGAGGAAGTCTGCTAAGACAAGGTTGAACTGAAAAATAAATCGACGTTGACGAAGTCGACGATGACAGGAAATAAGCATCAGAGTAAGAAATGATAACAGGCAAGCAATTCCAAGAAAGAGCAAGTAAAGAATTTTATTTGCGAGATTAGTTAAAATACATTTGGATGTGATCTCGACTTCGATTGACATAATGTCACTTTTCAATTGAGGTTTATCAATAACTTTTGTGAGTATTATATTTCTCCTTTTGCAAGACAAATTTCCAATTCGATCAAATCTCTTTCGTCACTAAAGATAAAATAGCAGAATCTGGTCTGTTATAAATTAGTAATACCAAAAAGTAGTACCAATTGTACCGCTTTCCTACAAGTCAACTTCCACGCTGATAACACTCTCCCGATGATTCCTGATTGCAATCGCAATGATTGAAACAAACCTAGTTTATAAAATGACAGTATGTGTTAAATGATAAATGTTCACTATTTGAGTTGACAACTTTTGGTCATATTATTACTTTAATAATTATTAATTTAATAATATGACCAAAAGTTGTCAACTCAAATAGTCAAAATATTTTAAAAATAAAATATTTCTCACGTGAAACGCTATCAAATTATTCATGTCAATCGATTCATTTTGCAAATCAACGAACGTTCATCCATTTCGTCATGATAACGAATTTAATATTAAATATTAGGCCTACGTGTCACTTATAAATGGTAAATCTATATTTGCAAATGATAGTGAAATTTGTTTAATCAGCGTTAAGTACTTGTCAACTCTGGATATCTAGTTCTCGATCGGAATAAATGTCACACAGTTTATTTTTTTATTTTTATGAACACCGCTATTATTTGAAAAGGAGATATTTATTCCCGGATCTAAAAGGTTTATATCACGGGAAATTTACAAAGTCATTGATACTACCATTGATTTTGAATAATAAAAAAAAAAAAATATACATATATAGTGTTTTAGGCCTACATCTTCCTTATGTATAAAAAATGAAGAAAAACAAATATGTTGATAGATGTCTAATGCTTTGGTCACAATTACGTCGTAAATGCAACGTACAACTACCACGACGTGCAACTCTCTACGTCGTAGAAAGTTGCACGTAGCACTTACGACGCGTTGTGACCACCGTATAACGGGGTCATTGTAATATATGTCATCATTAGTCTCAACAAAGTGTATACATAGGGATATCAATTTAATACGGTTTTAAGAGAATGTGTGTGTTTGGGAGGGTGTGAATGTATTACTTTGTGTTTGTACATTTAATTTTAAAAAGACGCTCCAGGTCGTAATCCGGGGAAATAACTTTTACAGAGGGATTTTTAGGAAACCCGGACGATCAATATGAAACTGATCACAACTCAAAAATAATTCTCTCCTAAACATAATTATTTTCATTTCAGTCCACTAGTCTGATTATAGTACTTTTATAGAAAGTCATTTGGCAAAATAAAACACACAGCAAAATCGTGTCTCCCCTAAACAATTTATCATTATCTAAATATCAAAAGATTCTAGAGGTTATGCTGTAATAGAATTATATGCTTTAATGTAAATGATATGTAAATTAAGACAAAAAACTCCTTTTTGGTTTATGAAGCTTCAAAAAACCCGAAAATATAGCTTCGCAATATCATCTAATTCAAATAAAAATTAGCATACACTCTATGAAAATTAGATTTACACTTCTCTTTAAAGTCATTTACTGTCTTAAAGTATGTAGCCTATGTGTGAGTGTGTGTGTGTCACATGAGTGTTATTTTGTTGCCAGTTGTGTGAGGGAGTTTATGTCTGTGGGTGTGAGTGGGTTTTGGAAGGTGTGTCTAGGTGTGTGGATGTGTTTGTGTTTGCAGGATCGAGGATATGTTGGGGTTTCTATGTGCTCGTGGTTGTGTGGTCGTATGTGGAGTAGAAAGGCAGAGTGAATGAGACCTAAAATTGTACCACGATTCTAAAAATGTCAACAACAAAAAATATAATAATAATAACTTTTTTATTGTGACCGTTGAATTGATTTAACAAACATATTGAAATAAAATCTTAAAATAAAATCAACCGTGCATTTGCATTGAAGCGGGAGATCTTATATTCTCTTCATGCTACAACATTTTCTTTTATCGATTATACACTGTCAATATTTCACAGTTGCCTCATCTGCAAATGTTCGTGAATATAATTTGTATAAAAACGCAAGTTTACTAATTCCCCACCGACCGTCACCAACAAATCAAAGTAAGCGTGTTTTGTTTGAGCATCAATATAAACCGATCTAAACTGTACCAAGTGAGTGGGAGGACCATTCACATATTTACTACATTAGCATTATTATGTGTTTATTCATTTTGTCAACTGCAAATGTAAATTTGATGCATCATATCAAAATGAGACACAAGTTGCCGAGCAAAGAGTCGAAGAAATGATACATTTTTAGATAATCTACAATTATTGTTTTCACTCGTTTGATTTATTTTTCTTATAGATCACACATATAATTTTAGAGATTCAGAAAATAAATATAATTTTCCCAAAAAATTTGATTTTTTTTTATTTTTTATTTTTTATTTTCCCATATTTCCTTGACTCTTTTTTTACTCTTTGCTCTGCGACCTATGTCTCATTTTGATAGGAAGAATCACAATCAGTTCAATTGATAATTACAATAGAGTGTTCGCTTTGGTGAATGAGCATCGATGAATTTCTATTCAAAGCAATTCCCGGTTAGTTTGTGAAGTTTGTGGTCTCCCTAATGTTTAATCAAGCTATGTGGGTAATATTATTTATCCTCGTTATGAATAGTACCCGGGTATTGTCATCGACATTAATGAATTTACAAGCACTTTTTTTTATTTGACAATGGGTTATCAAGCGTTACAAAAAATGAAAATGTTCAAAAGGGATAACAGCAGGCTAAATGTGATAACTAGGTGTACATATGGAATCGGGTTGTAACACGGTATCAATACAGTCTGTGTCAAATAAAATGGTACAGTTGGAAAACATTTTTTTATAGTGTGAAGGTTAATATCAACGTGGTATTGTTTGTTATTTCATAAAGCGGGAAATATCACTCTTTCTTCTGCAATTTTTTCATCACATTTGGTGCAGTATTTTTAGATATGACTAATTTCTACAATCAAGAAAAATCCATTTTCGCACGCGTCCCTATGCCTTTGTGTACGATTTCACATAATGACCGTGAATTAGCGCTCCAGAAATAGAAGTGCGTAATTTCGATTGTTTCCTCGTCGCACAAACCTAGATAACTTTGTTTTACGAAAGCAATTATACAGGACAGCCATCAGCAGAAAAATTTTTTTGGCTTTAATTTGTGTACCACAAACACATTATTGAAAAGATTTCACACCTAAATGATTTTTCCGACTGTACCATTTTTTTTTTAAACACAGAGTGTAGTGTTTCCTTGTCGAGTGTGCTTTTCAACAGCTGGAATAGTGGATAACAGCAGTGGTGACATTGTGATATCTGATGAAACGTACAAGGTAAGAAATGTCAGAATATTATTAGCAATACTTACGTCGTAATTGAAATCACTAAGTAAACTCATGAAAGCAGAAACCTTTGAAAGTCTTATGATGGTTAAGTAGGAAAGAGGGGCGTGTATAGCATACCCTTACAGAAATCCTCAATAGTATTTCAATATCAGCCCATATGGATAATATTTCCTAAATTATCCAAACACTGTGCACGAGCACGATTTAATATTATCACTTCAATCAGTTTCTTTTATATTTTTTTTAATGGATGACTTACTCAAAGGAACGGAAGTTTTGGTAATTATATAATAGCAATATTGATAATTACAATGATTTCTGCTGTTGTTGGTGTTGTTGTGTGTTGGATTAGTATCCATGTTGAAAATCTTTTATTATTAAATCACCACAGAAAAAATAAGTGTCTAAGTGACGCCTTTTTACAAGAGTCCAGCTCTGTCCCTGAGATGAACTTAATTGGTTAAAGCAGACTCTTTAATTTGAGTACATGACACCTTATTGAGTCTACCTTCTTGACTCCGACGAGAGTCAACATGTTAGACTCTCTTGAGTGTCATCTCAGGACAACGTTCAACCCCCAAACCAGAGTTTAGATGACACCTCGTGGGAGTCTACCTTCTTGACTCCATCTGGATCAAACATACTAGACTCTCTTCGAGTGTCATCTCAGGACAAACGTTCAACCCCCCCCCCCCCCCAAACCAGAGTTTAGATGACACCTCGTGGGAGTCTACCTTCTTGACTCCAATGGAGTCAACATACTGGACTCTCTCCGAGTGTCATCTCAGGGACAAACGTTCGACCCCCAAACCAGAGTTTAGATGACACTCATGGAGTCTTCCTTATTTGACCCCTAGAGGAGTCTAGCATATAGGGAGTTTAGATGACACCTCATTGAGTCTACCCACTTGACCCTCCAGGAGTCTTAACATGCACGACTCTTATTGGGAGTCATCTCGGAAAATGTTCAACCCCCAGAGGAGTATAGAGGAACCATATCAGAGTCTACCACCTTAAGCTCCTACAGGAGTCCATTATACTGGACCCAAGAGGGAGTTTAGATGACACCATATTAAAGGGTACCACTGCACTTCATTGGAGTCTACCCACTTGACACCTCCAGGAGTCTAACATGCACGACTCTGTTGGGAGTCATCTCGGACAAATGCTAAACCCCAAATGGAGTTTTAGACAAAACCATATCAGAGTCTACCACCTTAGACACCTAGCGAGTCCAGCATACTTGACCCAAGAGGCAGTTTAGATGACACTGTATAAAGGTTCCCCACTGCACTTCATTGGAGTGTGTCCACTTGACCCCTCCAGGAGTCTAACATGCATGACTCTTGTTGAGAGTCATCTCGGACAAATGCTAAACCCAAAGAGTCATGTGGTGTGGCACATAGCCTTCTAAGGTGTCATCTGTACTCTTCAGTCTTCACTGTTGTCTATTGAACGAGAATTGGATTCCTATGCCAGCTCCTGTAGCAGTGCAGTGGGTACCCTTGAAATTACGGTGTCATCTAAACTCCGTTTGGGTCCAAAGTATGCTTTACTCCTGTATGAGTGAAGGTGGTAGACTGCTGATATGGTTTCCTCTATACTCCTCTGGGGGGGGGGGGGTTGAGCATTGTCCGAGATGACTCCCAATAAGAGTCATGCATGTTAAGAGACTCCTGAGGGGTCAAGTGGGTGACTCCAATGAGGTGTCATCTAACTCCTAGCTAGCTTCTAGGGGTCAATAAGGAAGACTCCAATGAGATGTCATCTAAACTCTGGTTTGGGGGTCGAACGTTTGTCCCTGAGATGACAGCAAACGGAAGATTCAAAAACAGGAACAGGAACAAGACACGAATAAAATACAACTTAACTTGATGAAGTCTGGTAGTGCACCTGATTTATTCAAGGGCTACTTGGCCACATCAGAAATCATACTATACAAGATAATTTACATATTCAAATTAAGTCAGATTAACCAATAGAAATAAAGGAAGAGGAAACCAACTCAAAATGAAAAGTCCAGTTCATAAGAATAACCAATAAGAGATAAGAGGATGTAGATGAATAAGATGAGATGATTATGTAATAAGAATGTTGAAAAAAAAATCAGATGTGGAATGCAATGAATGAGAGACATCTGAATAGGAATGGAATGATAGAGAAGACGGTTGAAAGTCAAAGAGGAAATGGATGTGAACAAAGCTGAACTAAATACAAAGCTGAATAGAAATAAGGTCAACTAACAAAGGAAACCTAAATGAGCAATAAACAGTCCTACATATAATATCCTTCTTACAAAAAAGTCCTCAATTTTATAAATTCATTAAAAAAAAAAAATTATGTGATTTTCGATACTCTACTAGATTTGAATTACATAGGGTCACAGAGACTCTCTATGATACTTTCTCCCGACTCCTTTAATAGTCATATAAACGTACTTTTGAAGAGTTTTTTGGACACAAACAGGAGAAATCCAGATCTGAATTGTTACTTTTTGAAATCTATGAGGATTATAGAGGGTCACAAAGACTCTTTTATGTTGACTTTTCCGGTTTCTTTAATAGCCATATAAAAGTATAACTCTTCGATTCAGTTATTTGGACACTAAAAAGGAGAAATCCCGACCTGAT
>CALNVZ010003426.1:47925485-47943041 GCA_940671915.1 Paracentrotus lividus
GATGAACCTGTGGGAGTCTACCTTCTTGACTCCAACTGGAGTAAATACTGGACTCTCTCCGAGTGTCATCTCAGGGACAAACGTTCGACCCCCAAACCAAGTTTAGATGAACTCATTGGATCTTCCTTATTGACCCTAGAGGAGTCTAGCATATAGGGAGTTTAGGATTTAGATGACACCTCATTGGAGTCTACCCACTTGACCCCTCCAGGAGTCTTAACATGCACGACTCTTATTGGGAGTCATCTCGGACAAATGTTCAACCCACCAGAGGAGTATAGAGGAAACCATATCAGAGTCTACCACCTTAGACTCCTACAGGAGTCCATTATACGTGGACCCAAGAGGGAGTTTAGATGACACCATATTAAAGGGTACCCACTGCACTTCATTGGAGTCTACCCACTTGACACCTCCAGGAGTCTAACATGCACGACTCTTGTTGGGAGTCATCTCGGACAAATGCTAAACCCCCAAATGGAGTTTAGACAAAACCATATCAGAGTCTACCACCTTAGACACCTAGCGAGTCCAGCATACTTGGACCCAAGAGGCAGTTTAGATGACACTGTATAAAGGGTTCCCACTGCACTTCATTGGAGTGTGTCCACTTGACCCCTCCAGGAGTCTAACATGCATGACTCTTGTTGAGAGTCATCTCGGACAAATGCTAAACCCCAAAGAGTCATGTGGTGTGGCACATAGCCTCTAAGGTGTCATCTGTACTCTTCAGTCTTCACTGTTGTCTATTGACGAGAATTGGATTCCTATGCCAGACTCCTGTAGCAGTGCAGTGGGTACCCTTGAATACGGTGTCATCTAAACTCCGTTGGGTCAAAGTATGCTTGACTCCTGTATGAGTGAAGGTGGTAGATCTGCTGATATGGTTTTCCTCTATACTCTCTGGGGGGGGGGGGGGGGTGAGCATTGTCCGAGATGACTCCAATAAGAGTCATGCATGTTAAGACTCGCTGAGGGGTCAAGTGGGTGACTCCAATGAGGTGTCATCTAACTCCTAGCTAGCTTCTAGGGGTCATAAGGAAGACTCCAATGAGATGTCATCTAAACTCTGGTTTGGGGGTCGAACGTTTGTCCCTGAGATGACAGCAAACGGAAGATTCAAAAACAGGAACAGGAACAAGACACGAATAAAATACAACTTAACTTGATGAAGTCTGGTAGTGCACTGATTTATTCAAGGGCTACTTGGCCACATCAGAATCATACTAATACAAGATAAATTTACATATTCAAATTAAGTCAGATTAACCAATAGAAATAAAGAGAATGGAGGAACCAACTCAAAATGAAAAAGTCCAGTTCATAAGAATAACCAATAAGAGATAAGAGGATGTAGATGAATAAGATGAGATGATTATGTAATAAGAATGTTGAAAAAAAGAATCAGATGTGGAATGCAATGAATGAAGACATCTGAATAGGAATGGAATGATAGAGAAGACGGTTGAAAGTCAAAGAGGAAATGGATGTGAACAAAGCTGAACTAAATACCAAAGCTGAATAGAAATAAGGTCAACTAACAAAGGAAACCTAAATGTACAATAAACAGTCCTACATATAATATCCTTCTTTAACAAAAAATGTCCTCAATTTTATAAATTCAATTAAAAAAAAAAAATTATGTGATTTTCGATACTCTACCAGATTTGAATTACATAGGGTCACAGAGACTCTCTATGATACTTTCTCCCGACTCCTTTAAATAGTCATATAAACGTAACTCTTTGAAAGAGTTTTTTGGACACAAAACAGGAGAAATCCAGACTCTGATTGTTACTTTTTGAAATCATGAGGATTATAGAGGGTCACAAAGACTCTTTATGTTACTTTTCCCGGTTCTTTTTAATAGCCATATAAAAGTATAACTCTTCGATACAGTTATTTGGACACTAAAAAGGAGAAATCCCGACCCTGATTGTTACTTTTGCAGATCATGAGGATCATAAAGGGTCATAGAGACTCTCCATGATACTCTTTCCTGACACTTCTCAATAGTCATATAAAACTGACTCTTCGACAGAGTTATTTCGACACCAAAAAGGAGAAATCCCGACTCTGAATGTTACTTTTTCAAATCATGAGGATTATAGGGGGTCACAAAGACTCTCTATGATACTTTTTCCCGACTATTTTTAATAGTCATATAAAAGTGACTCTTCGAAAGAGTTATTTGGACACCAAAAAGGAGAAATCCCGACCCTGATTGTTACTTTTTCCGATCATGAGGATTATAAAGGGTCACAAAGTCTCTCCATGATACCCTTTCCTGACCTTTTTCAATAGTCATATAAAAGTGACTCTTCGAAAGAGTTACTTAGACACCAGAAAGGAGACATGCCGATCTCTGATTGTTACTTTTTCAATCATGATGATTAGTAGGGTCACAAAGACTCTATTATACTTTTCCACTTTTTTAATAGTCATTATAAAAGTGACTCTTCGAAAGAGTTTATTTGGAACCAAAAGAGAAAACCGACCCTGATTGTACTTTGCGATCATGAGGATCATAAAGGGTCATAGAGACTCTCCATGTACTCTTCCTGACACTTTTCAATAGTCATATAACACTGACTCTTCGAGAGAGTTATTTCGACACCAAAAGAAGAAATCCCGACTCTGATGTTACTTTTTCAAATCATGAGGATATAGGGGGTCACAAAGACTCTCTATGATACTTTTCCCGACTATTTTTTAATAGTCATATAAAAGTGACTCTTCGAAAGAGTGTATTTGGACACCAAAAAGGAGAATCCCGACCCTGATTGTTACTTTCGATCATGAGGATTTCTAAAGGGTCACAAAGACTCTCCATGATACTCCTTTCCTGCACTTTTCAATAGTCATATAAAGTGACTCTTCGAAAGAGTTTTAGACACCAAAAGGGAACATGCCGACTCTGATTGTTACTTTTCAAATCATGGATTATAGAGGGTCAAGAGACTCTCTATGATACCTTTCCCTGATCTTTTTAATAGTCATACTAAAAGTGACTCCTTCGAAAGAGTTATTTAGACACCAAAAAGGAGACATCTCGACCTGTTGTTACTTTTGAATCATGAGGATTATAGAGGGTCACAGAGACTCTCCATGATACCTTTCCCTACTTCCTTTTTATAGTAAAAATAAGATTGTGACCCATAAAGGAGTCATGCTGACTCCAATAGAGGAAATCTGTGACTCTGATTAGCACTTGCAAAACCTCGAGATCCACAGTGGATCACGTAGACTCTGCATGGTGCATTATGCTGACTCCGTAGAGTCATGTCGACTCCTTTAGATAGGAAAATGTGACTCTTTATTGTAGTCTGGTCATCACGAGCCACTGATCGTGTCGCTTTGACACATATTTTTTTCTGTGTGCAGGCAAACGTATAGACTTCCAGATACCGTACATCATACATGGAGAAATTAGACAGAGATCAAAGTAGGGAGAGCAAAGAGAGGGAAACACTCACCCACCAACACACACACTCACACACACACACACACACACACACACACACACACACACACATATACAGTTGTCCGCAAAATTGTTCATACCCCTGACATTTTTTAAGCTTTTTGCAATTTTGCTTTTAAATAAATGAGTTTCGTCAAACTTTTTGGTGATCAGTATATTACCAACATCTGGACTATTAGGAAAGTTTGACATTTTGAGTAATTTGGTAAAATCTAATTTATTATCTAATCATCTCGGTTAAAAAATTATTTTTTTTAATTTCCACATAATTTAGTTCTTGCGAATGTCAAGAACCACCATTCATGACCTCCATGGGTTTTGACCAATGCGTCCTCTGGAAAACGTCCAGGCTGTGTAAGGTTGCATGGTCTTTGAGTCATTTTGTGGGTCTTCAACTTCCCAGACACATCTCTTAAGGGATTCTTGTCATGTCATCGAATATTCCTCTCAAGATCATTCATTATGATTGTCCTTGAAATACTACATGACTAACTTGGCCGTATGCTTCTGAATTTCGTCCTGCATACGGGTCCAATGCTATCCCAGGTAACATTTACAAGCATACTTCTGCAAGTTTTCATCCAGGATCTTTATAAAAATGTCTTCACCGGAATGCTTCCTATTCTGAACAGATTCCCAGTGCTACCAGCAATGATAATTTAAGTGAAATTAATTTAAGTGAATAACATGTGTCAAGATCAGGACACTGTTCTTTAGATTGAAGGATTCATCTTTCTTTTGCCAAATTGAAGAAAGTCCATATCACCCGTAAATTCTCATTTTCTCTCATCAACATATATAATTATGGTCCAAAAGTTAAAATTATGGTTTAAATGAGCTCAATAACTGTCCACAGGCCTCCCGGTGGGTCTGACTGCAAAACTGGAGCCCGAATTGGGAAGTGTCTGTATAGATATCCTCTATGTAGTATTCGCTCTTTGGCACCTTCGTCTCTGGCTGGTCATTGGTATCCATTCCGACCTTGATTGTGATCTATGGGTGGTTGTAGGCCTCTCAGTATACTTATTTGGCAATTCAAGGAGACACCCTGCACTTTTAGTCATGCCGATGGTAGCTTTTTCCGAAGTGTCTTACATCTGGTGTTCATGAAAGAACCACTTGAGTGTTGAATCAGGGACTAAAAAGTGTGGGTATTGTGGTTATTTCATTTCAATAACATTGATATGAATGTTCCTGAATGAAAAATTCAAAGTCCTGAAAAGAAACCAATAACAATGGGTTTCGGAAGCTGAAGACTCACAGGATGGCTCAAAGACCATGCAACTTCAGTGGTGGCCAAAATTATAAAAACACCAAACATATTTAAATGATTTTATTAATTTTCATTCAGTTGATCATTTAAAGACCTGTAAAATGGTTGCAATGTCTCCGAATATCATCATTATGCTTTAAAAACTAAATAACAAAGCCATGTGTTTAGAACTCGCCCCCAAGTCGCCCTATTTTATGTTACACCACCAATTGAAAAATCTAAAAATCTTGCCCTTTTCAGGATCAAAGTGTCATAACGTTAAAAATTGTAAGCCTCTCCCTACAAAAGTAAATAATTTCTGAAAGAAAATTTCCTGAGGATGCCAGAAATGGCATTCATACCAACAAAGGGTGAAGTAGTTAGATTTTATGAGGGGATTTTAAATTATTTTTGAAGGGCCCCAAATTTTTAATTCAGTGCCCCTATTTAAGTCCCCCGTTCCAATGACCCTTAATATTTAAACATATTGGAATTGCTCATGAAATTTCCTTTTAAAAGAATATACGTTTACAAGGAGTGTCTTCATTAAATGAAAAAAATAGTCTTAACCTTCAAAGGGCATGGTTATTTTGGTCATCTCACCCCCAAGGGTGGGGGCGAATCCACCCTCCCCATTTGACAAAATTTTCTGAAACTTGGCATGTATTTGAGGTATATTAGAATAAATAAGTCTGCTAAGTTTCATACTTCTACCTTAAATACTTTTTGAGCAATCGGCATATGTAATTGGCATTTTACTTTTTTTTTTGCATTTGGACTACATGTTTAATACACAAGTCTATGGGGAAACCAAAAGCGCATTTTTAATGCTGCGCATTACCAGATGGTCGAAACTAAATAAATTTGGTATCAACATATACGTAAGACCCTATGCTAAAAAGTCATGAAAGCTCATGGCACACAAAAATATCTTTAATCTGATTTCGGCAAATGAACTAGGGCATTGATAATCCCGTAGACTTTGTGTAGGTCCAGGTGTTCTAATAATTTTGGCCATCACTGTATATATACACACATACCCTCACGCACACCTTCACCCACAATACGCACTTTTTTTTTCTTATTTCCCTCACAAATGCTACCTCATACAATCAAATCAAATGAATAACAAAAAGGGACATTGATCGAAATAGAGGGATGTGCTGATAATAACTATGGGGCATATAATGATTTCTTCATTTATTAATTAAGTAATAAGACATACATCGCCAAGATATGCAACCATACTTTCATCAATGATCATTTACTTTAGAGTGATGATATCAAATAATAAATCCGAGGGGTCAGGTTGAATTTTGTTCATTCGGGTCCTTACCTAATCTCACTTCTGGAAACAGATGATAGACAAATTATACTTTTGGAACTATATCAAAGACATGTACAAGTCACGTCATGTTATCAACAACATCATGCATGCCCCATAAATGCTATGAATACGAGAATTTTTTATTACAATATATAATAATAATAATAATGGTTTTTATTAATTCAAAAATCAAAGTCGTAGCCACATGGCTAAATTGCAAATGATTATTACAAAGTTCGAATACATAATATATAATAGTAATTAATGAGCATAACATAAATATTCTAGTAAATAAAACAAAAGTCAATTCAGTAGCTAAGTGTCTTCGGTAATACCCCTATTCCATTGACAATCGGACTCTCATCTCGAGCTCACCTGATCCCCAAAATTGGCAATTTTGATGAGTTCCGATGAAATCTCACCCGAGGAGCTTGTTTTAGTGACCCTGATTTTTTTATTACCCGCATGAAATCGGATGAAAAACTGGTATCTGCCCGACATCTGTCCGCCGTTTTTATCGGCTTGTCCAAGCCATGAATTTGCTTTCGGAGGGTAATTTGGGGGCTATCTGACTCTAAACTGGCACTTCCAACATCTATCTGATACCGACCAAACTCTAATCTGATTAATCAGTCACTACTCGGGGATCGATTGTACATTGACCCGATACTACCAACATTCCACAGTTGGGTTGAAAACGACACTTCTTTTCGAAAAGTTGATAAAAAACCGCTAATTGCAATAAGTTGAGTACCTGATCACCCTATTTTAATCAGATGTCGGCCAGAGACGTCGGACAGCTGAAAACAATAGAATTTTATACACGTCAGACGGACTGACACATATCCAATATTGACTCGAGGTCGAAAATGGAAATGGTGTCCGGTCAGTCCGATAGCGAACTAGGCCTGAGCTTAGTTCCCTGACCGGACTATTTTCCCTCTTCGCATGCCGTCCAACACGTCGGACAAATACCTGATAGACGTCAAACACAAGCCTGACCATCAGACTTCGACATGAGACCACTCGGTGGGCAACCAGAAGGATTAAAAAAAAAAACGGGTCCGGTTAGTGAACGACCCTCAAAAATTCTCAGTGGAATGGGGGTATTACAGCCCGATAGTCCGCGGGTCCGATAGTCCGCGGGTGCGTTAGTCCGCGGGTCCAATAGTCCGCGGGTCCGATAGTCCGCGGGTCCGTTAGTCCGAGGGGCCGATAGTCCGCGGGGGTGATGTTTGTTACTATGAAGGTTCGTTATTCCGAAAATAGAAATGGTTCGTTATTCCGAAAATATAATGAGGTTCGTTAATCCGAAAATGAAATAAGGTTCGTTAGTCCGAAAATGAAATAAGGTTCATTAGTCCGAAAATGAAATAAGGTTCGTTTTTCCGAAAATGAGCTAAACCTATTTTAGTAATAAAAATGGTGTGGTAATTAAAAATAATAGGATATTATGCCATAATAGTCTCAGCGGAGGACGGTCACCCGTGAATAACCTCCACATTCTTTCTTTTTTTTGGAGGGGGGGGGGGATGGGTGTCTTTATTTAACAGCTTCTGCTGTTAAATTTTGATTTTCGGAGAATTTATTTCACAAAATTATCAATGGCGATTTTTACTGATATAAAATTAGTTTCGCTTCTGATATCGGGCCGTTAAACAGACCATAACTAGATAATTTATTCCATAATTGTTTTCGTTTTTTAATGAAGAATTTATTTCCCGACGTTATCGATGGCGAATTCTTCCAAAAAACAATAATTTTCGCTATTAAAATCAGGCCTTTATCACGCTATAACTAAATAATTGTTTCCGCAATTGTTTCGGAACATCAGCGGCGACTTCTTCCGGTAAAGAATAAGTTTCGTTGCTAAAATTGGGTCGTTATGACTCAATAACTTTGAGCCACTATGGGAAAAGCGCATTATAAATAATAGGTATTATTATTATTATTATTATTATTAACTAAATAATAATTCCGCAATTTTATTCGGTACAAGTCGCCGCCGATAATGTTTCAAAATAACTTCTTCATGAAATAAAAACGGAGTGGATATAATTATGGAATGAGTTATTAGGGTGTTTTCGCAGGACTACGGGGAGCTTATCTAGAACGTTAGCATAAAAGAGGGCACTATTTTCAAAATGCCTGCAAATCCTCGTTTTCTATCTTCTTCAATAACTTTGAATAAAAGTTTCCAATGGTAACCGCACATGTACCTTTTGGCTTGTGAGACATTGTAACGCGTATTGTTGCAAAAAAGATTCAATCAGTATACATGGTATATAAGGCTTTGATATACAATGCGACACAGAAAAAACAACTAATTTTAAAAGCATCGGTCACATTGAAATGTTTTGTGACTTTGATGTTTATTTCATCATAAATAGTCACTCTATATTCAATTATACCAAACGTATAAGTGTATTGTAACGGTCGACTGAGCACTTAGGTTAAGAAAAATCGTAAAATTTGTCTTATATATTATACCAGGTTTGAGCAAAAGCAACCCTTGCAATTAATTAGACTTTTAAAATATTTTGTCCCTTATGAATAGACCAGGAGGACTGACCTTAAACAATGAATGAATGCTCAGAAGCCAGGGTTTCTTGTGGCAAAACTTGGAAGAAAGTGTATCTCAACAAAGATATAAAAAAATTCAAGTGCTCAGTCATCCATGATAGAACAGGTATAAGTGTGGTACTGAGGTATCTCACTTCGTCTTCGCGACGGATAAAAAGTATTAGAGACGTCTCCGATACTTTATTCCGTTTTTCATAAACTGTCTCAAAGTACTTCCCGCGACTCAAGAGACGTTGCATTGACTGAGTATGAGGAGATGTCCCCGGAATAGTTTTCACAACCATCTCCAAGAAGTTTCAAAACCGTCTCAAAGTAGGCTCAAATCCATCTCAAAGTAGTTTCAAAGTAGTTTATGCGAAGTGTGATACCACCCTTACTCTTCGTCATGATAATGAAATAAATAAATACATATCCCTAATCATTAAACACATAAGACATACAATCCTAATATGAGGGTCTCAAAGTTAGGTTTACTCTTTCTTGGGACGCACTGTATACGAGACAAGAACTTACGAAGTATGCAGAATGTGATCAAATGATCAAACTCCGCTTTTGTCATCTTGCATAAAGGATGTCAATGGCGCGCGACAGTGGCTGTATTTTCAACGTCTATTGTTGCTATACGAATTCAATCCAAAGGCTACTTTTCCGGGGATACCTAGTTCTTTTTTTTTTTTTTTTTTGGTCATACAAAGGTTTTATTGTGTCAAATGCGTCTATTTGTATGACAGCTGGCCTAAAACATTGCTGATATGAAAAGAAATAACATACCGCTAAGCCTTTATGATTAGTCAAATCAAAGTATGCTTCTTTTATGTTTTAGCAAAGGGGGAAATGCCTGTATACATTCCTATCAAAGCGCTCGCTTATTGGCTTATAACTGACTTACGTTCTCAGCTGAGAACCTATACGTTCTACGTTTCAGGAGAACGTACATTTCCCCAAAATAGCGTTGTAGATTTTGACAACGGGGAGCTATATCTTGTAACTAGGGGAACCCCTCGATTGTGCACACGAAAACTCGTAATTTAAACGCTTGCCAGCCGTTTCTAGCAAATACCAGTTTTACACACTCTTTTTCATGTACTAACAGTATGGAGGGTTTTGGGGTTTGAGCTATTTTGAAAATAAAGCCTTTCATAATGCTAACGTTCTAGATCAGCTCCTCCGTAGTCCTGCGAAAACACCCTATTTAGTCAAAGGTGATAACGGCCCGTTTTTAAAAGCGGAACTCATTCTTTATCGGAACAACTCGCCGCTAATACTTACACTACGTCGATGGACGGGCGGATTTAATTGCGGAATCAACAACTGAACAGCAATGGTGATTCTACCCTCCCCCTCCACCACCCCTGCCCTTTCCATTTTCCCAACTTCGTCACAGATTATTTCAGTTTCGGACTAACGAACCTTATTTCATTTTCGGAATAACGAAACTTTTTTCTTTTTTCGGAATAACGAACCTTATTCCATTTTCGGAATTACAAATCTTTTCTATTTTTGAAATAACGAACCTTTTCTATTTTCGGAATAACGAACCTTTTTTTTTCTTTTTTCGTAATAACAAAACGTTTTCTATTTTCGGAATAACGAACCTCATTCTATTTTCGGAATAACAAACCTTTTCTATTTTTGGATAGAACAAAAATTCGGAATAACGAACTTTTTTTTTTCGGAATAACGAACCTCATTCTATTTTCGGAATAACAAACCTTTTCGATTTTTGGATATAAAAAAAATTCGGAATAACAAACCTTTTTCTATTTTCGGACTAACGAACCTTTTCTATTTTCGGACTAACGAACCTTTTCAATTTTCGGAATAATGAACCTCTTCTATTTTTCGGAAAAACATATTAGAGAAATTTTTATATAATCTTCTGCAAAACGTTTCATTATTTGTGCTCGTTATTTCTCAAAAAAAAAAAAAAAAAAAAAAAAAAATCAGGTTACACATTTTAGTTTGGTGGAGACTTTATCATAAAAAGATATAATATCAATCATATATTAGACATTTATATATTGTTATGAAACGATGTTTGGAAATGTAATGACTAAAAATAGAATGAATTGGGCACAAATATTACCAATTTTCTAAATTGAAAATTTCGCTTAAAATATGCTTCAGTCGAATTGGCACTCCATTCATGTGAGAGGTCTTGATAAGCTCTTTACAAGTTTACAATTTTCATTGACTTTTATATAAACTTCTGGCCTCAACTGTAAATGTGTCAGTTTTAGAGTCTGTTAGTATGTCTGTTAGCGCGGAATCTTGGTGCTGTCATGGATTCTTCTCTTTCCATGTCTCAAAATGTTGATGTTATATGTAAATCTGCCTTTGTAGCTTTAAGAAAAATAAGTAAAATCCGTAGTTTTCTTGACCAGAATACAGCCCATCGTCTTATCCATGCATTTGTTACATCTCGCTTAGATAGTTGTAATTCCCTCCTCTTTGGTATTCCAACAAAAATAACCTCAAAGCTCCAGCGCATCCAGAACACTGCGGCTCGTCTGGTTTCTTGTGTCCCTCGTTCTTCCCATATTACTCCTGTGCTTCGTAAACTCCATTGGCTTCCTATTACTTCTCGTATCACCTACAAAATTCTTCTTCTTGCTTTTAAGTCTTATCATGGTCTAGCTCCTTCATATCTCTCTGAACTCCTTCCTCGATACCAGCCTGCTCGAGTTCTATGTTCTGCTTCTCAATCTCTCCTTTCTAGATCTCATACTTCTTACAAACAATACGGTCAACGTTCTTTTTCTTATGCAGCTTCATTTCTTTGGAACAATCTCCCCCTACAAATTCGAAATGCTAGCTCTGTTAATACATTCAAAGTTATGCTTAAAACTCATCTTTTTAAATCTTAATTCGCTCATGTCATATCCTTGTTGGCCAATTTTGGCCACTCCGTGTATTCATTTTACTTTATGATCTGTTGAAGATTTAACAGACTTGTTGAAATTTGTAAAATTATTTTTGATACATTTTTTTTAGTGCAAATTATCTTCTTCTTTTTTTTTCAGTTCATTTTTCTTTTCTCTCAACCGCTTAGAGGCAATTCTGCAATTTTGCGGTATATAAAATTATTATTATTATTATTATATTATGTTTCGGAGTCTGTTATTGAACACTAGAATCTAACGACATTCTCCTAAATGTCAGACATTAAAGAAATCCAAGCAATAAATAACAAGTATGCATACTTCTTTATATTCTTAATCAGATCTGATCATAGAATCTGAAATATAGACGCACCCTTTGATCATAACAAAACATTGTTCAGATTTTTTTCGGACACTTTTTGGTAGACCAATTTCATGTATTTTGAACATATATGAATACATTGGGCGTTTCCAAACCGCAGTGCATGCAATTCTGAACATAAAGAATACATGCATAAAATCTGAATATGTTAGAAAACTGGTCTATTCTCAGCTGACGAAACTGAACAGTTCAGTGAAAGCTGTCTAACCATTGCAATATATGTATATATATTAATGAATAAATAAATAATAAATAAATATTTGAGCCGAGAATTTATGACGGATAATATAAGGATGAGAAAGCCGGCATTGTTTGTATTTGTTTCTAATATGCAAATAATATGGGTTGGGTTTACATCAGCATGTCTATAGTGCATTTTGCCGTACGTGCCCCTACTCTCTGGAACAATCTTCCCCTAATCATCCGTCAATCAACTTCACTTAAATCTTTTAAATCTGTTCTAAAAGCCCATCTGTTTATCTGTAATATTGATTCTTTAGATGTTTCTTATTATTGATTTGTATTAATTTAAGTTTCCATGTTATGTATTATGCGTATTAATTATGTATATGCTTATAATATTGTAAAGCGCTTTGAAACTTTTGTTATAAGCTCTATATAAATACAATGTTTTTATTATTATTATTATTATTGCTATTATTTCTTTCGACTATCATCATCTTCCTTTCCCACCAAGTTTACTTTAATGCGAGTTCCGCGTGTCATTGGGAAACCCCCGTTATTGGACACAGTGTTTGGTATTTGGGTTTTCTAAAGAAATGCATTCGAGCGTAGGATAATTTGACGAATGCGTTCACAAAATTATAAAGCCTTTGTCAAAACCATGGTACAGCATTGTACATGTAGGCCTACTTTTGAATTGAAATTCATGCACTCGAAATGTACGTGGTTTAGGTTAATGCATTAAATTATACTTAGATGCTGATTTAAAAAAAAAATTTTTTGTGTTATATAAATTGTTGTTTTTTGTTTTTTGTTTTTTTTTTGTTGCTAATAGCCCGGTCACAGTCACACGACGCACGGCCAGCGCACAAAAAGATAGAAAATAAGCTCTGTGCGTCGTTGTGCGTCGAACTTTCTGATAATTTTGGAGAAGGTAATGCGTGTGTAGGGCGCTCCCACAGCGCTCCCACAACGCTCCCACAGCGCTGCCACAGCGCCCCCACAGCTCTCCTACAGCGCTCCCAAAGCGCATACACTGCGCACATATTAAAGCATCCAACTAATACACAGCTTGATCTGGCTGTCTACACGAATGACCCGCGCAGGCACAGCGCACAACCTGCGAACAAAAGTGGTTACCCCTCACATTGACGGTTCGATCGTTTGCAATGCATTCGCAACGCTTGGACCTACGCACATGTCACGAATGCTTAACGCGTGGTCTGCGTGTGTCTTGCGCTGGTGCTGCGCCCTCTGCTCATATCTGGCGCTCTGCCGGCGTTTACATCCATGCGTCGAGCTCGACGCAGATATTTGAGCATGCTCAAAATTTTCAGACGCACAACTGCGCACAAGGACGAATCAAAAAGCGTTCATCTAGCGCGCTCGACGAGTGAGCGACGAGTGTCAGCTACAAGCCAGCGCAAGACAACGCATTGCCAAAAACTGCTACTTTTTTGTGCGCTGGCCGTGCGTCGTGTAAATGTGACCGGGCCATTACATTGCCTCTCCAAAAAGTGGTCCATACCTGTATGACAAAAAGTACTTGGTTATTTCAACAATATAAAAGCTCTATCATTATATAGCAAGACTATTAACACTTTTGAATATTTAAGTGATGGTATATATATAAAAACTATAATGTAATTACACTGTATCTTCGATGCAGATGAGGAAGCCTTGGTTTAACATCTGCTGGGTCATGCTGTCAGGCCTGTTGACGTGTCTCAAATGTAAGCTATTTTCTCTTTTGCATTGTAAAATTTTGAGAATGATGTTGCTTTGAACTTACCACAGGAAAGTAGGCCTACTAATGCAAATAGAAGACCGGTTTTTGGAATATGTTAACATTCATGCATACTTTGTTAAAAACTAGATTCCATATAGTGCAGTGCATTCTTTAATGACAGTTTGTTTGAATGCCTCGTTACTATATCCCGAAGCACGGGCGTAGACACGCATTAATTTTTGTTTTGTTAATTGGGAGATGATATTCATCATCCCCCAAGTAATAAAAAAAAGTGCGTCCAGATCTACGCTGTGTACCGAAGAAAGAAACATCCATAAATTATAACCAAGAAAACCCCTATATTGGAGGTGTCATTTGAATAGACTAGTTTATGATTTATCCATGTTTTTTTCCTGGCGACATAGTAACAATGTATTCAAACAACCTGTAATGATAAAGCTTTCAAGTTGTCAAGAACAACCTTTGTTTACAAAGTATGCATACAATTATAAGAACTTTGTAAACTGGTCTCTTGGAAAAAAATTCGAGTACCGAAGTGCTCGAGAAGGTGTTTTACAGCCGTTTCACTGTAGACAAAATTGCAAATATTTTTAATTAATTGGTATCAAAGGTGGTGAAATATTCATACGCCTGTTTTAAGTCAATGGTTTCGAATGGTCAGAATGCAGTATGCATTTGAGGCAGTGCCAAGAATATGTACATCTATTCAAATTAATTGCACTATTGTAAAGACAAATTCGGGTATAAATGCTTTCATATTTGTTATTAACAATGGTTCTTCCCAAATGCTGAATTAATTTTTTGTGTGGATAGATTCTACTTTAGTAGGAGGTTCCGAAGTTTGTTTCGACCGGAACACTGACTATAACTGTACTTCATCTCCACCGATGTTACCTTCCAAACCGGTGTTCTGTCCTTCAGGTAGGCGTACCCCTTTAAACAAAGATATTTCGTCACTTTCCGGAGGCTTGATTAAATAAATAGCTAAGTGTTAGTTTGGGTAGTAGAATGATGCAAAAGGGATAAATTAACAGCAAGGAATTTAAAAAGTTTGTCAAATATTATGTTCGCATTTGATTGAGTACCTACAGCTGGAGCAAAAATCATCGTATCTCAGTGTAGCACAGTTGCAATAACCATAATTAATAGTAATATAAAATATGATAAACAATTATGATAATAATGATGATAATAATAATAATAATAACATCAATAATAATAGTTTATAATGATAATTGATAATAATAATAATAATAATAATAATAAGAATAATGATAATAATAATAATAACAACAACAACAATAAAACTATCTGATGATCTGATAAATAAAATAGTTTGCTACCAGTATTGCGCTTATACAATATAAAACGATTATATATATATATATATATATATATATATATATATATATATATATGCAGATATATATACCCGTACTGTACAATTAGCACCATGCAGCACAGATGGGGAAGAAACGAAAAGGGGGAATATGTTTGTATACAGTCTGTGTAAAAAAAAATGGTACAGTCGGGAAAAAATATTTAGGTGTGAAATATTTTCAAATAATGTGTGTATGTGGTACCAAACTAAGGCCAAATAATTTTCCTTGCTGATGCGCTTTGTTCTGTATAATTTGCTTTCGTAAAACAAAAGTTATACTAAATTTTGTGCGATGAGGAACAAATCGAAATTGAACACTTCATGTCCATTATGCGAAACATATACACAAACGCGTGGGACGGCGTGCGAAAAATTGGTTTTTCTTGATTGTAGAAAACTGGTCATATTTCAAAAATTACAACACCAAATGTGATGGGAAAAAAATGCAAGTGAAAGCCTGATCTTCCTGCATTTTGAAAATACCAAACAATAGCAGGTTGTGATTAATCTTCATACTATAAAAAAAAATGTTTTGCACTTGTACCATTTTATTTGACACAGACTGTATAACTCTATGACATAATTATGTAAGCTAAATAATAGATTAAAGTGGAATAGTAAAGACTTATTATCACATACGAAACGAATCAATGGGGTGTGTAGAACAACTTGCTTTTTATTTCGTAAAAAACGGACAACCTGAAGTGGAGTTAGAGGACGTTATCTGTCCCCTTCCTGAAATCTCAAACATCAATTAAAATTTGGATTGGTTCTTGATGACGTCATACGTGTATGGGAAAGTTGCAAAGCTTGAATGCTGCACTATGTATACAAGTCTTATACGTGTATTGTAATGCACTACTTTTTATCCCTTTCCTTTTTTTTCATTCATTGTTTTCCTCACTTTCCTTATGTTATTTATTGTTTCTCTATTTCCTGATGTAATCCGTTGTTTTTTCTATCTTTCCTCATGTTATTCATTGTCTTTCTCACTTTCCTTATGTTACTCATTGTTTTTGTTTTTTTAACATTCCTTATGTTATTCCACGTTTTCTCATTTTTCTTATGTTATTCATTGTTTTTTCTCACTTTTCTTATGTTATTCATTGTTTTTCTCAATTTCTTTATGTTATCCATTGTTTTTTCTATCTTTCCTCATGTTATTCATTGTCTTTCTCACTTTCCTTATGTTACTCATTGTTTTTGTTTTTTTAACATTCCTTATGTTATTCCACGTTTTCTCACTTTTCTTATGTTATTCATTGTTTTTCTCACTTACCTTTTGTTATTCATTGTCTTTCTCACTTTCCTTTAATATGTTACTCATTGTTTTTCTCACTTTCCTTACGTGACTCATTGTTTTTTCTCACCTTCCTTATGTTATACATTGTTTTTCTCACTTTCTTTATGTTATTCATTGTTTTTCTCTCTGTCCTTATGTTAATTATTGCTTTCCTCTCTTTCCTTATGTTATTCATTGTTTTTCTCACTTTCTTTATGTTACGCATTGTGTTTTTTTTTTTACTTTCCTTATGTTATTCATTAATTTTCTCACTTTCCTTATTTTATTCATTGTTTTTTATCAATTTTCTTATGTTATTAATTGTTTTTCTCAATTTCCTTATGTTATCCATTGTTTTTTCTATCTTTCCTCGTGTTATTCATTATCTTTCTCACTTTCCTTATGTTACTCATTGTTTAAAAAAAAAACATTCCTTATGTTGAATAGACAATTAATTTTATTCATTTGTCTCCAACGGTAGAAACCATGCAAATTGGTAGAAACACACATTCCTTATGTTATTCCACGTTTTCTCACTTTCCTTATGTTATTCATTGTTTTTTACTTTCCTTATGTTATTCATTGTTTTCCTCACTTTTCTTATGTTATTCATTGTTTTTCTCACTTTCCTTACGTTGCTCATTGTTTTTTCTCACTTTCCTTATGTTATTCATTGTTTTTCTCTCTTTGTGTTATTCATTGTTTTTCTCTCTTTCCTTATGTTAATTATTGCTTTTCTCTCTTTCCTTATGCTATTCATTGTTTTTCTCACAGGGGTCTAGCTTAAATAATTTTCTTAACGCTAAATTGATACTGATTATTTCTAATCACTGTCTTCATTTTTTTCAGTGCCTATGAAGGTGGAAGACCTGACCGAATCTGGAGCTACAATCGATTCTGTCTCAGCAAGTTGGACTGCTCCGAGTGGAGAGTACGATGGTTTTAATGCGACATGTTCAAATGGGTCATTTACTGAAACACAAACTTTGGATGCAAGCACGACAAGTTTCACCTGTACTGGTCTACCAACATGTGGAGCTGACTACAATA
>CALNVZ010003426.1:47947724-47990213 GCA_940671915.1 Paracentrotus lividus
ATTACATTGCGTCATTGTTGCTCGCGTCATCATCCTCGTGTCTTGTTGAGTTGAAAAAAGCTCTGATGTGTCCTTTATACCAGTTAGATTATGTTAACTCGTAATTAATGCCACAACATCTCAAGTTTGTTGCCGGAGAAGATAAATGGACTGACCAAGTTCATCAAAGGATCATACAACACAAGCATACGAACTCTTGCCAAAGGCAAAGCCAGCGAAATAAGAAAATGGTGGATCGGCGATGCGTTGCTGGGGGTGCAGCAACACGGTATTTCAAGTCGCAGCTTCTGAAGCTATGTCTGACGTAAGGGGCATAGATCCTTCGCCTCATCTTCTGAATAACTGTATTCACACCATTCGCCCCGTCATACGAGTCTCAGAATCTGCTCTCTTCCGTTGCTTCATTAGGCAATTGAGCTGAGCACTTTCTTCCTCATTTCATTCTCTCAAATGTCTTCGATTTCAAACTTTTAAATTCGAGACTCCCACTTCTCTGGACAAGTCCTGACTCGACTGACCGTGCATTGATTTTTATACCATGGCATAGATTATCCATTAACCGCATGTTCTCTCTGCCACATTCGAGCCTTCACAGTCTCACGCTGATGGTGCATCGTACTATGCGGATAGCCTAGATAATGCACTCCATACCAACCCGAAGTCAATTCACTCAGCTGCTAACCTTCAGTCAGATCCTGATCGTCAGTATGCATGTGCTAAACATGAGACTATTTTGTGGTCCTGCTATCAAGTATTCTCTGTCTCGGCAGTGCGTGCTGACTCAGTATGAGGTGGGAGGCAGTCCTGTGATACCACTTGAATATCGTGATTAAATGAGCTCCAGAATTTTTTCTCAATACTACAGGCCTTAGTTAAATAGTGTTCCTCATCCGTTCTTCTCCTGCTCATTCGAACTGAATGGTCCGCATCTACTATGGATATTCCTCTACCCCTTCTCCCGATTCGACTGATGATACATCTTACTGGGATATTTCTCTACCTTCTCCCAGTTCGACTGATGGTGCAATCTACTATGGATACTTCTTACCCTCTCCACGTTTGCTGATGGTGCATCTACCATGGATTATTTCCTCTACCCCTTCTCCCGATTCGACTGATATACACTACTCATGGGATACTCTTCCTCTATCCTCCTTCTCACTTCGACGATGTGCAATAACTACCAATGGATATTTCCTCTAACCCCTTCTCCCGATTCGGACTGATGATACATTACATGATATTTCCCGTCTACTCCCTTCTCCCAGTTTTGACTGATGGTGCATCTACCAATGGATATTTTTTCTACACCTACTCTCAGTTCGACTGATGGTGCATATTCCATAGATACTTCTTCTACCCCTTCTTTCAGTTTGACTGATGGTGCATCTAACATGGATTTTCCCCCTACCACTTCTCCTAGTTCGACTGATGGTGCATCTACTATGGATACTTCCTCTACCCCTTCCCCAAGTTCGACTGATGGTGCATCTACTATGGATACTTCCTCTACCCCTTCCCCAAGTTCGACTGATGGTGCATCTACCATGGATACTTCCTCTACCCCTTCCCCCAGTTTGACTGATGGTGTATCTACCATTGATACTTCTTCTACCCTTTCCCCCAGTTTGACTGATGTTGCAGCTACCATGGATAGTTCCCTAATTCCTACTACCAGTCCAACTGATGATACATCTAGTATATATACCACCAGCACAACAATAACTTCGACTACCGAGTCCCCTAGTGCAACAGCCAGTATACCAGCTACCACTACAACTGCTACTTCAACTCTTACGTCTTCCACTACAACTTCAAGTCCACTTGGGACCAGTCCAACAGGTGCTCCAGATACCACACCTTCTGTTCCGTCACCTAGTACATTAACTACTGGCACAGATGCTTCCACTACACCTACCACTACACAGGGTAATTTTTATACCTCCGCATTTTCTGAATAATACCATTGCATGTAAAGTGAATAATAAACAATCACTTTGTATTTGCACTGTGCTGTTTTGCGATTTCATATTTTTACCCTGATGTAAAATTTGATTTTTCAAGGAATGTAATGGGGAAAGAGTGTTTGCGGGGGTAACCTCAATTGTTTATATATTTAGTAAGCTTATAGTTTCATTTTGATCATACTAGCGTGTACAAGTCAGTTTGTTGTAGTGAAGGTGCACAATGTGGCATTGAATGCTTGCCTGATTTAGCAACAGTATTGCAGGTAATATGGGCATTCCAAAATGGCGGAAATGATTCTGGTACCTAGTATTGGGATGAGGCATCAATCTTTTTGCTTCGCTTTTTTGGGGTATATTCACAGCATATAATTAATGTAAAATAACTTTTAGGCCTATATTGATTTGTATAATGAAAATAATATTTTTAAAAAAATAATAATAATAATATGGTCATGTGTTATGAACTCGCCACCCAAATAGGGTGGTGCTGTTACGCTTTTTGCTATTTTTCAGCATTAATTTGTCAATATTTTCCAAAGTAAGAAAGTTTATGTAACAAATTTGATCTCATTTTGAAGCTATGTTACTGTGCTAGCTCCCTGTGAAGTTTCATTGTTCTAGGTAACATTCTGGTGGAGTTACAATGGTTTCAGTTTGGGACAGTAGGGGTGGTGCTGGAAGCGGCACCGCCTGTACAAAGTCAATGGGAAATTTTACATTTTGTGGTTGATTTGGGGAAAACTTGAATTTCTCTGCCAAATTTTGGCTTATGACTATGAATGTGGTACCAAACTGAAGCTTATAAACTGCTTTATACCATGAAATCACTGAACAATGGGTTTGATGTTACAATAGTACCCAGGAAGACTCAACAATAGTTATTTGACCTAAAAAGGCAATGCCTCCTGTACAAAGTCATTAGCAATTTATACAGATATTGTAGTACCGTTGGATAAACTGCAATATCTCTGCCAAATTTTAGCCTATGATTGTGAATTTAGCACCAAATTGAAGCTTTTAAACTGCTTCATACTATCATATCACTTTAACAATATGTTTGATGGTGCAACAGTACATGGCAGGACCCACCCCCCTCATGAATTTGAAAAAAACTATAATTTCAGGCCTAAATTTCAGACCGTTATATTTTTCATTCTTAAGCTGTAAACCATAATGAATTATACCTTTTTTGAAAGGTCTTATTATTCTCTACCAGAATAATAATATTATTAATATTTAGGTGATTATAGATGACTTGACAATAAAAAAAAATGAAAAATAACTTTTTTTTTTAATTTCCTGAATTTTTTCCTAATAACTTTTTTATCTTGCACCTGGTTTAATTTTTCAATGCAGATTTAGATCCTTGAGGAATTTCCTTTCAGAAAATGTATAGTTTTGATATATTAGGGTGTATACTTTTCGAGATACAGGTCTTTGAAGTGAAAAAGTGCCGTTTGTAGTGAAATTGGCATGTAACGCAAAAGGCGGTGAACTTATAACACACGGCCATATACAAAATACAAAACAATGAAATACACTGTTATAAGTATTTCAATTTTTCACGGATCTAACTTTTTACTTCAACCCCCTCCCCTACACAAGAGATCAAATCCTGTAACCCTAAATTTTAATTTAACGTAAAGAACACTATCAACCCTTTATTTCAGACGCGTTTCGCGGGGGTGGGATGGAGGGGGCCTTGGTCAGCCGGGTAAATGAATAAGGGGCCCTAAAATGAGAAAAAATGGCTAAAATTGGCATTGTGGGGGTTGACAAACTTATTTTGTTCTTCAATTCCCGGGAATGGTTGGGGAAACGTCCAAAACATAGCACATGCAGGTAATCTGGGCACTTTGGTGATGACGTCAACATTGAAATATTGCAGACCGGGGTGTTGTTGATAATTGTTTTTCTTCACAATAATGGTTAGAGCAGAAGTTTTTTGCAAATTAGGCAAATGATCTTAGGGGCCATATTACCTGCATGATCTATAAACTCCGACGTATTCGGAAATATCTAGATAATCATGATAATGATGTTATGAAAGAGATTGTTCATGCATGTATCACTAACAAGTTAGACTACTGTAATGGTCTACTGTATGGAATCCTTGACTCAAATGATAAAAAATCACAACGGGTTCAAAACACGTGTGCTAGGCTAATTTGTGGATGCACAAAGTATACAAGTTTCACGCCTATTTTGAGGAACTTACATTGGTTTCCAATACGTAAGAAAATATTAATAGGGTACATGCAGGTAATATGGACCCCCTAAGCTTATTTGCCTAATTTGCATAAAATTACGAAATGACACACAGTCTAATCTTTGTTTATATGAATCAATAACTACTGCTCTAACTTTTATTGTGAAGAAAAACAATTATCACCAACACCCCTGTCTGCAATATACAAATGTTGACGTCATTACCAAAGTGCCCATATTACCTGCATGTGCAGGTAATATGGGCTCATGTATTTAATGTATGTTTTAAAAACTACAATGACTCTATCATGTCTGGAATTTGGTTAAAATGTTGAAAATCATTAACTTTAAGATATAATTTGAAATTATAAGACCCTTCAGTATATCCTTTGACTATATATTTCATTGTTATGTATTTTGTTTATTATTTCTATTTTAAATAGTATTTAAATATTATTTTCATAATACAAGTCAATATAGGCCTACAATAAGTTATTTATAATTATATACTGTGAATATACCCCAAGAAATCGTAGCAAAGAGATTGATGCCTCATTCCAATACTAAGTACCATAATCATTTCCGCCATTTTGGATGTCCCATATTACCTGCACTAATGTTACTGTGTCAGGCAAGCATTCAATGCCACATTGCACCCCTTCACTAAAACAAATTAACCAGTACACGCTAGTATGATCAAAATGAAACTATAAGCTTACTAACTATACAAACAATTGAGGTTACCCCCTCAAACACTCTTTCAACATCACATTCTGTGAAATATCAAATTTTACATCAGGGTAAAAAAATGCCGTTAGTTTTACTTACCTTGTTGGTTTTCAGCAATTTTCTCAGAGAAATTTCGGCATCAGATGCTCTCACGACGATATATTTTCGTATACAGTTCATATGATCAACAATATGGTGCTCACACCGGTCACCGGTAACCGGTCGACGGTCACGACATGATTTCCTTCAGGTGGCCCATATTACCTGCTGGCCCATATTACCTGCATGTACCCTACATAAGAAAATTTCATTGAGACCATGTTTAAATGTGCAATCTCACAGGTCGAATTGTTGATGGTATGAATATTGATCTGAATTTATAGCTAATTCAGCTGGACCATTGTTTACAATATAATTCACCTTCACACCAGAAAAGGGTAATGTTATATGCACTGAAATAATGTTAAACCGAAACTGTACTGATACAACTATCTTAAACTATTCATATATATATATATATTTCTTTTAAGATTTAACTCAATAAATAATGTTTTGCTCAATACAGATATAGATGACTGTTCTCCGAATCCCTGTTTAAATGATGGAACATGTATGGATGAAGTAGACATGTTCAATTGTACATGTGCTGCTAATTACACTGGTGCTAATTGCTCAACAGGTAATTCTCTTATTCTTTCACATGATAGTTTTAATCTTTCTGCTTCAAAACGTCAAAATAATTCTGATGCACCAAAAACCAATCAAACGGAATGAAACAAAATAGAAATTATAAATGAATCATCGTTGAAATTGAATGTACTGTTCTAGAAGGAAAAACAATGTGCTAAAACATCCCCACATTTGAAAGATGCCATAGGTCTATTCAATATCATATTCTTTTTATTTGTGGGAGGGAGAGGGGCTGAAATGGTCTGCGTTTTAAGTGAAGAGTGATTATATTTTACCATTTTCATTGGTAACTTTGAGGTAACTTTTCATTTAAATGTAGACTGGTGGCCTGCCCTTTTTCTGTATCCCGCCTATACATTTATTCTGTCCTGGTTCCAACCAGGCTCATTCACCTCAAAGCTACCTCGACATGATAAAGTTAATCTTATCAAAAGCTTTAACTCATTGAAAAGCGTGTGTTTAGCACTTAGAGCTAAATAGCATTTTAAAAATGTCAAAATATACTTTAATTTTACTTCATGTAGCACATCATTCAGAGGTCTTTTTTAATCATGTTACCATCAGAAAACTTTAATTTACACCATGTTTTATCATACAAACTCCCAGGTCGAATTGTTGATGGTATGAATATTGATTTGAATTTATAGTTAATTCACTTAACTATTTGTTTTCCAGACAATTTACCTCCGAACCAGAGAAGGGTTATGTTACATAGCACTGAAATAATGTTGACCAAAACAAAATCACTTCTATGACTATCCTAAACTATGGTAGGTTCGGAACATTACTTACCATAGTACATGTAGTAAAAAATGATGTGTACCGCGTGTCCCGCAAAAATGCTAATGGCATTCTGGATGGGTATAATAATTACAAGATTATATTGTTTTATATATCTTTACACCCTTCAAATACATTTCATATTCTACAAATGCACATAATTTCATGTGCTTTGGTCAATTAATCATAAAGATATGAACTTTTTTAGTACACTTCAGGAAACCTATCCATCCAAGTTTTGTATTAAGTAGTATGTGTAGTCAGGTTCAGCTTACAAAATTTGTTATCAAGCGGTGCAAATTATGTCTATTCACGTTCAGCCAGGGGCCTCAAGGTGGTATATCACTTCGCCGAGACGTCTCTACAATCGGATAAAAATTATTAAGGACGTCTCCGATACTTCATTCCGTCGCGGAGACGTTACAGAGACGTCTCCACGACAATCGTCTTAAAGCCGTTTCAAAACAGTCTCAAATTAGTCGCAAATCCGTCCCAACGTAGTTTCCGTGGTTCCCACGTCTCGTGAAACGTCGCGGGGACTGAGGAGATGTCTCGCAGACGTCTCTGCGACAAGTTCAAAACCGTCTTCAAGGCGTTTCAAAACCGTCTCAAATTAGTTACTGCGAAGTAAGATACCGTCATAAATCTGCAAAGATTTTGTTTTGTTCACAACTTGGGATGACCTATGCATCTAATCTAACCAAGGAAATAAAATAAGAGTGAATGAAGACGTAATTGGACTACGTACTTTATTCAAAGTAATAACGAAACTTGGATTGAGAGGTTTTCTGATGAGTACTGAAAGAAGGGTCATATCTTTGTGTTCAATGGACAATATCGCGTAAGATTTAAGCAAGTTGTACCAAAATAAATGCTAGTTAGTTTATGATTATAAGATTATATACAAAATGATTTGGTAAATTTTTAATTATACTCATTTAGAGTGCCATTAGCATTTTTGTGGGACACACTGTATATTTTAACACTGTTCATGTTTGATGCCGAAACAAAATCAGAATAAGACTTATTTATTAGCCAGACGTATTTCGGAGAAATATCAAACTTGTTTCATGATTTTATTCGCCGATAAGGCCCCACCTACTAAAAGTTTATTAAGAGGTTTTGTTAACTTGTCTCGCCTTGTGATTAAGATCCTCTTCCAGAATGGTCGAAAATATTCTGGCCATGAATGGAATATAATATCATATAAAATGCACAAGGGCGCCAAAATCATGTCCCCTCTCCGTTTGTAAAACCCTGGATACACGCATGGTTGTAATAGTTGGGGTGGAAGTCTAAACTTATACACTTCCGAATGGAAAAACTTCTGCAACATACTTGCATACAATAGGGTTCGGGGACAACTCCCGGAGGACAGGTCCCCTCAAGGACGAGTCCCCCGGAGGACAATTTCCCGCAGGACAACTCCCCTGGAGGACAACTCCCCCGAGGCATCTCCCCGGAGGATAGTTCCCCCCCCCTCGCAGGACACTCTCGCGGATGACATCTCCCCTCACTTTAAATGCTCTATAACTATTGATTTTTATGCAACCCCTTGGTTTCTTTCTCTTCAATTATTACATTACTTTTCGCATGAGTAACCCTCTCGTTAATGACAAGCGAGGATAGGAATGGTTGTTTAATTGCTAATCATCCGATTGATACCACCTTCCAATCTATATGTGGCAAATACTCTTCCTCAAAAGGCTTGTTGTTGTTGAGATTCGAGGTACCCCAACGAAATGTGACCCTCAGAAAAGGAAAATTAATGAAAATGCAAGAAATAAAAGAAATGATGAAAAAAGGAACGATGCTAAATGGGGAACTTAAATATTAAGCTACAGGAGTGGAAAAGAGCACGAAGGGCGAGTTGGCCTACATATCTCTAGTCGTCTTCAGCAAGGGGGGGGGGGGTGAGCCACGATAATTAAGCTTTAATTAATAATTAATCACACCCTAAACAAATTAGAATGGGCGCAAAATTTTAAACGAGAACACAATTTTTATTTATCAAAAAAGAAATTCACAAAACTCAATTCCAACATCATCACTTATTTTGTCATTTTTCAAGGAATAATGTAATACAATCATTGTCATTGAGTTTAAGATTTTACATACAATTGTTATATCTGAATGGTGTGTGTTCATAAGTATGCACTTGCACAGCTTTGCATTCATGCCGTGTCATCGCTATCATAAGAGGGTGTTATTGCAACTAGTGTTGGTATGAAAATATCTCCAGAAATAGATGAAAATTAAAACATCTTGGTATATCAACCAATTTTTCAGTATTTCTGTCAACATATCCGATGAAAACATTTATAATTCTAAAACATTTGCTGAAACAAGTCAAAATAAAACAAAACAAAACCCTTGTACCAAATTATGTACATGTATTTTTGTATAATTGAAGAGGTGTGATATAAAATTTTCCACTTGACGATTCGCGCTTGAAAATCCTTTTTTTGTTTTTTTTTGTTCTTTTTGTTTGTTTTTTTGTTTGTTCTTTTTTCCTTTTTTCTTTTTGGCTAAAGGAAAGATGATCGTCAACGTTTGTAAAAGAATAACAACAACAAAAATAGAACCATTAAAGTAAAAATATACTGCTTCGGGTCATTTTCAGTCAAAAATGTCGGCTCGCGATTTGCGCTCTAGAATCATTCCTTCAAAAGGTTCTTTTTTTTTCAGATTTCGAACCCCCGCAAAAATCCTAGTTACGGGCCTGACCATTGACCGACATACTCTAAAATCTAATCAGATCATCTTCCTATGGTGATTTAAGATTGAAGTTGATATGTCTCTCTCTCTTTTGACGATAAAATTCGATTCCAATAGCAGTACGCGTCTACAGCTGCCAAACTTTAACAGCCTTCGCCGGAAAAAAAAAATTGCCAAAGATTTTGTATTTCCATGAATGGCTATTTCGGTTGGAAAAAAAAAAAAATAAATAAATAAATAGATTATAAAAATAATAATACAAAAAAAAAAAAAAAAAAAAAAAAAAAAAAAAATAAAAAAAAAAAAAAAAAAAAAAAAAAAAAAAAATGGAGCAAAAATTAACGGTGCATTGTGATCTGTTCTCCGGAATGTTGAGTTGTCCTCCGGGGGACTTGTCCTGCGGGGTAGTTTGTGCTGGGGGGATTTGTCCTCCTGGGGAGTCGTCCTTCCGGCGCGGAGTGTCCTCCAGGGGAGTTGTCCTCCGGGGGAGTTGTCCTCCAGGGGAGTTGTCCTCCGGGGGAGTTGTACTTGGGGGATATGTCCTCTGTGGGACTTGTCCTCCGGGGGAGTTTCATCGGGGGAGATGTCCTCGGGGGAGTTGTCCTCCGGGGGTGTTGTCCTCCGGGTGAGTTGTCCTCCGGGAATGTTGTCCTCCGGGGGAGCTGTCCTCCGGGAGTTGTTCCCGGGGGAGTTGTCCTCCGGGGGAGATGTCCTGATACGATACAATAGATTTGAAACCATTTTCTGTGATAAATTCGGTTGACACGCTAATTTGGCGTTGGATGGATTAGTAATAGTATGTGTATTGCGGATTTTGTTGGGGGTCGAGTTATGTCGAAGTACCGCCTGAACGAAGTAGAGAGGTAAATATTGTAAGCTTTTGCGAACGTATTTTTATAATTATTAAAGGTGGCTTCTTCGTGCGTGACATTCAAAGCTCTCCTTGCTACTCGCTTCAGTCGACTGACGAGCTGAGACGAGGCTTTTCAAGTTTTCAGTACAAGTACCAGGACGTAGAAGAGCTTTGAGCGTCGCGCCAGAAGAAACCACAAATATAATTATTGGTCAAAAGTTTCCATTCCCTTCCTCTCAACATCATTTAGGTGGAACGTCGACACAAATAAAAAAATTCCGTACTATCGACTTAATTCGTCCTCTTGTGTTAATTTAAGATAAATTCGATTGTAGCTTTCATCTATACTGTCTAGTTGTTATATTGTTATATCACTCGCATTAATCCATGAAAACATATAGATGTTTAAAAAGTTCTGAATTGGACAAGTAGCCTACTCTTTCTCTGTCTGTCTGTCTGTCTGTCTGTCTCTCTCTCTATATATATTTATATATATTCCCCTCTAGATATCTATATTTACGTATAGTTTTATCTTATCAACTCAGTTTCCAACCGCAGTGGCGGATCAGGACAAAACCACTCATTGACTGTACATGTTAACATTGAGAAATTTCGGTTAATATCTCTCGTATGATGATTTCATAATGTATGTGAACATAAGCATTATGTAATTAAACCACGTCTGTAAATACAAACAGACAATAAACAAATAAATAACACTATTATTGTAATTTTGCTCGAAGGATCACAATTTTTTCAATTTTGTTAATATATATTTTTTGCACTATCCAGTAACGGGTGATATGAATGTGACAAGTAACAATCAAATAACTACTAGTACGCCACTTCGCAGAAAACGTGCTGCCATACCCGTCACATCATCTGCTGTTCAAGACCTTCTTAATTCAGTAAGTGTTACATCTTTAACTCCAATCAAACAGGATTTTAACAAGTATTTGACCTGCAATACTGAAAAATAACTATAAGAAACCAAAAAGTAAGTCCCGCCTTAAACGAACCTCATTAATTAATTAACCTCAATTTGGAGCATTAATTTTTTTTTCCTACCTAGAGGAGTTTTACGAATTTTATTACATGGGCTTGCATTTTGGTGAATTTTTACTGAAATTCGTTTAGTCATGCTGTAATGAGCAAACTCAAAAGGCAAAAATGTAACTTTTCGAAAGTCACAAGTTTAATTTCATACATTTAATTCAATAATATTAGAACCGATTCAAACTTTTCACCAAAAGATATGTTTAAAAGGTTTGCTGTACTTGATTTCTAACTCACCGAATTATTTTTGCATTTAATTTAACGGTCGGATGAGCATAAGGCAAACAATTGCAAAAATTACATTTTCTACACCTTTTTTTTTGTTAAGAATTATTGATTATGATGGAATTTGCATTCTGGAAGAGTGTTTTAACAATGTCAATCAATTCACGGTTGAATTAAAACTGAATAAAAAAACAAAAAATGATATTTTCTAAATTTCTTAGGTAAGTATTGTTCCATTTTGGGCAATAGAAATCATTTTATCAAAAAGTTTTGTTACGTGTATGTCAAAGACATTTTTTTTAAAAATAATGTTACGGCATTTTATTAAAAATTCACGCTTCAATGAACACGTTATAAGGGAAAAGCCGTTTTTTCGTTTGTGGGCTAAAATTCAATTGCTTTCTTTGGGTAACTGTCACAGACCTGCTTGGATAGTTCCTTTGATTTGAGTTTCACGACAATACCAGTGTTATATGCTTCAGTGAGCAGAATTTATTAGAAAATGATGCAAATAAGACGAAATTTTAGAGCTTTGGCCGTACTCCATGCCTTAATATATATTTTGGCGTCTGTTCCTGTTAGTACCAGCCTGAAGTTGTGTGCCAAGTTTAATGAAATACTCACAACAGAATCAACAAAAATCGTCAATGTAATTGAGCCTAATTTCAATTTTGCTAAAATTTCGATTCCCTATCCATTGGCATTGTGTACAATAACAGTACAATAATATCTTGAGTCAATAACAAACCCCTAATCAACGTGTTGGAACTTTTTAACAAAAATGTATTAAGCAGCATCGTTTGGCAGTTATGTTTATAAACTTATCGACTAACTTATGTGACAAAATGAGATAAAACCGTTACGTTGTGCATGAATAAACACACGTTATAGGCAAAATTGTCAATAAAAAAGTCACAAAATTCACCTTTAAAATGTGCTCACTCGACCATGACACGACGATTAGTGATCATGTTCTCACAAAATTTGTCGATAATGTTGATGAAAATATCTGATGTCAATTCTTTAAATTGGTGGTTTCCACCATTTTTGTGTTACACTTACACTTGTGTTACAAAAATAAAATAAAAAATAAAACAAGCCAGCAACTACAGTCTATTTGACTTTTTTTTAATTTTAATTTTCTTTTTGTATTGTTTATTTCTATTTTAGATTTAAATTTATACCAATAATATATTGATATTTTAAGGTTTTCTTTCAAATGTATGATTATTATTTATTTGATTATTCAAAAATGAAGTTTAGGTATCGTGCTCGTTATGCAATCGGCCATGCTGTTAATTTTTAGAGCGCGCAAAGTTTCGTGAGGTACTGAACCGGAAGTTTAAAACCTGTACAAGAGGTCACTCTTATCCTCGAGAACAGTAACTCCAAGTTAAAATCGTGTCCACACGGTCAAACGCGCGATCGGAGACTACCCACCGCTTGGAGTTTCGAGCCTTAACCCTAAGATCTATCGAGAACATAAATCCCGACTTGTCCTCGAGAACATAAACACCGAGTTCGTTCACACGGGCCTTAACTCCAAGCTAACTCCAAGTTGTCCTCGAGAACATAGTCCTCGAGGACAACTTGGAGTTAACTTGGAGTTAAGGCTTGCCGTGTGAACGATACTAATGTGTGAGGCAATGCATAGGTCGTAAGCATACAAGAAACTCTTTGTATTGTGGTGTATTGGTTGGTCATTGGTGTACAAGTTCAGTTCAGTTCAGTTCAGTTTTTATTTACATATTCCAATCAAACAATAATAAAAATAACAATTATATGTCATTTCAATACCATACATTATTTGATAAATCATAAAACGAATTACATCAGTAGCATAAGAAAGAAAGAAATATGAAGGAGCCTAAGTGAAAAGCTAACCTTGTTACATTATAGGCTCCTTTGTGAAAATGATGTATAAAAATATAGGATTTCCCAGTCAGTTTCAGAAGCTCGTCACTCCATTTGATAAGTGGTTCATTCAAGTTAGGACGATTTAGCTATCAGTCGATTTTCCGGAGATCATATTCCCTTTTCCAGCAATCATTTACATGTTTCATTGGTTCAAATTCCGATTAAGTGCACTATATACGTAAAACAGTAATTCAATTTAGCAGAGACGTTGTTATGATTGCGCAATACCGCCATAAGCGGCATTTAAATTCATTTCGAGTTTTCAACTTACAGTAATTAGCATTCAAATTAGGAGTTAAATTTATAGCTGCATCAAATGTTGGTGAATTGTTATTAGTAGCAACCGTGAATGAGTATGTACCTTATATTACGGCATTACGGCATGTGCTTAAGTATGAGATATATTTTTCCAGTTATCAATTAGTTCATGAAATTATTTTTTCCCCTACATTTCCTCTGTTTACTCAGGTAACAATTTATCTTGCATAATTACATAGTCAACACACAAAAACTCTTCCACATAACAAATTAATTCATGCACGCATTCGGGGGGGGGGGTAGGCGAACAGGGGCACCAAAACAGGAGAAAGAGAAATCTTTGAAGAAGAAAAAAAAAAGAGAAAGGGAAAAAGAGCGGGAAAGGGGAAAGGAAACAAAGGGGGAAAAAAGGCGTCATAATGGTCGCCAATTCTATCTTAAATTTAGGGGGTGCCAAATTAACAGTAGGCTAAACTAAGGGGTGCCAAATAAACCTTAAAATTAGGGGCGCTATACTGATCTTAAACTATAAGGGGGAGCCACTTCGATCTTAAATTTAGGGGGGCGCAAAACTGATTTTGAATTTAGGGGCGCCATAGTTATCTTTAACTTAGGGGGCTCCAAATTGACCTTAAACATATAGGATCTTAAATTTAGTTGGACGCTACCTTGATCTTGAATTAGGGGCGCCAAATTGATCTAAAACCCAGGGGCGCCAAAGTGATCTGAAACATTTGTGGCGACATATTGGCGTTAATTCGATGATAGATACAGGGGCGCCAAATCGACCTGAAGCTAAGAGGCGCCAGATTGGCCTTAAACTTAGGGGTGCCATAATGATCTTTGATATTTTATTCTAAAGTAATTAACCAGAACTAAAAAAAAATTAAAAAAAAAAAAAAAAAAAAAAAAAAAAAAAAAAAAAAAAAGGAATATTAATTTTGTTTCATCATAACACTCAACAGTAAAAGATGTTTAAAATGATCTAAATCTCAATAAAGAGAATTTTTTCATTATTATTTATTATAGGATTTCCCAGTCAGTTTCAGAAGCTCGTCACTCCATTTGATAAGTGGTTCATTCAAGTTAGGACGATTTAGCTTTCAGTCGATTTTCCGGAGATCATATTCCCTTTTCCAGCAATCAATTACATGTTTCATTTGTTCAAATTCCGATTAAGTGCACTATATACGTAAAACAGTAATTCAATTTAGCAGAGACGCTGTTATGATTGCGCAATAACGCCATAAGCGGCATTTCAATTCATTCCGAGTTTTCAACTTACAGTAATTAGCATTCAAATTAGGACTTAAATTTGTAGCTGCAGGAAATGTTTTTGTTCTTAATCATATAATTGTTTTTAATCAAATGTTTGCGAATTGCTATTAGCAGCAACCGTCAATGAGTATGTACCTTATATTACGGCATGTGCTTAAGTACGATATACATTTTCCAGTTATTAATTAGTTCATGAAATTATTTTTCCCCCTACTTTTTCTCTTTTTACTCAGGTAACAATTTATCTTGCATAATTACATAGTCAACACACAAAAACTCTTCCACATACCAAATTAATTTAATGCGCGCATTCGGGGGGGGGGGGGGGTAGGCGGTCAGGGGGTAGGCGAACAGGGGCCAAAACAGGAGAAAGAGATATCTTTTGAAGAAAAAAAAAATGAGAGAAAGGAAAAAGGGCGGGAAAGGGGAAAGGAAACAAAGGAAAAAAGGGCGTCATAATGGTCGCCCATTCTATCTTAAATTTAGGGGGCGCCAAATCAACTTTAATCTAAGGGGGCCAAAAAAACCTTAAAATTAGGGGCGCCATACCGATCTTAAACTATAAGGGGGAGCCACTTCGATTTTAAATTTAGGGGGGCGCAAAATTGATTTGAATTTTAAATAGGCGCCATAGTTATCTTTAACTAGGGGGCTCCAAATTGACCTAAAACATATAGGATCTTAAATTAGTTGGGCGCTACTTTTGATCTGGAATTAGGGGGCCAAATTGATCAAACCCAGGGGCGCCAAAGTGATCTGAAACTTTTGGGCGACATATTGGCGTTAATTCGATGATAGATACAGGCGGGCCAAATCGACCTGAAGCTAAGAGGCGCCAGATTGACCTTAAACTTTAATAGGGGTGCCATAATGATCTTTGATATTTTATTCTAAAGTAATTAACCAGAACTTAAAAAAAAGAAAGAATAGTTGTTTCATCATAACACTCAACAGTAAAAAAATGTTTAAAATGATCTAAATCTCAATAAGAGAAAACGTTATATTTTTCATTATTATTATTATTATTCTTATGGAATAGATATAAGCTTCTCGAAAAAAAATCGCTATTTTAAATGTTCAGACAAAAGTGACCAAGAATTTTAAAACGATTTGACAAATTGTATACCAACTTGGTTTAACCATGCGGGATCACACGCATTCCATCCGATTTACTAATTTGATTGTTTTGAGGGGATTTTGATTTGAAGGCTTTTAATACAAAAGCGAAGGAACTAAATTGGAATTGAATGATGACTTTGACGCAGTAGAAATATTTGGGAAATGAATTGAACTGATTATCGAATGGAAGTGACGAACTCCGAAACTGAGTTGGAAATCCTATATTAGGCCTATATTATCATTCTTATGGAACAGATATAAAGCTTCAGAAAGAGAAATCGCTATTTTAAATGTTCAGTCTAAAGTAACCCGAATTTAAAACAATTTGCCAAATTGTATTACCAACTTGGTTAACCAATGCCACAGTTGATTGCCTCAGCGCTGATTTGATTGCGGGATCGCACGCATTCCATCCGATTTACTAATTTGATTGCTTTTGAGGGGGATTTTGTTTGAAGGCTTTTAATACCAAAGCGAAGGAATTAAGTTGGTAATTTGAATGATGAATTTGACGCAGTAGAAATATTTTGGGAATTTGAATGAACTGATTATCGAATGGAGTGACGAACTTCCGAAACTGAGTGGGAAATCCTATACATAAAGAAATAAATAAATACAGAGATATATTAATAGGAGTAACTGAAGAATGTGCATTAACATATCTTTTTTTACATTGAACTACCTATCTGTACGCAGTGGCAATAGTGAGGCGTACCGGGACGATGTCATCATTATTTTGATGTGTAGTGACGACATCGTCTCGCCGCTACATTATAATCATACATTAATAATAATATACGCAATGGAAAAAATGAGGGGTACCGAGATGATGTCGTAATTTTTTGTAGAATGACGACAACATCTCGGCAGTGCATTGTACTTATCTTCTTTCTTTTTTTTTTTTTTTTTTTTTTTTTACATTGAACTACTAAGTACTTTCTGTACGCAATGTAATAGTGAGGCGTACCGGGATGATGTATCATTATTTTGATGTGTAATGACAACATCATCTCGGCACTACATTATAATCATACATTAATAATGATATACGCAATGGAAAAAGTGAGGGGTACCGAGATGATGTCGTAATTTGTTGTAGAATGACGACAGCATCTCGACACCGCATTATAAACATACATTAATATTGAGATGACCATACATGTTTATGGGACTATGAAAACAATTGCTCATGTGTCATTTTCCGCCTGTGTTTTGTAACCATTTAATGAATGGCATTTTAGCTTACATTTAAAAGTATGCAAATAGGTTGATTCAATTATTGTTTTGGGGAGGTCAGACCATAACTTAGGACCAGTATATATAATAGTTTTGGGGGCAAAAAGAGTTCGTGTACGTTGTAGATGAAATAAATTACGTTGACGTGTGGGGTATGAATGAACTGAGCTATTCTTTTCAAAAATTTTGGCTATTTCCGCAGGTATTTCATTAGCAGATACTTGGTGCATGAATATTCCTAAGTTGTAAGTATAAATATCGTCGATACGAAGCAATTTATTTTTAAGAAACAATGGTCTTGTATGAGAAAGGAATCCAGCATGGTTAATGTTTCTAAGTGCTCGTTTTTTAATCAAAAGAATTTTCTCCTGTTGAGTTTTAGTCCCATTACCCCAGGCAATGATGCCGTAATTGAGATATGGCAAAATTAAAGTCGTGTATAATGAAATAAGGATTCGAGTTGGAAAATCATGCTTTAATTTATATAAAATGCTAGTATTTCTAGAGAGTAGTTTACACAAATAGTCAAAATGTATCTTCCATGACAGGTCGGAGTCAATATAAATACCAAGGAATTTGGTGGATTCAACCTGACTTAGTGTAGTATTATTCATCAGAACATTTCCAGGTAGCGATTTTAATTTATTACTAAATAACATATAATGGGTTTTACCAACATTTAAAGATAATTTGTTAGCATTGATCCAGTTTTGAACCCGTTTCATTTCATTATTTACAATGTTGAGAAGAGATTGCGGATTTTGATGAGAATAAAATATATTGGAATCGTCAGCAAAAAGAATAAATCACATGATTTCAGAAGAATATTGGAAGTCATTTATATATATGATGAATAACAGCGGACCTAATAGTGAACCCTGGGGTACACCGCATGATATTGCTTTTTCATAAGAGTCTATCTGTAAGATAATTGTCGAACCACTCCAAGGCCTTTCCTCGAATCCCATAATGAGATAGTTTTTGCAGTCATGTTGAAGAGCAGAGGGCAGAGGGCCGAGGTAACTCCCTTGTTGGAGGCCATTCTTCTGCTTACGCCATTTACTGCGCTTGCATGCCGTCCAGATCTACATAGAACCGTCTATTTTAGAAGAGGTTCTGGAGTAGCTTTGTCCACCAGCTTCACATCCTTTGTCATGTCAACGAATTTACGGGTGAAAATCCTATGTGCTGAGAGGTAAACAAAATTTTGCTCCGGTAATAAGCCCCTCCTCAAACTCACCCTATAGATGTGCTGTGTGAGGTACAGGAGTTGGCTAATACAGGACTTTCCTGGGCGGACACATGCCTTCAGGAATTCGGAGGCTATCACCAATGGGGGCAATACGGTTAAATATGAGTTTTTCAAAGAGCTTGTACGTATGACGAAGTAAAGATATGGGTCTACAGGGATGGCTGGATCTTTGTCCAGTTTAAGCAGGGCAACGACTCGTGATTTCCTCCATAGCTTCGGGATATAGAAATGGGGTGTTAATGCAAATTTGTATCACCAAACTATATTTGGGGGTACAAATTTGCATTAACCCGTCTTTCATATAAAAGACTTTTTAATTGATAATCCTAATCTAACCCCTACGCACCTGTCCCTCGACTGTGAATACAGCGAGTTCGGGATACCGAGAAGGAACCAGGATTTAGGTCTGTTAGCGCTGGGTTCCAACTCGGGTGAGGGGCTAGTTCAATGACTACCAAATAAGATTATATCGAATTAATAATTAAAACAAATACAACATAAGCGCTGGAACACAATAATGTAAGGTGTCATAAAGTTTTAATTGTAAATCACTAACGTGTACGAAACCAATAATCAAAATAGAACTTGAAATGAATAATAACTTTTATACTTCGTAATATCTTCTCACTATATTTTATGACATGTACTTAAACTTAAATCAACTAAAATGTTTATGCAAGCTTATCTACTAGGGTAGGTTGAGGGAATGGGAAGGAGAGGAGTTGGTTAAATTGTTAGTAATGTGGCCACTTACATGCAACGCGTTCAATTCCGTTTCCGTTCTGCAATCGCGAGTTTAAGTAATTACTTAGCTGAACGATGGGACTTTGTTGACGAGGACGAGATCAAGATGAGGGACGATGACGAGGACAGGAACGATGAGGACGATGACGAGGACTGGAAGACTGGTTGACGAGGACGATGTCTGGAACAAAGTGGGCGCAATTACAGGAACAACTTGTTGACAAGGACGACTGGAACTAAGTGGATGACGATGAAGACTGGAATTTGATGAAACTGACGATGACGAGGACGAACTCCAAATATTGGAATTAGCAAAAAGGAATAAAGGTTTCCAAATGCTACAAGTTCCAAACGTTTCAAATAGCTCAACCACAAATATTTCTCTGTTGATGTTCACTTTATGTTGCACAAAATAACGTTCTGTTGGCCCAATATACTGCGTCGATCCAAATGTTTAGTGGTTAGTTATAGTAAAGAGATTCAGGTGATGGATGATGAAGGGGCCAAGGTGCAGGGACCAGAGTGCAGGGGAGTCCAGGGGTTCTAGGTAGGGGCGTCTAAGTGGGGGATGTCCAAGTGACGAAATCTAGCTTGGGGCCATCTTTTATACCTAATTAAGTATTCATTAAGGTAATTTCTAATTGGTCAAATACATCTTCAGGGGGACGTGGCTTAAATAAAACTATACTTTTGATTGGTCAAGAGTTACTCATAAATATGCATGTTCTAATTAATTTGTCTCGCCTCAACTCATTAACAAATTCTAGGTAAAACTTTATTGGTACCAGTAACTCATTTTAATAGTTTAAAGTGTCTTTGTTCATAGTGTGGGAAATCTGTGCAAGGAACAAAAAGCATACTATCTATGAACAGAGGTTTAATTGAAAAGCTTTAGAGCCTATAGTTTAAGGATAGTGTATTAACAAAAGGAGGATTATTTGCAAACAAATTAGGGCTTGTTGAGGTGTTTATTATGTCTCGATAAGGGGAATGCTTGGGAAGGGAAGTTATAATAGATAGAACACAGGGGAAGGGAATAAAGGAAAATATGAATTATGGAGAAAGATAGCAACACATATAATATAATAGGACTAATATGTCACTTTGCTACACTAATATTTCAAAATTCTTGGGCCACTGTTTTTGTTTTCCCCTTTTGTTTAAGAAATTAGCAGGTCTGGTCATAGTTCCCTAAGGAATGAATAAGGACAGATCTTCCTCTTCGGAATAAAATACTCGTCAAAACCCTTGTTATTAATGAAATATAATTGCATATAAAAGACTTTACAGCTGACGAGGCACGGATTGAAAAAACTGAAATTGTCGGGGACAATAGTTGCTCTATTTTGTTTTTGCATGAAAGGAAAATTTCAATTATCATATGTTTCATTCATTTCTGCCTCCATCAACTTCATGTCAGATGTATATGGGGTCTAAATATTACAAACAACTAGCTATTTTTACACCCAATTCATTTAGGAAGGAGGTACTTTTTGCTTTTGCAGAGTTAGTCTCAATAATTGTTGATGATATTGTATGTCACAATAACAAAATAAAAGTAAACAATGATACAATTTTTCTGAAAGGTTGGTGTGCGAAAGGAATACGCTTTGTCAATGATATTTTGAATAATGATGGTATGTTCCTCTCGTACTTTGAATTAAAGCATAAGTTTGATATACGAGTTTATTTCCTTCGATACTACGGAATATGCAGAGCTATTCGAACAGGTTTTAATTTGAGTGTTAATACTGTTATACCAAAGTTGAGAGAACCTACATGTATTATACCAGAAGCATTACTTTCAAAACTAAAAATGAAGAAAGGGTGTTCACATATTTATAGTGTATTCCTAAAATGTAGAGCGAAAAATTGTAAAAGCCTCAATAAACAGAAACACTACTTAGATTTCAAAGATAAAACATGGTATTCGTATTTTATGATTCCTATTGTGTCAACTATGGATATAATGGTTTTAATATAAAATACCGAGTAAAATATTGTATATTCTTATATAAAAGATTCTCTGTTCAAATTTAACCTTGTAACTGAAAAAGTTTGTTGTTTTTGTAACAACAGTGAAGAAACCATTATACATTTTTTTTTTTAATTGTCCTTTTTCAAACATAATTTGTTCAAAACTTGAACAATGGATTTTTAATAAGATACATATAAAGATCAAACTCACTAACCAAAATAAATTGTTTGGTTTAATTTGGAGTCACAACAAAGCATTTAATTGTATTCTGATTATTGTACGACAAGAAATGTATATAGCTAAATGTAAAAATCAAGTTCCAATGTTCGAAAAAATTTTGTCATCCATGAAAAGGTATTATGATATGGAAAAGTATAAAGCCAGAACAAATCTTAAGGAAAATATATTTGAAAAGAAATGGCTCCAATTAAAAAAAATGCTTTTAGAGTAGTTAATCTGCGTTGTTATGTAACAGCCTTTTGTAGCTTCAATCGATATAACTATTTATTGCTGTTATATTTTGTAATAATTTGCATTGCATTTGAATTTGTGACATGATAGTTCATAGATGATTCTTTAAAAAAAATTGTTGTGAAATCATTTTGTTGATGTTTTTGAATTGTAATAACTATATAGGAAATGTTTTCTTATGTTCAATAAAGGAACCCTGTGGAAGGGTAAAAAAAAAGGTTTTTGCATGGGCCGATATTTTTAATTATGTTACGTCAGGCTGCAACCGCTACTGGCTAACTACCCTTTTTTTAATGCAATTTATTTCTGACCTGCCATTACACCATCGGAAATAATTATGTTCACATAATTATACTCTGCAACATCTTTTAACTATCAAAATTAATTTCTCATTAACCCCCCTGAAAAGATCTTAAATACAGTCAACGGTCTTGATGAAGTATCTAATGCAGTCGGAAGGGCACTATCGGCAAATGATGATGTACCTGGATTTACCACAGCAAGGATGTTATTAGATGTTACCTTCCGAACAAGCTTGTCGTTCGAAGATATCACATCAGTGTTGGTGACTGCTGTCAACGGCATCCCTGGGGTCTCCGTGGAAAGTAAGGAACAAAAATATTAAGAAATATTTGAAGAATTTTTTTTTTTAAAGAGTTATTATCCCCTCCGTGTCGTAGATGGGATGGTCGATCGCAAATTAGTGAAAATAAGAATATCGTGAAACCATTGGAAACCCGCAAATTCTTTCTTTATCATGTTTATCCGGGGAACTATAACTGTATTGTAAATGAATATACAAAAATACTTTTATTTTTTGTTTAAGAAGCGGCTAATTGATTATGGCCAGGAGTGTATTTTTGGCTTAGTCCTAAGACAAAAAAAGTTTTCATTTCTCTACCAGGACACCCAACCCCATGCGATTATCTTATAACTATGCGACTAATTGCTCTTATTCATTGAGAGGTTATTTGTGAAAATTAAGACATACAACGTATAGGCCCCTGCCAATCAGATATATCAAGATAATACTTGGCTCCGCTCAAATATATTCTCATGAAACATAGTATCATTTAAACCTGTTTATTTTATAAAACCATTTTTACTGTAGACTTCGGGCTGGTTGATGACGCGTGCTCCATAGATAACCGCTGTGTCAACGGCGGTACATGTGTGATATCCATAGGACCATCCCTTACCACGTGCACGTAAGTAGTCCCCCCCCCCCCCCTTTTTTTTTTTTGGGGGGGGGGGTGATTTATTGGCCCGTATTCACAAAGGTGTTCAAAGGTAAGCCATATAGTTAAACCACAGATTTAAACTATGGCTTAAGTTAGCACACCTTTGTGAATACAGGCCTAAGTGTAAAGTAGACTTAAAGTCGCACTTAAATTCATAATTGCGCGTGGTATATTACGCAGCAGTTTATTGGTCAGATCATGCTAAAGGGATGCGCGCTGTTAAGAAGCCTAACAATGAGATTTCGAGTAAAAAAAAAGAAAGCGCTTATAATTTAAGTGCGACATTAGGTCTACTTAGGGTCTTTGAGAAACGCCCTCCTTATTTCTCTCTCTCTGTCCCCCTCTCTCATTTTATTTCCATATTTTTTCTCTCTCCTTCCCTTTCAATTTTCCCATCACTTTTTCGCTATTTTATCTATTCCTCTATTTCTTTTCTCTTTCTCTTATATCATTCTATTTGCCTATGCCCCTTTCTATTTCTTACCACCCTTTTATGAATATCCCAATCGTTGGTTGCTATTGTTCTTATGTCACATTTTCCTCTGTGATTTCCGGTCACTAACAATTCTAACATAATGTAATATATAATATAATAATATATCATATATGTAATTTTTTTGTCTACATTGCCTTTATTTGGTGATTTTATCCAACTTGATATGCCTATATCTCGTACGTTTTGAGATATCACGATTACGGACAACCCGAATTCATCATGCCTCCTGCACCACCTCCAATGGCGTAGGCTAGCATAACAGAAGTGACTCGATGAAAATGCCTAGAATACTCTATAATGTAAAACGAGTGGAAAGAGTGGGAAAAGGAGTGAAGGGGGTTGAAACGGAGGACAACACAATTTCAAGTGGTAACATTTCAATCTCAAGTGAGTTTGGAAGTTAATTACTAGCTCTGTAAGAGTAGAAACTTGTTATCCAAATAATAACTTTCACTTCTGTTGGAGTGGTTTTCCACTAAAAAACATGTTGTCTTTCGCTTAACTCCTTGAACGTGTGGAAATTCACTCGTTTACATTTTAGAGATTACAATTAGTTGATATGCCTATCTATTTCAAATGTCCAGATGCCCAAGTGAATATACCGGGGAAACCTGCGAAATGCTTATCAACGACAATGCCAATGACGATGGCAGAAATACAGTCTTGATCATCGCCCTGCCCGTCATCGCTGTCCTCTTCGTTCTCCTACTGGTAGTCATTGGTCTCATGGCACTCGCCTACAACCGATGGACATTCAAAGCACGCTATCAGTGGGAGATGTCAAGGATGAATGGTGATGGAATGTCTGGTAACTATATGAAAAGAAGGACCAATCGGAGCAAGTCATCACGACACCAACAAAATGAGCTGTTTGTCCACGTAAGATTACGCGCTATTAAAATCCATGAATTTATGAATGTTTTTTGAATGAATAAAACCTGGTAGAAATTTCTTAATCAATAAGCAATGATTCCTCTCTTTTGACTTAATTTCATATTACAATCTAATTCGACAAATTAAGATTGTTGATTTAGAATTTTTTTCATTTCTGCAAAGGTATGGTCACTGTTTAAAAATCTGATAAATGCCACTATTTGTTTGAACACTCCACTTTATCATGGCGACCTCGACTCAAGCCTCGTGCTTAAAGAGATTCTCGGCTCCTTTCTCATGATTTATATTATGAATTATTTGTATTATGTATTTTGTAAAGGAATAAATGTCACTTGTTACCCTCATCATTGTATTTCTTTTAAATTCAAACACCAGGAAAACGGACCGTTTCCCAAACGATGGAGGACCCGGAGCGTCGACCACATCAACACGACGTTCGTACATGAGCTCGAGGAAAGGCGCTTGAGGAAGTCTTCGAATGCTCGTCCGATGTTCTCGCATGAAGACGAGTCTGGTGGTCTGTTCTACCGAAGAACGGTGGATGGCAATGGATTTTCATATGGGCCTCCATCTAGCAGTGGTTATAAGACGAAGGAATCATACTCAAATGGTGCATCAAAACGACACCGGCAATATAACAACCAAGGTGTCAATCCTGACATCTACTTCTAAATATTTATCATTCAAATTAGATAATGAAAAAACAAAAAATAATATTTCAGTCACGCCATCGGCTGATCGGCGGGGTTGCTGATGAACAGTCAACTTTTTTTTTTTACTTTGAAGGGGCAGCCCACCGATTGTTTGTAAACTTCCAATTTTGCTATTATTGTTGAAGCTAAATACCAAATCAGCTGTGATCTTTTAATATGTGCAAATACAACCCTGTCTTTCAGAATTTGTCAATATTATGGTCATTATAGTTATTGTCAATTTATTCCAGGCTGACAAAATAACAAACACAGTATTTGCGGTTATGTCGTGGCTTTATTGAAACTTTGTGATGGACGCTTAATTGCCAAGTTATCATTGAGGTGTCAAGAAAAATATCAATAATATATTATTAACATCATCAACAGATATCAGCCTCCCCGCCTATGCAATCGAGTAAGGCCTAAACGTATATATCATCAATTTCATCGTAACAGATAACAGCCTCCCGCCTATGCAATCGAGAAGGCCTAAATGTATATCATTCAATTTCATTTCATGTATGTGTTATTGCCCAACGGATAATTTATTTACGTTAACATTTATACCATCCCCCCGCCTATGAAATCGAGTGAACATAAAACCATGTTACCAGCCTGCCCGCCTCTGAAATCGAGTCAGGCCAAAACGTATTACTAGCATATTATACCGTCTCCCCGCCTCTGAAATCGAGTGAGACATAAATCTATAATGTATCAACTCCCCGCCTCTGAAATCGAGTGAGGCCTAAACATAGTATACCCTGCAATAACACAGAACAGAATATAACACATTACATTAAATCATCATAAACCCATATACCAGCCTCGCCGCCTGTAAGATCAGGTGAGGCGTAACATTAAAACGTGACACCCTAATTTACTTCCGGTTTACAGAGTTTGAGAATTAATATGTAGGTACAACTAGGTCCGCCCGCATTCAAATCGAATTGGGCCGAAACCTATGAATTGACATGCGAACAAATTCAACTAAATATATATGGCACCCCCTCGCCTGTAAAATCGAGTGGGGTCAAAAATTATCAGATGACAAGTGATCACTAGACTTGAACACGGCAATGCAATAGATATTTTGGTGCCTAATTTAACAAAATTACCGCCAAACGAGCATTATATATATAAGATCGGCCGCCAAATAACTAATTCGTCACTTTCGTTCTTGAGACCATTATCATGAAACTAATTTACTTTATCTGCCTATTACTCCAAAACTACCGCCATTGCAATTGGAGCAATCGATTCAATACATATCACCATTGAAACGCCAGTCTATCATTCATAGCTAGACCATAGCTAGACCAAAAGGGGGGTAGGCCTACTATTGATTCGATATGAGGCACCATAGCTCAACACAATTCCACAGTAGGTAACTAACCGTTAACAACATTGTTATATATTATCAATATATATCCAAAATATGACGTCACTATAACATTGAGCTTCACATACATGACATATAGTTCAGCAAACAATCGAATCAAGATGAAAATATGCTGCTAAATTGGCCTACAAATCCAACATTGCCTCTTTCTCTTACCCCCTACAGTGGCTTTTAATCATTACTTGCATAACAAAGCAAACCCATTCACCACCAGTATCAATGTTCTGGCTTACTTAAGAACTTCCAAATTATCACTATAGGTTTCACAACATAACATTCGCACCTAATGAATCCTTGTAAACATATAGCCTGCCAGCTTCCCCGCCTATGCAATCGGGTAAAGCCAATACCATTTGCTACATTTCTATAATAGCGTGCAATAAAGCTATCTATAAAACGTACGGGCCTGCCCGCCTCTGAAATCGAGTCAGCCCTAAAAATATGATCATGTACCTCCCCCCGCCTTTGCCATCGAGTGAGACTTAAAGCTTTGTTCATATGTACCACCCTCCTGCCTATACAACCGATACAAGCTTAAACATTATTTCCTATTGACCGAAAGCGTTACATAACGCGCTCCTATATATGTATATATCCATAACACACGCACATAATACATATACATATTATACACACATAATAATATTATGTCATTGGCCCAATAATCTTTGTCTACAAATACATCGACAAACCAAATTGTTACGCACAATCCCCCCGCCTTTGCCATCGAGTGAGATCTAAAGCTTTGTACCACCTCCTGCCTATAAAACCGACACAGGCCTAAACATTTACATGTATTTCGTATTGACCCGGGGTGTCACATAACACACTCCAACATATGTATGTATAATTATATACATATCTATCCATAACATATATAGGCCTACATGTATTACATCATTGCCCAATAACCTTTGTCTGTGGACAATTTACCAAATACATTGACGTAACCAAACGTCACATACAATCCCCCCGCCTTTGCCATCGAGTGAGACTTAAAGCTTTGTTCATATGCACCACCCTCCTGACTATGAAACCAAGACAGGCCAAAACATACATCTCGTATTAGCCCAAGCTGTAAAGTGACACACACATACGCATATCATACATGGATATATCCATAACATATATATATTCCTGACCCGATAACTTTTGTGTAAGGCCAATATATCATATACATCGACAAACCAAACCAATTTTTTGCCGAATTATGGTCGTTTTGCTAACTACCGCTTGGCAACCAAAACTCGGACACCCCGCCTCTGAAATCGAGGGAAGCCTTGACATAGATTTTATATTGACTCGGAAAGCTTTGCCTGAAAAACACTATGCCATATACTTTAGCAAAACACGAATACAATTTTCAACAATCATTGCTGCTAGGGTAATAGGAAAATCATACATCAAACCAGCAAATTCCCAATTATTAGACCAAACCTCTATGGATAGCTTAATAAAGGTTTACCTATTTGACAATGGGGATTCAGAGAGGCAACCAGATTACCCCAATTTGAATGCTGACGCAATGATTAAAAATATGTTTCTATACCATTTGGCCAACGAAAAACATTACGCCTTTATAATTCGACGAACGAATTTCAAGTACATAATAGCCGAAAACATGATCACCACATTGCCAATTTGCTGCACCAGTGACCAATTCATAGGCCCTTAACAGATTCTTTCATAAAAGGGGGTCATATGACCTTCCTTAGCTAGCCAAATCGAAGCCTACAATACCACTACACCATTGGTGTTACACACTTAACGCGAGTCCTAAGTCGCTCAAAATAGAACTCCGCCACAACTTTGCCTTTCAAACACATGCCATGTAGCTGACAGCTACGATTGACACATTACTAAAACGTATGCCAATTTCATAAACATATGTACCACATTTCCCTGTAGGCCCATTAGGCCTAGTAAAATCAACGAATTTAAGCGCTGATCCTCCTTAACGAAGGTACACAGTAATTGGGAGTTACATGAAATATGTTTGGTATAAATAAAGCACCCATTATACTACAATGCCAACAATAAACGCTGAACATTGTTATGTAAAATACTCCACTGAAAATCTTTGAAAGGGAAGACATAACGCCACTTATAAGCCACACGATTATAGCCATTCATAATTAATTAGTTTTTCCAATCGTATTAAACCTTTGTGGTTAATGCATTTCAACATGTTTTGTTTCACGTGGCGTTCTGTGATTATCCAAATTACATTTATTTTTGAGGACAGCACTCCCATGAATCTGAGAAAAGATGCTCGAGTGAGACATAGGCCCTTTTACAGATTCACAATAGCGATGTGTGTGTTTTATTTCTTTGCTTAATTCTGTCTCTCCAAACTTGCTAGCAAGTGCTTGCTGTCCTGTAGGCTCTACCGTTCGGCACCACATTAAAGGGATGTGCCGTTTCCTAATCATATTTTTGACGCCAGGCATGCCAGGCAAGCTCAAGCATGGCGGTTCATCTCGACAGCTTTCAGTCCAACTTGCTCTAAACATATGCGTTCACCTCTACGTACTTCCAATATACGTTTCAGCCTGGACTCCTCCTGTAAACGGCTCCCTAAAACTTGGCTCCACTCGAGCACAAACTACTGGTACTGTAGTAGCAAGGCATCCTGGCAGACTTGCTTCACTGTGCTATACGATCTATCAATGATATGCGCCCATAAACCTCCTCTAATCCACGGCCAGGCTTCCACTAGGCTTAGCCGAACTAGCACTCCACTGGTGCTCTGGGTTCTCCAAACCAATGATGGATCTGATCACTGCATGGTTCTGCAAATAAACAAAAAAGACACCTGGGCGCAATTCTGAGTTCGAAAGAATATCATTGAATTTGTCTTGCATTGCTTTAAAACGATTGTCAACAATTCCAGCCAATGCCATAATTGACTCATTATAAAATATGCACTCACAAAGTAAGGCTCCATACTAGGTCACAGTTTTGCAAGCCTCTGCAAAGTTACGTATTTCCTTTCTTTTATTAATTCATTTATCCATACATTTTATGTTAAATCCTTAACATACCAACTTTATCCATCAAATCCCCTTAAAGGCAATATTTTTTAATGCCATAATGCCAAATTAAATGCCATTTCTTCCAAAGTGCCTAGGCCTACCCATAAGGCAAAGGATTCATAAGGTTGTTAGATATGGGCTAGAGCAAAAATTAGCCCGAAATATTCACTCGAATATGGTCTAGTGTTATTCAATTGCCTAAATGTAGGTAACAAGTTTCCATCTAGACCTGTATTGACTACAGCCATTGTGCCGAGTCGAAAGCCAACGTGGCGTGGGACTACATAATGTATCGTAACTCGAGACTTTCAATCTCTGTCACTCCCATTTCCAACTGTTCTTTCCTACGATCATGCACATTGTAGTCCAAGCTTCCCAAATCAATCCAATGAATTTAACATTATCAGTGAACTCATGGTTAATAGAACCCACCATAATCTTTTTGCATAGGCCTACATGTCTATCTTAATTGACAAATAGCAAATACCTTGCTTATTTGGCCAAGTGAGCTGCAATTATTCACTTCCAATGAATTTCAGAATCATTCAGTACATTAGGCCTATATATAGCCTAAATATCTAATTGTTTTTAGATAGCGCTTAACACCTGGAGGTCAATCATCTTCTAATGATAATTTACTTTGAGACAGTTAGCTTACTGGAACAAAGCGTTACTTAGCACTTTGTTACTACTAAAATGAACAAAATGAAAATGTACTACGACCTGCCAAAAGCAGCTTGAACTCGTCTTTCTCGTATTTTCCTCCGGCATCTGGAAGCTAACGTGTCTGAAATACTGGTGTGTAGAGCCTCACACTGAAGCACTATAATCCAGTCTCACCAGGTACCATTTATTGTTTATCCCAGTGTAATAAATCCCAGTCCACCAAATACATGCACAACCACCAGGTAGCCACCTAATATCCATATTCCCAGCGCTATCATTCCGAAAAACACTTCCAAATTTTTCACTCAAACATATAAGTGTCCTATCACAAGCAAACTACGACGAAGAATGATGCATTATCAGCCGCTGTTTGTAAGCGTTGCAGAAATAAACGCGCACATTCCAATCCGCATAGACCACCTGTTTACGCAGGAAGCGTCAACAATGTGATACAATACCCGCGTATGTTACATTCCGGGCGCGCCAATGGTTCAATAGAACTGGGTCAACAATAAATGCGTACATTACATTCCGGGCGCCCCATTTCAACATGTAAACATGTTGATCAACCCACATTTTATCAGCCATTTAATAAACCATTTTAAATCGTCTTTGACTCTTTAAATTTCAATAAATAACAGTAATATTCTATGTTTTCTATTGCGTTATTTAATTTCCAGTTTATTGCAGCAATTTTATTGGACCTATAATACAACCTTGCAAAATGTATGCGATAGGCGAAGGAGGAAAAATAGAAGACCAATAGGCATTAAAAAAAAAAAAAACAAACAAACAAACAAATCCCACGGGGCCCGAATAAGCTAATGGGACTGTTTAATAGGCTCAAACCGACAAAATCTTCAGACTAAATTGTCTTGCTTAAAACTGCTCAAGCCACAAAAAGAGGATGTCAAAGTCATCATTTACCCCAACGATGAAAATTGGGAACTAAGTAAAGATGCTTTCTGTTTTGTAAAGACAACTAAATCGTACTGGGGTCTTGATGCAACTATATAGGCTAACATATATTTGAATAAGAAATAATGTTCTCTCTTTATTACAAATCTTCTGTCGCTTATCGTGTAAGGTTTACATATATTTTTTCAGGTGACTGCAAAATATTTTTACGGCACTGTTTCCTCAATTCCTTCTATTTCTAGAAAATGACACGGCTGCGGCTAAGGTTCGCAGAGACGTTACACAGAATGTCAAGTGGTTTGCGACCTGAATGTATTGTTTAAATCATGTATATGAAATATTTGATAATGGAATGTTATGAATCGTGAATGCAAGACATGTTATCATTATTGGTCTCCTCTTCTTTCTTTTTTCACTAACATATTTATGTCTATCAAAGTTTTTTTTTCCGTTTATTCTCTTGCGACTGGTATTTTGATTTTCAAGAGTTAAGATATAGGGCAAGTCCACGCTATTTGTTCCCGAGATGGTGATTTTTCGACTTTTTGATCATTTTTGTGTCAAGTGTGTCAGTGGGTTTGTAAAGGTATACATAATGTGTCATATATCATCATAAAGGGTATGAAATGAACTTAATGCAAATGAGGTCACAAAGTCATTCCAAGGTCATATGACGTCACAAGGCTCATTAATACTCATGGAAAAATATATAAAATGCATTAAAAATGCCATTTTCAACCATTTAAAAAAGACGTTTGTCATAGGAGTACAACCAAAAAGTAAGTATTTTCTGTTTTTATATTTTCGTTGCTAACTCTGGTGAAAATATCACGAACCTAGCACATAGCTTTCCATATTTTTAGACTTAAAATATTCAGGTCTCAGAAATAGTCTCACAAAAGTTACTGAGCTGATGTAAAATCATACATTTTTATTACCCACCCTCCCACCTTTAGAAATGAAACAAAATAAGCTTTTCTTACATTTTTGTTTTGAATTATGTTTCTTTTGTTTTATCAGAGAGATTTTTTAAACAAAATATGTTGCTACGCCTTGGCTACATCAATTGTTTAATAAAAAATAATACAGGGAATAATTGTCCCGTGTGTTACTATCCCGTTTGTTACCTGCCATAGTTTTTAAAAATTGACCTTTGCCAGAAAACTCGAAGTTGTATTAACGTTCAAATATGTCCTTACAATGTTTATTACATGTTTAAGAGGATATGACTCTGCAAATTTAGATCTTTTTTTTTAAATTCAGAGTTATATGTGAACAAAGTCAAAATTTGAAAACACCATTTTTTTGCGGTCCCGTTTGTTACCGACGAAAAAAATGATCATATATTACTTATGAATTGAGTTATTACAACTATTTTTAATGTTTTTGTTGAACATTCCTAGTACCTTCAGGAATATACCAAAGGATTGAGATTTCATGTCAGATTTTTCAAACAAGCCCTATTTTTGCATCTGAATGTCCCGTTTGTTACCGCGCAAAATAGCTTGGAATTGCCCTATAATTAATCGGCGTTTCTGAATTACTGAAATATAATCATGATAAAAATTTGAAGGTAAACTATATGCTATTATAAGTTGTACAATTCATATCTCGTTATCTTCTAGGAATCGCAGCATTTCACTTTATTATTCAACCTCTTATATATAAATCGATATTTCATTTGTATAAAATTATATTGTAGAGGCTTTTCTCGGCCAAATTCGTCAAAACAGCGGTCATATTCGATTTATGTCATTCAAGTTGAACTGATTTTTGCAAGCCTGATGCACGGTTGAATTTCAAACTCCTTCACATTCATCTTCTTTAAATGTCATTTAGCTTTAAACAGCAACGTATTCGAAATTGGTCAAAATTTCTATCAATGTGGCAATACACATCCGGTATTTAAATTCGTTCCAGTGTGCTGTGTAATAGATTTCACACATTTCAGTTCAATTGAAATTGAATGTCTAAACACTTAACGTTTACATGTATAGACAAAATTGAATGTTTTTCACCTTATTTTTTAAATCGATTGGTATTATTTCAGGTTGTTTTGGCAAACTTCGACCAAAAAAAGAAAGATCGAAAAATTAAATTGAATCAAATGATTTTCAATTTGAATGATTATAATGATCGTCATTCAAATTCGTTCTAAATTAAATGCTGCAATGGACCATTATTTTCGATGCTGTTTTGACGAATTTGGAAAGGAAAATCTAATATATAATTTATATTATAATTTTTTTTAAACATGTAAATATGTAACACTGCAATTAAATATATTTGCCATTTTATATTGACAAGACTGTATTTGAAGCAATATAATTTTTATTAATATGAAAGGGTGTATTTAGATTATAAAAGAAGTCTCTTTCTCCTATTTGGTTTGTTTTGTTTCGTTTTGTTTTTCTCTTTATTTATTCATTCATTTTTATGTGAAAAATTATTATCCCTAGTAACTTCAAAACCCGTTATGGTTTTTTTAAATATGATTTTGTTTTTCTTTGAGTGTACACTATAAACACATGAACGAATGAGTTCTAACTTCAATCGTGCGAGCCCCATCACACCGACGCACAAATGAGGTCACACGCCATTTATCGTCCTACAATGAAAAATTTGCAGATAGACATTCTGACATCTGTTTATTTATATTTTTTTAAATTGCAAATTACAATAGAGTGTTCGCTTTTCTGAATGAGCATCGATGAATTTCTATTCATAGCACTTCCCGGTTAGTTTGTGAAGTGTGTGGTCTCCCTAATGTTTAGTCAAGCTAAAATATGGGTAATATTTATCCTCGTTATGAATAGTACCCAGGTATTGTCATCGACTTTGAAGTATTTCCGAGCACTACTTTTTATTTGACAATGGGTTGTCAAGCATGACAAAAAAAATGAATATGTTCAAAAAGGATTACAGAAGGCTAAATGTGGTGATTAGGTGTACATGTGGGATCGGGTTATAACACGGTATCAATAGTGTTTCCTTGTTGAGTGTGCTTTTCACAGACTGGAATAGTGGAATATACAGGAGTGGTGATATTGTGATATACTGCATGAAAACGTACAAAGGTAAGAAATGTCAGAATGATATCAACATTCAATACGTAGTAGTTGAAACCACAGTAACTAAATACTATTAAAGTAAAGTCATGAAAGTGCAAACCTTTGAAAGTCTTATGATAGGGCCAAAAAAAAATTGTTTGTTTGCCCTCCAGTGGAAAAATTAAAAATTAGGGTTCAGCGTCGGGTCGGTCGGTCGATTTTTTTTTTTTTTATGAACAAAAATACTACGTCTATTATATATTTGACTGAACAAAAAGAACATAAATATTAACAGTTCTTTCAGTATATCTCACGACTTTATTAAACAAATTTAAACTTTCTACTGCTAAATTTTACATTTTCCGTTCGAAAATGGTGAGTTATCAAATTTTTAGGTCTTTGAAGAAAAAAATAAAAAATAAAATCCCGACCCAAATTTTTGCCATTTTACGGTCGGTCGCGGAGGGCAAACAAACATATTTTTTTTTTTGGCCTAGTTTAAGGAGAAAGGGAAGCGTGTGTTGTCTCATGGCTACATTAATCCCCAATGGTATTTCTCATATCATGCCAATTGGATAATATTTTCCTAAATTAAACCAGAACATTATGCACGCGTGGAAAAAAAAGGAGGTTTAGTTAGTATTGGTCATTACCGGCACTGCAAGTGGTTTCTTGTTTTTTTTTTTTTTATTAATACTTAAAGGATTCAAGGGTTCAAGGATGCACTTTATTTTCCGTTTAGAAACATAACAATAAAAACATTCAATATAAACACGTCCAATAATACGTTCAAAATATATATAAGCAAAGTTGTTTATTATTGAGAGGCAAGATGATTAAGCTGACAGTAAAAAAAAAAAAAAAACGACTCAAAGAAAATCGATGTTTAAATAATTGTAATAATGAACAACAATGATAATAGCTGTTGTTGATGTTTTTAATTTTCAAGGCGCTGTAATTAATATTATGAATGTTTACGCCATGGGAGTCCATGTTGACGTGTTAGCTTTGATCAAATCAGGCAAACGTAGAGGCTTTCCGATACCTTGCATCATACATGTAGAAATTAGAAAGAGATCAGAGTAAAGAGAGCATAGAGAGAGGGAAACGTATACATACACACACAAACAAACAGACATACCCTCATGCACATCTTCACCCACAGTACGCACTCTCATTCCCCTCACAAATGCTATCTCATACACTGTTTAAAAAAACAGAAGATTTTACAGAAAAGAAATACAGAATCTTTTTTCTTTTTCTTTATTTGTAGATTTATGATAGAATCATCATTTCTGTATATTTGTATAATGGGAAAATTTCTGCAAACAGGTCTGTTTAATAAAAAGGTTTATTACAGGAAAAATGTATATTCTCATACCCCATATAATTTTCTGTAATTTGTGTAAATTGTATAAACAATATATTGTATCGTGCAATAAGATTACAGGTGTTCTGGAAGCTCTGTTGCAAGAACTTTTCTCTTTTTTTTTAAGGAGAAATTTTCTAACAGTGAACAATCAAATAAAAAGAGGAACATAAAAGGATATCGATCAAAAAAGAAAATCGGGCTAATGATTATGTGGCCTAAATAATCTATTAATTTATTAATTAAGAAATAAGATATGTATAAGATACACGGCAATACTTTCATCATCGATCATGAAGATCAATGTGAGTGTAATATATCGAAAGGTAATATTAGATAGCCAAGACAGATAGCCAAGCGTGACTGGTCTATTCTTTGGACCGCCTACACTCCAAAAAAACTGAAGTGCTAATTTATGGGTGCTCGGATAGTGACTGTACTTGAAGAGCTAAATCAGCACCTAAAGTGCTGTTTTAGCACTTACCCAAGCGCTAATTTATCAACAAAAAAATGTTTAATGTCGGTATGGGATTCGAACCGGGTTCACCTAGACATGAAAGAGTACCGCTGACGTACGTTACCAATACACCAACGGAGATCTCTCTAACTTGCTTGAATTATGAAAGCATAGTAGATAATTATGGCAACTTTGAAGAAAGTTCATCATGAAACAATATGATCTGCTAGCAACCGTAAGATGTGAATTGGTCTTACGTGCTCGTAAGCGCTTCTCATCCAGTAGGCCCAGGTTCGAATCCTAACGAAGTCACGCCATTTTTGCTCAAAGTTCAGCTCACGTGAACGTGCTAAAACAGCACTTTGAAAGCAGTCACTATAAAAGCTCTTAAAAAGTGCTGATTTCAGCCCCTGGAGTGGTAAAAAGAGCACTTCAGTTTTTAGAGTGTTTCGGGAAATAATAACCCCTCGGGAAAATATAAATTCGACGGCCCTAAGAATGTTATATTACACACCCCACCAGTCGAATATCTGTATAAAGTGTCAAGTTCAATTTTATAACTCTGGTCCTTGTCTAATCTGACTTCTGAAAGCATTCAATTGACAAATAATAGTTTGGAGGAATTGGAGCTATATCAAGGACACTTAAAAATAGATACGTGATGTTATAAATAGTTATATGCATGCTATATTCATGAAAATGCAGTGAATACCGAAATCTGTCATTATCTAGTTTCCCCTTGTATTTAATTTCCTTCACGTGTTCCTCTTTCTTGATATGAAACCAATTATAATAAGCAGTTGAGCCAAGTAGTTTACATGCGCCCAGGGAATTCAATGAAAGTTGTTCACTTGCTAAACATAACCCTAACCCTAACCCTTTTGTATCTTAAAAAAATATTTGTGCTGTTATGACAAATGTGTTTAAACAAAAAAAAACGACTACAGGCCTATCATGGTCTTTCATCACATGTTACCTAGAGCTGAATAAAACTTAGATGCCCCCCCCCCCAAAAAAAAATAATAAAAACAACAACAACAACAACAAAAAACAAAAAAACAAAAAACAAACAAACAAACAAAACAAACAAACAAACAAAAAGCAAAAAAACATTTTAGAGAATCGTTTAAACAATCTTGTCCGAAACATTTCATAATTTGTGCTTCTTATTTCTCAACACAGACATGTGAGGTTATACATTTTTGTTTGGTGGAAACTTTATCATAAAAAGATGTAATATCAATCATATATTTGACATTTATACATGTATATTGTTATGAAACGATGTTTGGAAATATAATGACTAAAAATAGAATGAATTGGGCACAAGTATTACCAATTTTCTAAATTGAAAATTTCACTTAAAATATGCTTCAGTCGAATTGGCACTCCATTCACGTGAAGGATCTTGATAAGCTCTTTACAAGTTTACAATTTTCATTGACTTTTATATAAACTTCTGGCCTCAACTGTAAATGAGTCAGTTTTGGAGTCTGTTAGTATGTTTCGGAGTCTGTTATTGAAGACTAGAATCTAACAACATTCTCCTACATGTCAGACACTTAAAAAAAATCCAAAAAATACATAACAAGTACGTCATACTTGTTTAAATTCTTAATCAAATCTGATCATAGAATCTGAAATATAGACGCACCCTTTGATTATAACAAACATTGTTCAGATTTTTTTTCCGGACACTTTTTGGTTGATCAATTTCATGTATTCTGAACATATATGAATACGTTGGGCGTTTCCACACTGCAGTGCATGCAATTCTGAACATAAAGAATACATTGGGCGTTTCGACACTGCACTGCATGCAATTAATGAGTATTTGGAAGCTCACATTTTCAATCGAGTTTGCAGGAAACGTAACAAATATGGTTGTGATCATGAAAAATGAAGAGTACTAACATATTCAAATCTTATGCATACCGTCTTTCCTGCATGTCGACATAGTAACAAAGTATTCAAACAACCTGTCATAAAAGAATGAACTACAATACATGGAATCCAGTTTGCATACATTAGTTGATGCTATTTCAGGCAAGCCTCTGGCAAGCTTTCAAGTTGTCATGAACAACCTTTGTTAAAAAAAAGTATGCATAAAATCTGAATATGTAATGCTGCAGTCACACAGACAATTACGTACAGATACGTTTGTTTTGTTTAAATCTTATTACATCTTCTATTCTTTCATTTCTTACGTATTTCTTTGTTTTACTGGATGAACGAACGTATCAATATTTCCACTGCTGACTATGACGGGTAGGCATCCGTGGGGATCCACAGAGAAGAAAATAATTTTTGGACGCAACCGGACGAAACTCAACGTAAGTGTCTGTGTGACTGTAGCATTAGCAAACTGGTCTATTCTCAGCTGACGAAACTGAACAGTGCAGTGAAAGCTGTCTAACCATTGCAATATATATAATTATATATATATATATGTATATATATTAATGAATAAATAAATAATAAATAAATATTTAAGCCGAGAATTTATGAAGGATAATATAAGGATGAGAAAGCCGGCATTTTTTGTATTTGTTACTCATATGCAAATAATATGGGTTGGGTTTACATCAGCATGTCTAGTATCTATAGTGCATTTTGCCGTAGGGGAGACCGGGGATAGACGTTACAAAATTCACATTTTGGGCCCGATAATTCTAATGAAAGTACTCACACACTCCATTTTGGGTCTGTAGTTAGCCTATAATGTTGGCTAAAACCTCAGGCATATAAAACTTGAAAACATGTAAACACTTATTAACTACAGCTTAATTAATGAAGACATTTTTTTGTAACAACCTACCCCGTATACGGGGTAAGTTGTTACACCATACGGGGTAAATTGTTACTATGTAAACATACGGGGTAATTTGTTACAATGTGTAAATCTCTGATACCTTACTTTTGTTTCAACTTTCTTGGTATCGTTAACAGTGGATCAAGTAGAGCTCTAGAATAGACTAAAGTAATAATAGAAATATAAAAGTATTAACACCCCCCTGAAATTGAAACCAAAATCCCTTTACATGTGTAATGTAATTGAGGTAAGTTGTTACATCGACATGGGGTAGGTTATTGTAACAACCTACCCATGGGTAGCAAAGCCATTAGGCAGAATTACAGGGTATGGCTCAGGGAACACTTGATTAGTGACATACATGTACTATATTCACAATACCAGACTAGATCAAAGCATAAATCCCTCTTAGTAACCCCAAATATTTCCACTCAATTCTATGGAGCCCGCTCTTTTAATTGCATCTGCAGAATTGTGGAACAGTTTGCCCGATCTTGTGATAAGCGCCCAAATCAACAGCGTCCTTTAAATCTCTGTTGAAAACTTACCTGTTTGTGAATAAGTAACTTAATTATCTAGCATTTTGTTTGATCATATTGTAATTTTGTAATTTTGTCATTTTCATAATTTTGAGTATCAGGTAAAAATGTTATTTCATATTTCTATCATACTGCATCTTTCCTTTTTAAAGCGCATAGAGACTTTCGGATGTTTGTGATATGCGCTATATAAGTAACGTTCATTATTATCTTCGTGTGCCCTCAGTTGTAAGAAACTATTACACTTTTTTATTTTTGTCAAAATTCACTTGGAACTGTAAAAATGGTTTTTGTTGATTTATTTTTTAATATAGGTTTTCCCGGCCATTTCATGCTCATTCACCAATTACATGTATACAGCAGTCAATTTAGCTAATTTTTGTGCCTGTGCTTAAACTGACGTTCAATTTTCGCTCTTTATGCATTCAACATAATGCATATAGCAAACAAAAAGGTGCTTTAGTCAATCGAACTCCGACATAAATAGCCAATTTCACAATAGTAATATTCAATTTCGCATTTTATGTAAACAAGAGCTAATTCGAACCGATTTGTTATTTCTTTTTCATTTAAAGTTATCTATTTAATGCAAAAGCAGTAAAGTTCACTATGTATGGTATATTGAGTGTTAACGCATGATCTTATAATGCTAGAGAAAAATATATCATCTTTTTTTTAAAAGGATGTTGACATTGTTTGTCATAGCGTTTGTGCTAATAACTGAATATGATAGAATCAATATCATCTCCATATCCCACATGAATGATAGATTATGATATAAAATCTAAATTTCAGGAAGAGCATTGACAATGATTGAAGTGGAGAAAGATGAACGACCAATGCACCCCTCTCCATTTATCTCCAGGAAAATGACTTTATGACAATGTTATTTGTATATATTTTCATTATTTAATTTTCATTTCATTATCCTCTTTCATTAAATCATTTTTAAGAATGTATAAACATGTGCCTGCAAAGGCTCCAAGCTTCATTATTTTCTTTCATCTATTTTCTTGTTTACTTTTTCTTTATAGTCTCTCTAATTTCAGCTTCTTTTCAAATTTTATTTTAAGATAAATATACTGTGCGCATTTCCATCATGCAATTGATGTTTATTTTAGTGAATAACTTGACCTTGACATTACTTTTGTTTGATTACTTTATGAACCTTGTTTTATATTCATCAGTGTAATTGGACGGTTAGGAGTTAGAAGGGAAGATACAAGCTCCCTCCGCTCAGGGGTTAATCATACACTTAGCAAAAATTACCCCCCCCCCCTCACTCTTGTTTGGGACCGTATTTCATAATTTTCCTCAAATAATTGAAAACTTCCCTTAATAAGAAAATAGGTTGGGGTTTTCCTCATATGGTGAGCCCCTAAAATATACATCTCTTCCGAGAGAAATCAGGAATGAGCATACGTATATGGTTTACCACCTGAGTGGGGGGGGGGGGAGGGGGGGACAAGCTCCCTAGTCATCAATTTGGACCCTCTACTTTTTTTCACCGGAATTACAATGATACAGAGACATGTATACTCAGCTACTTGTAGCACTGAATTGATTGAACGCGTGTTAATTTGAAATATCCACTGGTGAATTTGAATGTAAAAGCATGCGCAAATTCTTGCTGATGCGAAATTGATTGTGCCTATTGACATTGCTTGCTTGATCGAATCTTTTTTGAAATCAAATAAAAAAAATGAAATTGAACGTGTCTTATCTAATTTGAAGTCAAGGGGGTTACTGGAACATTCAATTTCGTTTGAAATTGAATGAAAATTCGTGAAACCGACTGCATGGAGGATGAAAATGGCCGGGAAAACCTATAAAACAACGAAGAAACCTCACCACCGGCAGTTCATCACAGCTATGTGTAGGCTGTATATAGATGCCAGTTAGCACGAATTCTCTTGTTCCAACTTAGCAAACTGAGAACTGTAACAACTGACCCGTGTAACTTCCATCCCCGGTCTCCCCTACGTGCCTCTACTCTCTGGAACAATCTTCCCCTCATCATCCGTCAATCAACTTCACTTGAATCTTTTAAATCTGTTCTAAAAGCCCATCTGTTTTGTCTTAAATTATGTACATGTAATATTGATTCTTTAGATGTTTCTTATTATTGATTTTCACTAATTTAAGTTTTCATGTTATGTATTATGTGTATTAATTATGTATATGTTTATAATATTGTAAAGCGCTTTGAAACTTTTGTTACAAGCTCTATATAAATACAATATTTTTAAAAAGTTATTATTATTGCTATTATTTCTTTCGACTATCATCATCTTCCCTTCCCACCAGGTTTACTTTAATGCGAGTTCCGTGTGTCATTGGGAAACCCCCGTTATTGGTCACAGTGTTTGGTATTTGGGTTTTCTAAAGAAATGCATTCGAGTGTAGGATAGTTTGACGAATGCATTCACAAAATTATAAAGCCTTTGTCAAAACCATGGTACAGCATTGTACATGTAGGCCTACTTTTGAATTGAAATTCATGCACTCGAAAGGTACGTGGCTTAGGTTAATGCACTCGCATAACATTATACTTGGATGCTGATTTTTTTATTTTTTTTTTTTAATTATTTTTTATTTATTATTATTTTTTTTTTTTGTTGCTAACGTTCTAAAGTTCTACGTTAAAGGAGAAGCCCCAACAAGGTTTTCTCTTAAAAAAAAAAACAAAAAAATCATAAGTTTTGCTTCATATCACAATCAATAAACACAGTGAAGACATACATATTATGGGAACTGACATCTTATAAGCATTTCAGATTTATTAATATTAGCTTACGTGTTAAATGATGTTTAAATCTGAATCTGTAATGTCAGTATAGCTTGATAAATTTCACTGTGTTACAATTGCCCCCGTACGTCTGCTTACATTGCCCACTAGGAACCGTCGGGTCAATTAAACCCTACAACGTCTTGTTTGATAATGAAGTAATGGCATCAATATAATTTGGTTGCTTAGCGCTCCAAACCTATCATATGTCAGAACTAAAGCAAATATTGCATAGTTTCATTTTTATTTATTATAGCAATAATTTGGGCTTTATAATAAAAGTTGACTAAGGTAAAATTGGAAAAAATAATCGTTATCACTTATCGGTCTTCCTCCGCTTTTCCCCCTACCTAACTTTTGTGTAAAATTCAACAGCAGATCACATTCTCAAATATTTAAACATGCAAAAGAAGAAAAAACTTCAATTGAACAAACGGTACAGACAGCCTGACAGCAGTATCCCAACAGATGGAAACCAAGCTTCCTCATAACTGACACGAGAAATACAGTGGAATTACATGTTAGTAGTTATAATATACCAATCAGATAATATATCCAAAAGGTTAAATAGTCTTCAATACTGATAGAGCTCTTTAATTGTTGAAATAACAAATACCTTTTCATACAGGTATGGACCACTTTCCACAGCTATCA
>CALNVZ010003426.1:47993352-48003769 GCA_940671915.1 Paracentrotus lividus
AAAGAAAGCACATTTTATGATAATTTACATATTGGATAATATGAAGGATACCAGGAAGTAATTTTGGGGTGTTTCCATTAATTGCTACCCTGCTACACTTCCAATTTCTGCTATACACCTTTTTCAATTTGGACTCGACCATTTATCCCGTTTCTGTGATTGGCTATTTTGCTCATGAATATATATATCGCCACCTTTCCTGATAAATGTATTTGCATAAGAAGGAATGTAATTTTGTGTGCTTGTACTCTGTGTGGCGATAAACGTCACGCGAAAAATACGATACGAACTTGTAGGATTTTTACTGCCAAATCCTTGATCTGTAAACGCTTTTCTTCTCTTTATTCTATATTTATCATTTTCATCATTATCTGTTAATAATAAGGGCCGTCTAGATGCTTTCGATCGTTCTTAAATGTTGATTTCGGGAGACGTACATATGGTACTACAAAAATACCAAGGTTTGTTGTCTGAGAAGCGACAGCGCAGTCAGCAGCGTCACGAGCTCTTCATTTGAAAGTCGTGAGTTTCAAATCCGAAAACGAGCGGATTTTTTTTCTTCTTCTTCTTCTTCTTCTTGAGTTTGATTTTCTGACAGTCATTGACTGTCATTCACTTACTGAAAACAGGAAAAACAACCTAAATATAAGATTATTTTTTCTTAAATAATCAGTGTAGGCCTAAAGTGGCAGATACAAGATTTTCTAGAGGAGTTAGCCTATGGAGACCCACTAGTTTTTTCAACACCACCCCCCCCCCCCCCCAAAAAAAAAAAAAAAATAAAAAAAAATAAAAAAAAAAAATTAATAAAAAAAAAAAAAAAAAATTGCTCCCGGAGGAATGAACTCAAAACCTTCCCGTTGGCAGACAATGACGCTACTGACTGCACTGCCGCCCACTATTCGTGAAAATGTGGTTATTTTTTTTTCGGCCAACCAAAACCCAACCAAAAGGTTATAGATCAGCTCTAGGGTAGTATACGTTGGCAATCGGCTCAAATCATGTAAATTTTCCGTTTTTTTTTTTCCTTTTTTTTTTTTTACATTTTGCTCCATTTGGCGCCCCTCTAAGGTCGATTTGGCGCCCCTTTGAGGTCATTTTGGCGCCCTTCTCGGGCGCTTACCCGGGGGCCCGGGCCCCAAATAAAGCCCCCCCCAGAATACGCGCATGATACAGCTAGTATCATGATTTGTAGTACTTACGCAGCTATTTTCTTTATACTTGGTAGAAATTTACAATATGTCCATATAAACAGCTTACCATGGCCTCAGATGACTTTGGGATGTTCATATTTGAATTCAGCAACATCAAAAACATATAAAAACATATATTACACACCATAGTTGTTCACATTATGGTCAAAACGTCGAAAAAGTCATTTTACCGCCTTTTTTTAAAAAATGGGCGGTAACTAGTTCAAAACATCATCGTACGCAAAAATGAGTGGCATATTCTTGTTCAGCAGCCAAAATTGCCATAGAATTCACTCGTCTAGAAAAAAAATTTCATTTGCCCACCCCTATTATTAGGCTGAGCTGAGCTCACGTGCGATTCACCTAGCGGAGACTAGATCTAGACACTCGGAGGAGAAATGGGATTTATTGAAAACAAAACATGAAAACAAAACATACTAGGTAAATGCAAACGGAACATCAATTAAGCAATACTTTGATACAGGTAGGTTGTCAGTTTAATACATTTGGTTATTATTTGGCGGCGACTGAAGAATGATAATTACACTCGCAACGCAAATGAAGTGATCGCTACTTTTCAAGAGTTATTACAAATCGTCATTTTAAATATTAAATACTAGTGGTTTGATTTATTTATTTATGAAAATAGCCTGTTTTATTTTGTTTGACAGATGGCGCTGTGCACGATTTCAATTTGCAGGGAATTTCAATTCTTTGCAGCTAGATCAGCGGAATGACGCAGAACGCAGTGCGGCGTAACGCTGCGGAGCGAATTGGTTCATCATCAATTGAGCTCTCATAAATGCGCCGATAGGATCGGGTGCTGCGCAGGCCAAGCATCTTCATAATTCGACGCCGATCGTTCCAGGCGTTACGCTTCGTTCCGCTGACTAAATTAAGAATAGTATTACAGTAAAAAGCTGCACAATAAAGTATTGCTCTTCAATTGCCCTAATCGACACAGTAGGTTAATACAAACAGTGACCGGGTTTTAATCTATATTCGGTTGAAAATGGAACAGCTTAGGCTGAGAACCAGACGTAAAACATGATTTGTGTCGTTGTATTATTATTATACAAATGATAATAAATAATGCCACGAGTGTGGCATCATCAAAACAGAAATTTTATACTCTACAACTTTGCTACACAATATTTTTTGTTAGGTTCAAGCAGTAAAAAGTTATAGCAAATTGATTCAGCAGACCCTACAAAGATTTGCCTTAAATGCGTGTTCCTGAAATAAAGTGGCACAGGCCAGTTTTTCAAGTGGCGCATAAAGAGTTAATAAAAATACGGTCCCTAAGGACATCAGGAGCTGACCAGGCCTCGGCAGGTGTACCACCCCAGTTAGTGGAAATTAAGCCAATCGGATACTTCAGATGGTCGTACAGGTCTCGCCCAAAGAACCAACAAACCGGAGAGAAGTCACAGCTCAAAGTTAGTATTCTGACCACCAAGGGAATCTAGGAAATAGATTAAGAGTACAAACAGTTAATGGCAGTGAATTGTGAGTTTCAATGGAGAATTCTTGTTACTGGTGCTTTCAACACGTTTGTATGCACAGGAGGTGATGCAAATCATTTAGGTAATACACCTACAAAGTTTTCCAAAAAATAAATGAATAAGAACATTTTCTCTACATTACATCATAATGTTGTTGTTGTTATTTGTTTCATAGACAAGCTGAAGATCCTGGTATAAAAGTTAGTTAAACTTTAAACATGACTCTATGACACTCCATCTGCTCATGCATCAAATTCTGAAATGCCACAATTTGCATGAAAATTGGAAATATCAATATAGTAGAGGCTGTTATGTCGAAATAATAAAGCCACCTGGATATTCGTGCCAAAATTGATTTTATTGGCTAACTTTGTCAATTTGGGGGTGCTGAATCCAAAAAAACTTTGGTTCCATTTTTTTCCAACCACGTCTTAGGCCGCCATTTTGGAATTCAAAATGGCCGCCGTAGAAAACTGTATTTTGACATATATCTCATGCTCTAAGCATGGTAAAAGGTTCAAATTTGGTTTATAATGCATGCATATGATGTCAGACATGATAATACATCATTTTCCAAGATTATCGTTCATATGAGTAGGTCGCCATCTTGAAATTCAAAATGGCCGCCATAACTAACCTATTTTTACTTGTATCTCAGGTTCCAAGCACTTTAGAAGGTTGAACGTTGCAATAATATCAAAGTTTATGACGCCCTTCATTCTTGAATGAAAATTAACCTCTATAATGGTTAATAAATAAAATTTGTGGCCATTTTGAAATTCAAAATGGCTGCCATACGATACTTATATGTACGTGCCACCATAGAAAGTCATATTTTACATATATCTCATGTTGTAAGAGGTTCAAATCATGGGTAAAAGCATTCATATCATGTCACACATTCTACTACATCATTAAAAAAAAAATGAAACTGTGGTTTATTTTGATAGGCAGCCATCTTGAAATTCAAAATGGCCGCCGAAGATAATCCTTTAGTTATCATACATCAGCTTACAAGCACCTTACATGTTACAGTGCATGATATTTCAACAACAAAACAAACACAACATCAACGAAGGAAAAAAAAAAACGTCATTTGGTGTTGAGTAGTCCTTTCAAAAGCATTTAAGCTTTTGCATTCCTTGCGAGCGACAAGAGTATTTGATCAAATTCATGACTGCCCTTGGTACAGCATGCGGCCACTCAAAACACAAAGTTAGACGGACAGTACAATCTGCATCTAACTCCCATCTGTTCCCCTGGACTGGAGGCATTTTATGTTGTGAATAAACATCAATGTTTACAGTTTCTCTGGTGCTGTTGAGATAACATGCAGTAAATGCAATAGAATGAGGGTATCTGCTTCTCTATGGGTGGATTGGTGACTTTTGGATCAAGCACATATGGCTTGATAGAATAATTATGTTGCATTCCTGAAGACGTCAGCAAAACACTTTTGCTGTCATACTCGCGCAGAACAGCCTTCCAAAGATTATGTCAGTAAGAGCTTTGTGTGATTTGAGACAGAATCATTTTGAGTGACACGAGTTATGTTTGTTGAGCCCTTTGTGTTAAACTCCACTTGCTCAGAATCTATAGCCATTTGGCCTCGAGTTCGTTCCTTGGGGGTGTCATTATTGTACCTGTCATGATAATCAGATGCAAGTTTTCTAATACTCCTAATGAAGGCAGCAGCAAATTCGGTTTTTTTTTTTATGGGGACTTAATTTTGGCCTTGATAACTGCCACTGTATTGTTGATGTTTCCTCTCTTTCTCCTCTTTCTATGATGTGGCTTCTGTGTCGAATGGACTTGACTAATCAGTATCCTGGCCTTTACGATGCATAGTACTATTAGGTACAGTCCCATGGGCTTATATGACATAGATGAATGAACTCTTGTCTGAATTAGTAGAAGGCCATCTGAGGTAAATGAGCATGGAATTACAGATAATTCCTACTTTCAAATTGTATATATTCCAATGACTGAATCACGGCAGATCTGGATTGTTTAACAACCATAATTCTTGCGAGAAGTTGGTGATCCTAGCTTGATGAGCTTGGCTCCAATCTTGCATGATATCTTCTTCTTGTATGCAAGAGATGAATTTCTTCATTTCGGCCTTTGTCATTTAATCCAAGATGGTTTTCATGACTGATTACTTGATTCTTCCAGATGCAAATTCTTGGAACCTGACTTTCTTCATTCATCTAACTCAAGAATGTCTTCATTGAATGCTTCCACTCCGTGTAAGACACTACATTCATCAGCATCATTGACTTGCTTTCAAAGGAACTTCCCTTGTAGTGTTGTAAGATGCCCTTCTGATTTTATGTTGAGGAACTGCGATAAATGCAAGCTACAGAACCACTGACTTGACAATTAATGCTCCTTCTTACTGTTGGGATCATTGGTCCTGGAAGTATTCTGTTGAATGGAGTTGACCCATTCAGGGGCAATCAGGAAAAGTCTAGTCAATGCGTTCTCATTTTGCATTCATCCTGTAATACCTAATACAACTTTGAGTTCTCTAATGAGCTTTTCCATTATATGGTCAACAAAAAAGCTTTTGAATTGGATGCCAGATTGGGGATCATGAATTTTGCCTGTAATGCATCACAAGAACCATCCGTACAACAGCCCTTGCCCTCTGCATCTTCAGTCGTATGCATGACCTATCTGGGACAGGTCGCCCCATGCCTCAAAGGATCATCACAGGATGTCTAGACCCAACCCAAGTAGACGACATTTTATCTTGAGTCGCATCGCCCCTGAACACATCAGGCAGTTAGCACTTTCCCAAAGGTGAAATTTAAGCGTGAAAACATGGATTCTACAGGTGAAAATGACCCACTCCACCCTCTCTTCAATGGTATTCAGGTAAAGCAACATACATTCAGGCAAAGTTTCTTACACTCTGCTGATCAAACCCCTAAACCAAACCCCCACATCCAGAGCTTAGACTTTTGGTCCACCTGTCGTGAGTCTGTGCCATATAGAGTTAGCATCAGCCCATCGCAGAAGAATCTATGACTCATCTCCAGGAATGCTCTCTCTATCTTACCAAACCCTGCAGACGTGACATCCCTTTCGCCTGATGTGGTTTCCCGAAGTATTTAAGAGGTAGAGTCTAAAGCAAGTTGTGTGCAAAGTAGTACATGGACTGTTCTTCAACAGAATTGAGATGTTGATACAGATCTCATTGTCTGCTAGCTCGTAAATGAAGCATCACCATCTGCTTCATGTAGTTCAGTAAAAATCTTGCCATCTCATAATTCTGTTTGTTTGGAGATGATCTTTGATCATTTCAGTAACCTCCATAAAGGCCAAGTTGATGCCATTATGTCTTTCATGTGGGCCTACCTCCTTGCGAATCATTGTGCTCAAGTGCTCATCGTGCATTGATGCTTCAAACAGGAGATCATAGCAAACCGTGCTGTTGTAATTCTACATCACGTTTGAACCGCTTCCCTGTGGATATTTGGCGGATTGAATTTGATGGGGGAAAGAGACCTGATTCAATGCTAATGCAATTCCATTATTTTCACCAACCCGAAAAATCCGGCTTATGTTCCCTGTTGAAAATTTCAGTTCCAGTTCTCTGAAATACAGGTCAAGATCAGGGGGTAATGACTATTTTGAGGACCAACAACATCTTGCTCTTTGAGAAAGACTTTTGATTGTGAAGAGGGATACATGTAAACGTCCATGTGAAGAACAGAGAAGTACCGATTGCACTCTTTGTAATTGTTTACCTCGAAGCAGCATCATTCTCTTGGCTAGCACCTTTCACAAGATCACTGACTATCATTGTGCGTTGCCGTTATTAATCCATAGCGGCCATTTTGAATAACAAGATAGCTGCCTCTTTACATTTATAAGCGGGAAACAATGTTTAATTAGCACATTATATCATCTTTGGAGGTATAATGCTATTCTCTGCAATTCCATTCTGCTAAGGAGCAATTTTAACTATATAGTAAGTACGTGCACATTAAGTATGGTGGCCATTTTGAATTCAAAATGGCCACCAATTCTACTTTACTAACCATCATAGATAGTAAATTTTCGTTCAAGTATGTAGGGCCTCATAAGCTTTTATATTATTGCAATGTTTAACCTTCTAAGGTGCTTGGAACCTGCGATACAAGTAAAAATAGGATAGCCCTGGCGGCCATTTTGAATTTCAAGATGGCGACCTGCCAATATGAACCATATTCTCGGAAAATGATGTTTTATCATGTCACACATCATATGCATGCATTATAAACCAAATTTGAACCTCTTACAATGCTTACAACATGAGATATATGTCAAAATACGATTTTAGTATGGCGGCCATTTTGTATTTCAAAAAGGCCGCCAAAACTCCTGACCCAATATTATTGGTTTATTTTCATTGGAGCATGAAGGGCACCATAAACATTGATATTCTTGCCACTTTTAAACTTTTAAGGTACTTAAGACTTAAGATAAAGTAAAAATAGATTAGCTTTGGCGGCCATTTTGAATTTCAAGATGGCGGCCAATCAAAATGAGGCGTTATTTCTAAAACAGATGTTACAGATAAGGTGACATAGTAAGAATGACCTTTGCACCAAATTTGAACCTCCTACAATGCTTATAAGGTAAAATATAGGTAAAAATATGATTTTCTATGGCGGCCATTTTGAAATCCAAAATGGCGGCCCAAGACGTAATTGAAAAATATGGAACCAAAGTTTCTTGGATTCAGCACCCCAAAATTGACAAAGTTAGCCAATAAAATCAATTTTGGCACGATTATCCAGCTGGATTTCATAGTAGCCCCTACTAATAGGAAAGATACTGACCTGGACTAGGTAAAGACCAAGGTTCATAGATGGAGGCTTCGTGGATTGTACTTTAGATACAGCCAGAACCTGGACATCTGGGTACTGGTAGGACTGCATAAGAGCTTCAGTACCATTAAAGTTGAGATAAGAAGGGCATGAATTTCCATAAATTTGGGTTCTACACCCATTATATAGTTTATATAAGATGTTAAAACAGATAGCATGTCATAAAACTCCCCTGACTTCTCGATATTCTGGTTTGAAATAGGCTGCTCCCAGGCCCCGATTAGACTAGTATACATAAGTACACGCTGAGGGTGACGTCACGGCCGGGTGTTGGGTATATTCGAGTGCCCGGATGTAAATACAATGATGTGCAGATAGAGAGAGATATTAATAAAGAACTAGAGCCGTTGCGCCAAGAGTCAGACAGACTCTTGGAGCGGATTGTAATTTTGAGTGTGACAGGGAGCATTGTCGACGCAGCCATATCCTCATGCCATAACACCTCTTCTGTTTATTGTGGACTAGTGGACTTAAATGTAATATCAGCCGGAAATATTGTATGGCAGTGCAGGCAATACACAAGGCCTTCAAGGTAGTGCGCTACAGATGAGTAGAGGTTAACTGTTTTAGTCTTTGTCCTTTATAAATTAAAGACATATCCAATGAGAATTATTCACCATGTGAGAGCCATAATATAATGTTGCTTATCCATTATAGTTACAGTGTATAAGTGACTATATAATTACGCGTATGATTTGTGTAAACAAATACATTTGAAACTATTTCTTAATTTTTAATCAATAATATACTGAGAGCGCGTAAAACATATCTTTCTTGATTAAATAAATAATCAGCTTAGGTTAATATCGGGCTAAAAAATATAATTCCGACGATGAATATATATATTTACAATGTATACTATTGTTTATGAACATGTCGAAGTTTCCTTGCACAATGGAAAATATGTATTAGTCATCATCTGAGTAACTAATATGAGGCCTCATATATTCGTATGGATAGAATAGGAGCAGGCCGAGGGAAAATCGTTTCTCAATCAATGTTGTCTGTATCTACATAATTTTATTATATGACTTGGTTTGCGAAGTGTCCCTTTGACAATGAATATCGGTGATACTAAACCAATTATGTTAGTGCTAATAGGTACTTTAGGTCTAATTAATTATGGCCTAAAACTCTACATTTATAGATATTTCTAAATTGTTGGGTGGCGAGCGCCTGCAATGGTGTCGCGGTAGAGTGGGGGGTCCGACTTACTTAGAATTCGTCACATAGAGCCTCATTGTTTGAATATTCCCCACTGAATAAAGATTCAAATGTTAAGTACAATATATCGAATAGGTGTTTTATTATTCATTTTTGCTCAATATTATTATGCAGAAGTAGGCTAGATCATTGTTGGCCTAATCGAAAGGTGTGTTGAGGTGTGGTCGCTGGGGGCTTCTTCTTAGGAGTAAGGACTACATATGGGTACCAAGCATGCCCGATCCTGCATTCTCATTGCTCAGTATTAATTGCAGTGCAGAAACTCCGATGACCAGGAGGGAGCTGGAAGATACAAGGGAACTGTGCTGCGAGTCCTGAGACGTTAGGTTCTTCTGGATACGGATGTTTTTGATGCAGGCCCCTACTGAGACGCATCGGATGAGATTCAAAGACTGAATATAATACTTTATGCATGCTGAAACTCATTTTTATATTTATTTTTTTTATTTATTATTTATATTATTATTATATTTATTCATTTTTATATTAACTACATTAATTATATGGATTTTTTTTTTTTTTGTACCAGTAAATATAGTTTTGAAATTGTTGTTATGAATTAACTGGGTCGATCTGGTGTAGAGTAGATATAGATGTACATCTGATTTAAGTAGGCTTGTTGTACATCATATTCCGTAAAATATGACAGTGACTTATTAATTATGCTATTTGTTGTGAAAAATATTGTAATAAGATCCACTGAACGATCATATAGAATCAAAACACAATTTTTAACTTCTTTTAGTCCAATTCAATATTAGAAATATTTCCTAAACACTATAATTTTATTTTTATAATTGTGTGTGTTTATATTATTTGAATATTGCATGCTCTGCCATTCATATTGAAATTATGTACATTTTTTTGTGTGTTTTTTTCTACTAGGGTCACAATAGTCCTGCTAATAAGGATAATCACTATTTGGAGTTGTATGTATTGATATAGTATAATGTTACATCATTATAAGATCTGGGACTAGATTTTCTAAATTTCTTTTATTTATTCATCAAAACCATTATCATGTTGCTCAAATTATCTGCTTTACGTTTGAAAACATTTTTGCAAATAATCTACGTTACGTTGTGCTGTTGTAATAAAGTGTTGATTCTATCTCTAAAGAAAAAGATGCAGAGAATTTGTTTGGTTCTCCTCTTATAGCTGAAAGTAGTTCATATTGATGACACTTATTGTGCATAGATGAGGGTAATGATGAATACATGATGATGTAAACTGTGCATGGATGATCATGATAATGTTTATAGATATGAGGTGACGATTGATGAACATGATGATGAATGATGATGTTTAAGATATGATGAGGGTGACGATGATGAAGCATGGATGATGATGATGTTTAGATATGATGAGGTGATGATGATGAAGCATGGATGATGATGATGTTTAGATATGATGAGGGTGATGATGATGAAGCATGATGATGATGTTTAGATATGATGAGGTGACGATGATGAACCATGGATGATGATGATGTTCAGATATGATAGGGGTGACGATGATGAACATGGATGTGATGATGTTTAGATATGATCGAGGGTGATGATGATGGAAGTAATCATGGATGATGATGATGTTTAGATATGATGAGGTGACGATG
>CALNVZ010003426.1:48003896-48022508 GCA_940671915.1 Paracentrotus lividus
TCTCGTTGTAAAAATTGCTTGGCGTATACACCGTCGCTTGTATAACGTGAACTAATATGCTTGAACACTAATTTCCTTGAATACGATACTAGCCAGTTCATAAATAGTCTCGTTACGTTATTAGTCTTATGCTTCATCAGGGTGTTAAGCACGTCTCAAACCGCCTACTAAAAGTGCCTATGCACAAGCGATAAAAGTTAGGGAATACCATGTCGTATACGTCCTTCCGTCAGCACCCGTTTAAAGGAACGTGGTCACTACGTTTAATTTAGAACTTGAAGCCCCAGTACCGATTTCTTTAAACATTCAATAACAAATCGAATGCCTCTTCTCGTTCATTTCCGTTCGGCAGCACAGATCGCCAAGTTCGTAACAGGATCGTAAACTGGTCTGATACTAGATTACATACTATATAAGTGAGATTGAACCGGCTAGGCACAGTTGACGTGCGGAAATTTTTACAGCTCGTTTTGTTATAAATCGAAACGGTAATGGTAATTCGCTTATACTCCGATCAAAGGAACGTGTCACACGTTTTAATATTAGAACTTGAATACAAGCTCGTTTTGTATGACGTCCTAGCACATATCTTTAGAACGATTTAAGTACAGCAATTAGTAGTACCATTACGTTGCCACCACCCTTAAATTTAAGAGGACAATGGCGCCGAATTTTTCCATAAAACACTTTTTACCGAGCCATGAAAAGTCGCAAACCACAGATCGCAAGAAGATAGTTGACGTCCACCTCGCAAATTGCATAAGGACGTAAGAAAGAAACTCAGTGGTGACGGGGATAGGAATCACTTTTGAGCCCTTATACCCCGTCACACGAGCTCGAATCCTACTACGTCCTTGCAAATGTTGCCGAAACATACTGAATGGAAGTACATATACTGTCTTACGATCTGTTTACAGAAAGACTCTTCATGGACGCCGGCGTACAACCAAAAAAGTTTCAGGAGCGCCCATCTCGTCCAAATTAACGGTGGCAACGTACCTGAAACCAAACAACCAGAATCAGTCGAGGATTGCTAGACGTCATACAAACGAGCATTGTATAGAATATTCAACGTTCAAAATAAACGTAGTGACAGTAGACTAACTCACGAGAAGACCATTTTTAAAAGTCAAATCTGACTACGTTCATCACTGCGGACACTAGGTAGTTCTGGTGTTACACAGTTACCTTTTAGAATCTAAGTGCAGACGCACGAACTTGGCAACGGCATGAAAACGGAAAGGCAGTCCGATTTTGACTGGCTTCAAGTTCCTAAATAAAAAGTAGACATCGTTCGCTAAACGGTAGACTTACGTGGACCTACTTATCAATCGCTTAGGGACGCGTTTAAGACGGCACGACGTAACGCCAACGTATTGCGGGAACGCATACGGAGATTACTCCAGCATCGTATCAAGAAATATTTTTTCAAAGTTAAAAGTTCCAACCGCCAAACCGTCAGACATTTTTTAAACGCAAAAACGGCAAGACTTAGTAAAGCACTTCCCCGGGACAGATCGCTGTCTCAACCCGTACAGAAGCACGGTTAAAATCCCATGCCATGTAATTAAGCAGTGATAGTCAAGCATTGCATTTTATATTAATTCTTAGGTATGTGTAAATTTTGATCGTCAATCATACTTTGCAAATGTTCCAGTGTAAATTGCCCCTATACTCGTGTTACAATAGCCCGGTTTGAAGGGTCTAATGTACACGACCATCGTGTTTGTGAAATGATAATGACATAATAGATTAATCCTTTACCCACCTATTCGTATCATTGAGCTAAGATATCCAAATTCTTTTACTTGGTTTTAAGCAAGTAAAATTACAATTGTCCCGGGTCCCCTAAACCGAAGTGCTCGAGAAGGTTTTACCGGAGCCGAGACCACTATAGCAAAATTGCAAATATTCAAATTTCATTGATATCAATAGGGGTGAAAAGTCATGATAGAACGCTCTGTTTCTAAAGCTAATGGTTTCAGAATGGTCAGAAGCAGTAAGCATTTCATCCATGTGTCCAAGAAATATATGACCAACTATTCAAATCATTGCACTATTGTAAAGACAAATTCGGGTATGTAAACGGGGCTTTCATGTTTTGTATATTAACCTTGTTCTTTCCCAACTGCTGATATTGTATTATTTTCTGTCAATCGATTAGATTCTACTTTACGAAGGAGTTCGAGAAGTTTGTTATGCGAGACCGGAACACCAGCGGTAAACTGTCTACTCATCTCCAACCGAGTTACCTTTCCAATCCGATGTTGCATTGTCCAGTGTATGTGTACGTTCACCCTCCTATTTTAAAAACATAGAGATTCGTCACTGTCCTGAAAAGGCTTATTAAAGTAAAATGTTGAGAGTGTTAGGTATTGAGTAAGTCTAAAATGATGCAAAAAGGGAATTAGAATTTACAGCATAGGAGATTTTAAAAAGTTTGTCAAATATAATGCTTCGCATTTATTGAGAGTACCCTACATGCTGAGACAAAAAATCATCATCTCATGTGTAGCACAGGTTCCGAATATAACCAGTATCATAATAGTAATCTACTAAAATATGAATTAAAAAAAATGAATAATAATAATAATAATGATATCAATGCTAACAGTCAGCGCGTATCCAGGGATTTTTCCAGAGGGGGGGGGGCCAACTTTGAAAAAAAAAGATCGTGCGAGAGAGCGAAGCAAACGAGCGCGAAGCGCAAGTTTAAAACATTCCCCGTATATAGGCCTATACTGAACTAAACGAGGAATTTAAACAATTTCATTTTTTAACTCCTATGAAAACACACTAATAATATATACTAGCACCAAAAAAAAAAGCAAAAAAAAAAAAAAAAAAAAGCAAAAAAAAAAAAAAAACAATCGGAATATTTAAATAATACTTACGTCAGTAAGTAGCTTAATGTATTTAAATCGGCCAAGCTGGATACAATTTACCCCCATTATAATTACATCAACCTGCGAGCGCAAACTATCTTTAATTTACCTGAATTAAATTACCTCCCAAGTTGTGGAACGAAGTTGAAAGGTGGGGTCGAGATGGAACAGGCATTTTTCCCTAAAAGCGGCAACGAAACCAGAGCATAAAAGAAATGTATTGATGAAATAGGGAGCGCCCCAAAAAAATTGCATTTTTGAAATGAAAAAAAAAAAGCAAAGCGAGCAACGAAGCGCTGGTTGAAAATTTAGCTATATTTGAGATAATGGTGCATTATCGATAAGACCCTATTTGAAGGCATCTCACGAGCGCGAAAGCGTGACGATGAAAAATTTGAGTCAAATTGGCAGTTATGTGTGAATGTATGACCTAGATCCGCGGAGCGAAAGCACGACCCGAAAATTTGGGGTTTATAGAAATACATGGAATTAAGAAAGGGGCATTTCTAGCATAAACAAGTTTGTACATAATTGTGTATCATAAGACCCTATTTAGTATCCGCGAGCTGAAAATAGAATTTTAAGTACATTTCATTATAGTATCACCTAACTGAATTGTATCTGAGCAAGCCGAACATTTTGAGCATAACATTGACGTTAATTTCGTGCATTATAAGTTTTAGTATCCGCGAGCGCAAAAGCGGGCGAGCCGAAAATTTTGGGAGTTTTTAAAGGCATATATAGAGTAAATAAAAGCGCACTTTCTAGTATACAAAAACTGTAGAGTAATTGCGTATTATAGACCACTATTTAGTATCCGCGAGCGCGAAGCGCGAGCTGAAAAATTTTTTAAGTTATTGTGAATTATATACCCTTGCTGAATTGGTAATCTGCGAGTCAAACATTTTGAGCTAAAAACTGAAGTTTATTTGTGCATTATGGTTTAGTATCCGCGAGCGCGAAAGCAGCGAGCTGGAAAATTTTTGAGGGAAAATTTTGAGTTATTGTGCAATTATATATCCCCTTTCTGAATTGGTATCTGCGAGCGTCGAAGCGCAAGCTGAAAATTTTTGGTTTTAAAAGTTATATGGAAATAAATAAGAGGCGGGCATTTTCATAGTAATCTAGAAAAATGATAGATAATTGTGTGGTTAAGACAAGCTATGTAGCTATACCGAGAGCGCGAAGCGCGAGCTGAAAATTTTTTAGGTGAAAATTGGAGCGTTATTTGTGCTGATTAATGAATTAGTATTAGCGAGCGCTAAGCGCGAGCCGAAATCCGAGGTTCAAAAAATATCTATTGAATAAATAAAATGGGGCACATTTCTAGAATTCCACGAGGCCGAGGGCCACGTCCAGCGGAGCCTCTTTTCTTCGAGAAAATTTTGAAACTTTGGTTAGAATATTTTCCTTAATTTTACTTTTCGTCACTAATGTAGTTTCCTTTTCTTTAAATAAAGGCGTTTGAGCGCAGTATATTTCAAAATACAATATGAGGAAAAATCGGACCTCGTGGGCCCTCCCCACATTAAAGGCCTTAGTGTGGTCGTTTAGAACCCAATAAGCCTTTTTGCACTTCTTATTGAATAAAGATGGGCGAAAATTGTACAAGCATGCGGCCTTATTCTCTTCTCTTTCTGTTTCTTTTTCTTCTTTTCTTTCCCTTTATCCTTCTTTCCCCTTTTTCTTTTTTTTTTCTTTTTTTTGGGGGGCGGGGGGCCCGGGCCCGTCGGCCCGGTTTTTTTTTTTTCCAACAATTTATCGAGTAAAACCATACTTCATCTAGGTACAATGCAGGTAATATGGGCACCCTAAGCTATTGCCTAATTGCATAAAAATTGCAAATGACACCATAGTCAATCTGTTTATATGAATCAATAACTATCCATCAATACTTTTATTTGTGAAAAAAATCAATCTAACACCAACCCCTCTGTCTGGCAATATTCAAATGTGACAGCCATTCACCCCAACAAAGTGCCGCATATTAACCATGCATGTGCAGGTAAACATAAGGGGAGACACATTAATTTTAAATGTATGGTTAAAAAACTACACATGAGACTCTAAACCTATGTCAGGAATTTGCTTGAAAGTTGAAAATACAATTAACTTTAGATATCAGTTGAAATTATAAGAAGACCCTTCAGTAAATACTACTTTGACTATATATTTCATTGTTCTGTATTTTTTTATATTATTTCTTTTTTTAATATTATCTAAATATTGTTTTCAATATACAAGTCAATAAAGGCCTACAATAAGTTATTCACATTAATTATATACTGTGAATATACCCCAAAAATCGTAGCAAAGAGATTGATGCCTCTTCCCAATACTGAGTACCAGAATCATTTCCGCCATTTTGGATTTTTTGTGTCAGGCAAGCATTCAATGCCACATTGCACCCCTTCACTACAACAAATTAAGCTGTACACGCTAGTATGATCAAAATGAAACTATAAGCTTACTAAATATACAAAACAATTGAGGTTACCCCCCTCAAACACTCTTTCACCATCACATTCTGTGAAATATCAAATTTTACATCAGGGTAAAAAAATGCCGTATGTTTTACGTACCTTGTTGGTTTTCAGCAATTTTCTCAGAGAAATTTCGCCATCAGATGCTCTCACGACGATATATTTTCGTATACAGTTCATATGAACAACATTATGGTGCTCACACCGGTCATCGGTCACCGTTCGACGGTCACGACATGATTTGCGTCAGGTGGCCCATATTCCCTGCTGGCCCATATTACCTGCATGTACCCTATGTTACCAAATATTCGTACCATTGTTTAGCTAATGCCATATAATTAAAATACATTTTTATTAATTGGAACAAAGCCACTGAAAAAAAATAAAAGTATTTATATCTGTATAATCCTCAGTGTACTATTATCATGTCAGTTTACTTACTGCATCCTATGAACTGCTATATAATATTTGTATTTTGACATTGTATTCTAAACAACATGTTTACATTCTGACCGTAATCAAATAATTTTCATTTATAGGCCCTACTGCGTTCTAGAATCTATTGAAACGTTCAACATTTCTGAATTTTAAAGCTGGTGTATTCCTTGAAAATGGGATCTAAAAATCAATATAAATGTGTATAATAAATTAAAAAGAGGCGGGAACCCTTAACCATTTCTTGGCTGCGGATTACGTAATATTACGTGCCAGGCATTTGTTCACTGTGCGCGGAACACTGTGCGGACCAATTAATATTACGATATCATGTTATTATAAGAGCTTTGTTTTGACCGCTGGTCATACCCGTACTGTGCAATTAGCACCATGCAGCAGTCAAGTGGTTAATAGGCACAGATGGGGAAGAAACGTAAAGGGGGAATATGTTTGTATATAACTCTATGACATATTTTAGCTAAATAATAAAATAACCATTTGGAAGACGTATTGTGAGGGAAATAATATTGTGAAAATTACGACAGTCATAAACAAATGTTCACAAAGATTAAAGTAATGTGTAATGGTCCCTCTGCTGGCTTTCATAGTTGGAGTGAATCAAAAGAGACCCCTATTTTTTATTGATATTATTCCTTCTTACCAAAACTATAACCCAGCTTTAATCTAAACACAACACAAAAAGAAAGTTCCCCCTATTTCAGATATCAATCATTTTTTTTAACTAGGAGGATTTGAAAAAATCGAATTATACACTGTTGCTCATAAAGGTTGGATATTGGTTTGTGTGATCCAGCGACATCTGTCTGCTCCGGCTTAGATTTCTTGAAATTGTTTGTCCCTACCTTCACCCTGGCTATACCTTCGACACCCCAAACTATTTCCGGGGAATGAAAATAAAACAAAAGTTTGGGAACCCCCAGAACGCCCATTTTTGTCATTTTTTCTCATTTAGGGGCCAATTTTTTGTTTACCCCGCTGACCAAGGCCCCCATAACCCCACCCTCACAAAACGCGTCTGATGTATAGGGTTGTTATTGTTCTTCGAGTTAAATCTAAGTTTATGATCACAGACTTAGATTATTGTCTAGGGGAAGAGTCAAAGTTTATTTCGATTCGGGTTGAAAATTAAATTTATTCATTTTTACAACATAGAAATTTCTATCTTCTCAAAAATCTATTGTAGAATCTCAGCAAAACTTAAATTATAATGAAAAATAGACAATAGTTACCGTTTACAACATTGTCATTATAAGGCTGAGACAAGATTTTGGGGAAAGTGACAATAATTAAGGGTTAATAGTTGTTTTTCATTTCCTTTGTTTTGACCTTAAAGTTGGATAGAATATTTCCATTTTTTAACGATTTTCTTTTTTCCTTAAACCCCTCCCTAGACAAGAGACTAACGCCTGTATCTTAAACCTTGATTTATCATAAAGAACGATAAACAACTCTATATTTCAGACGCTTTTTGAGGGGGTATGACGGAGGGGGCCGTGGTCAGCCGGATAATCAAAAAGGGGCCCCGAAATGAAACAAAATGGAAAAAAAAAAATGGGCGTTCTGGGGGTTGACAAACTCTTTTTTATTTTCATTCCCCGGGAATAGGTTGGAGAGCGTCCAAGGTATAGCCAGGGCCCAGAAAAGTGATAGTAGGGACAAAACATTTCAAGAAATCTAAGACGGAGCAAAAAGATGTGGCTGGATCACAACAAAAATATCCAACCTTTATGAGCAACAGTGTATGTCCATTCAAGGAATTTAATTAGCTACCAGGGGAGCGAATTTTAGGAAAATCATCAAGTCATGCTTTAGTGATCAATGGTTGAATGCAAAAATGTCATTTTTTTTTAAGTTCACAAGCGTAAAATCACAACTTTGATTCAATGATATCGGAACCCATTTTCAGATTTTAAACATTTTACACGTCAGAATGTATGCAAAACGTGCTTCCCAATATAAGGAAAGGAAATTTGCCTCAAATTTCAACGGTTGAGTGAGAATGCACCAAACATTGACAAACTGCATTTTTTACTTTTTGCCATGGATATTTGATCAAAATATGATGGAATTCCTGTTTTTGGAAGTGTATGCAACCAATATCACTTCCTTCACGGTTGAATGAACCCATCAAGGAACAAAAAATAGGCCATTTTAGAATTACGAAGAGGTATTTCAGTAACTTTATGCACTAAAAATAATCTCAAGGACATATTTTTGTTTGTGTTTATATTCTTCAGGCACGTGTCAATGATCCTATGGCAGTGTGAGTGCTTCAATGAGCACGTGAGACTAGAAAACCTATTTTTGTCATGTATAGACTAAAATTTGAATTTTCACTTTGATTAAACAGTACGATTGTTTTTGAGGAGTACCTCGGAATTTATTTTCACAAAATCCGATGTTTACGCCTCACTGGGCACAAGATACAAGAAAATCATGCAAAGAGAAGAAAGTTTGGGGCTCTGTCACGATTCAGTGACTTACTGGATATGCAATTTGAATCGACATCATGTTAGTTTGTGACCATCTTAAGCTGTGTGTCAAGTTTCAAGATATCTCATGGTAGAATGAACAATACTATCAATGAAATTAGGCCGAATTTCACAATTGTCAGAAAATGATTGCCTCCCCATTGACTCTGTGTACAGAGGTTTAGCAAAAAGTGGAATTTTGCATATTTTCATTGTTAACTTTTGTCCTTTTGACTTCGAGTTAATCCATGAAACTTTACACACAGCTTAAGGTGGTCACCAACTAACATGATCTTGATTCAAATTGCTTATCCGGTAAGTCACTGAACCGTGACGGAGCCCTAAACTTTCTTCTCATTTGCATAATTTTCTTGTATCTTGTGCCTATAGTGAGGCGTGAGAAATCTAGATTTTTGTGAAAATAAATTCCGAGGTACTCCCAAAAAATTGTACTGTTTAATCAAAGTAAAAATTCAAATTTAAGTCCATACATGCAGTGGCGTATCTGGTGGGGCAAGGGGCACGTGCCCCGGGCGGAGCTTCAGGGGGCGCAAAAAAAAAAGGAAAAGGAAAAAAAAAAAAAAAAGGAAAAAGGAAGAAAAAGAAAAAAGAAGGAGAAGAAGAAAAGGGAGATCGGTGATCCACAGTGGAAATTGGGGCCATGTTTCCCATCCCATTTAATTTTTTGCCCACCCCCCCCCTACATAGCACCACTAAGTTTAACTTTTTGGCGCCCCAAAGTTTCTAGTCAATTTCTAGCTATTTATACCTTCTTGCTTTCGGGTGAATTTTAAGCCCCCCTGTCTTATAGGCCTATATTGAAGATCGAATCGGTGCCCTTAACTTCAATTTAGCGTCCCTCTATAAAGGTTGAGTAAAATTGTGTGCCCTATTGATTAACTTTTAAGACCGATTTGACATCACCTGAGTTTCGATTTAATTTGGAGCCCCTTTAAATAGTTTAAGATCAATATGGCGCCTCGAATTTTAAGATCTATTTGCCCCCCCCCACCCCTCCGCTTCAAATAAACATCAAGGTCCCTCAGAGTAAAATCTTTTTTTTTTTTTACTGTCCATGCTTTTCTCCAACCTTTGATAGTCCTTAACCCTTTCATTGTCAATTGTCTTCATATTTTATGACCATTCGGTATTCCTGCATGTTCCTTGCAAAGTTTATTTAAGTTTAGAGCTCTAGAATTCTTCGCTCGCGCTTCATGCTCGATTGTTTTTAGGTTTCAAAATCATTTTAGGAGGACCGAAAAAAATGTATTATTTTCCTATAAAAAAATAATCCGATGCATACAACTCCCAAAACACTTTGTGCAATAGGCCTTTTGACACCCGAAGGTAAGGCATTTTCTATTGAACCTTCGCTGATAACGAAATCTGTATTCATGATTCTTAAATGCAAGATAATTCGGGTGGTGCAAGAACTAAAAAAAAAAAAAAAAAAAGTTTTTCTAGTCTCACGTGCTCATTGAAGCATGAATTTTTAAACAAGTGCCTTAGGATCATTGACACATGTCCAAAGGTTCTAAACATAACCCCAAAAATGTTATTGAAATGATTTTCAGTGCCTAAAATTACTGCAATGCCTGATCATTATTAAAAAGGCCTATTTTTTTAAAGTGTTCATTCAACTGTGAATTGTTAGAAAAAGTTGAAATACACTTCCAAAACAGGGATTCAATCATATTTGATCGAATATACCACGACAAAATTCACAAAAACTGTAGTTTTTGCAATTTTAACCCAGTGCTCACTCAACCGTGGAATTTGACCATGAACTCATTTTGTATGTTAGGTCACACATGCGGCATTTTTTTTGACAAACATGATGTTAAATTGTTTGAATATTGTTCCGAAATCATTAATCGAAGTTGTGATAATGGCCTTGTGAACTTCAAAAAATGAGATTCTTTTATTCAACCATTACTCACCGAAGCATGACATGAAGATTCTTCTTAAAAATCAGTCACCTGGTAGGTAATAACATTACCTACACGGACATATAATTAATTTTTTACAATTCCTCCTGGTTTAAAAATGATTGATATCTGAAATAGGGGGAACTTACTTTTTGTGTTGTGTTTATTATTGATAAAGAGAGGAGAAACTGTTAATTTGTAATTACAAAAACAATTGGTTCGTTATGACAAATACATTGCCGTAGCCAAATTGTAATGTAGTGTGATCATTCCCCTTACCCTTTTCAGTGCCTTGTAAGGTGGAAAACCTGTCAGAGACTCGAGCTACCAACGATACTGTCTCAGCAAGTTGGACTGCTCCTAGTGGAGTGTACGATGGTTTTAATGTGACATGTTCAGATGGGTCATTTACCGAACCACAAACTTTGGATGCAAACACAACAATTTTCACCTGCGCTAATCTTTCAACATGTGGAACTGACTACAAGGACGTTTTCTGTTTCATGCTATAACGTTTTTTGTAGGGCCATAAAAGGTTGCTTTAAAGGAACCAAGGTAGACAATCTCTACATCATAAGTTACATCGACCCTCCTCACATCAGGAGGTTTGCACTCTCCCAAAAGAAGAAACTCAAACATGAAAATGACCCACTCCACTCTCTCCCCAATGCCATGCTTCTAATAAAGCGATTAAGATAAAGGAATAGTTTTCTGCAGTCCAAGAAGCCCTTAACCAAAGCTCCCACAACCGTAGGCTAGACCTTTGGTCAACCAGTCTTGAGTTTGTAGCACACAGTGTCAGCACTAGCCCAAATGAGTCCCTCCCACTTGGTTCCGCTAACCTTGACTTTTCTGGCTCTGTCTTAATTGATTGTGGGCTAATGTCGGCCGTTGCAACTCATTAGTGACCATATGGTGGCATCAACACTGGAGGACGGCCATTATCCGAATGCGGAGAGGAGACCATGACTCATCTTCTACAATGCCCTCTTCTGCACAATCCCTGTTCCCAAGCTGATCCTAGTACTCTTTCGCCTAATGTGATCGTTTGCGTTTACTATTCAATGGGTAGAATCTGATTCAGATTCTACTTCTTCTGAGAATTATAAACATAGATTATGAGCTTTCAAATGTAACAAACATAATGATACAATCAAACAAAACAATGAGAGAAAAAAACTCGAGGAAAAAAAATTCTGATAGGATTTTATCTCTAGACAGATCAAGGTTTCGTCAACCGATTTGGTGAACACTCTATGTGAAAAAATATATACGCGTTTCCTTTTGCTCAACCAGTAGTGTCTATTTAGACCACAAATCCTTTCAAATTTTCAACTGTTCTTTTAGTGCCATGTAAGGAGGAAAACCTGACTGAGATTGGAGCTACAACACATTCTGTCTCAGCAAGTTGGACTGCTCCTAGTCGAGTTTACGATGGTTTTAATGTGACATGTTCAGATGGGTCATTTACCGAACCACAAACTTTGGATGCAAACACGACAAATTTCACCTGCGCTAATCTTTCAACATGTGGAGCTGACTACAACATGACAATCACGACATTGAGTAGGAACAAAGAGAGCGAGCCATGTTACATTACTATTACAGCAGGTAAGTAGGAAATCAATTGGATTGGCGTAATTCATCTATCGTATTGTATTTCGAATCGAATATCGCATACATTTTTTGTTTCATGCTATAAGGTTTTTTGTAGGGCCATAAAAGGTTGCTTTAAATGAACCAAGGTAGACAATCTCTACATCATAAGTTACATCGACCCTCCTCACATCAGGAGGTTTGCACTCTCCCAAAATAAGAAACTCAAACACGAAAATGACCCACTCCACTCTCTCCCCAATGCCATGCTTGTAATAAAGCGATTAAGATAAAGGAATAGTTTTCTGCAGTCCATGAAGCCCTTAACCAAAGCTCCCACAACCGTAGGCTAGACCTTTGGTCAACCAGTCTTGAGTTTGTAGCACACAGTGTCAGCACTAGCCCAAATGAGTCCCTCCCACTTGGTTCCGCTAACCTTGGCTTTTCTGGCTCTGTCTTAATTGATTGTGGGCTAATGTCGGCCGTTGCAACTCATTAGTGACCATATGGTGGCATCAACACTAAAGCACGGCCAGTATCCGAATGCGGAGAGGAGGAGACCATGACTCACCTTCTACAATGCCCTCTTCTGCACAATCCCTGTTCAAAAGCTGATCTACTACAATGCCCTCTTCTGCACAATCCCTGTTCAAGCTGATCTTAGTACTCTTTCGCCTAATGTGATCGTTTTGCGTTTACTATTCAATGGGTAGAATCTGATTCAGATTCTACTTCTTCTGAGAATTATAAACATAGATTATGAGCTTTCAAATGTAACAAACATAATGATACAATCAAACAAAACAATGAGAGAAAAAAACTCGAGGGAAAAAATTCTGATAGAGATTTCTATCTCTAGACAGATCAAAGTTTCGTCAACCGATTTGGTGAACACTCTATGTGAAAAAAAATATACGCGTTTCCTTTTGCTCAACCCAGTAGTGTCTTTTAGACCACAAATCCTTTCAAATTTTCAACTGTTCTTTTAGTGCCATGTAAGGTGGAAAACCTGACTGAGATTGGAGCTACAACACACATTCTGTCTCAGCAAGTGGACTGCTCCTAGTGGAGTGTACGATGGTTTTAATGTGACATGTTCAGATGGGTCATTTACCGAACCACAAACTTTGGATGCAAACACGACAAATTTCACCTGCGCTAATCTTTCAACATGTGGAGCTGACTACAACATGACAATCACGACATTGAGTGGGAACAAAGAGAGCGAGCCATGTTACATTACTATTACAGCAGGTAAGTAGGAAATCAATTGGATTGCGTAATTCATCTATCGTATTGTATATTCGAATCGAATATCGCATACATTTTCTGTTCATGCTATAAGGTTTTTGTAGGGCCATAAAAGGTGCTTTAAACGAACCAAGTAGACAATCTCTACATCATAAGTTACATCGACCCTCCTCACATTAGGAGGTTTGCACTCTCCCAAAATAAGAAACTCAAACACGAAAATGACCCACTCCACTCTCTCCCCAATGCCATGCTTGTAATAAAGCGATTAAGATAAAGGAATAGTTTCTGCAGTCCATGAAGCCCTTAACCAAAGCTCCCACAACCGTAGGCTAGACCTTTTGGTCAACCAGTCTTGAGTTTGTAGCACACAGTGTCAGCACTACCCAAATGAGTCCCTCCCACTTTTGTTCCCTATAACCTTAGCTTTTCTGGCTCTGTCTTAATTTGATTGTGGGCTGATGTCGGCCGTTGCAACTCTCATTTAATGACCATATTGAAGTGGCATCAAACACTGAAGAGCGGCCATATATCCGAATCGCGGGAGGAGGAGACCCATGACTCACCTTCTACAATGCCCTCTTCTGCACAATCCCTGTTCCCAAAGCTGATCTTAGTACTCTTTCGCCCATAATGTGATCGTTTGCGTTTACTATTCAAATGGGTAGAATCTGATTCAGATTTATTATTCTTCGTAGAATTATAAACATAGATTATGAGCTTCTAAAATGTAACAAACATAATGATACAATCAAAACAAAACAATGAGAGAAAAAAACTCGAGACGAAAACAATTCATGCATAGGGATTTTTATCTTCTAGACGACAATCAAAGTTTCGTCAACCCGATTTGGTGAACACTCTATGTGAAAAAATATACGACTGCTGTTCCTTTTGCCTCAACCAAGTAGTGTCTCATTTAGACTCACAAATCCTTTCAAATATTCAACACTGTCCTTTAGTGCCATGTAAGGTGGAAAACCTGAACTGAAGATTGGAGCTACAACACATTCTGTCTCCAGCCCAAGTATGGGACCTGCCTCCTAAGTGGATGTGTACCGATGGTTTTTTAATGCTTGACATGTTCACGATGCCCGCTGTCATTTACCGAACCAACACACAAACTTGGAATCCGCAAAAACGACATAATTCACAGACTGCGCTAATCTTCAACACTGTGGAAGCTGGACTAACAACCATGCACAAAGTCACGACATTTATATGGAAACAACGAGACACGCGAGACATGTTACATTACTATTTACAGCAGTTAAGTAAAGGAAATCAACTGGATATGGCCTAAATTCACTATCTGTTTGTATTCTCAGAATTCGAAATTCGACTACTACATTTTCTGTTCCATAAGCAGAGGTTTTTGTAGCATAAGTGCCAAATAAAAACAGGGTTTAGTCTTTAACACGAACCAAGGTAGACCAACCTCTACATCCCAAAAAAAGAAACTCAAACACGAAAATGACCCACTCCACTCTCTTCCCAATGCCATGCTTGTAATAGAGCGATTAAGATAAAGGAATAGTTTTCTGCAGTCCATGAAGCCCTTAACCAAAGCTCCCACAACCGTAGGCTAGACCTTTGGTCAACCAGTCTTGAGTTTGTAGCCCACAGTGTCAGCACTAGCCCAAATGAGTCCCTCCCACTTGGTTCCGCTAACCTTGTCTTTTCTGGCTCTGTCTTAATTGATTGTGGGCTAATGTCGGCCGTTGCAACTCATTAATGACCATATGGTGGCATCAACACTGGTGGACGGCCATTATCCGAATGCGGAGAGGAGACCATGGCTCACCTTCTACAATGCCCTCTTCTGCACAATCCCTGTTCCCAAGCTGATCTTAGTACTCTTTCGCCTAATGTGATCGTTTGCGTTTACTATTCAATGGGTAGAATCTGATTCAGACTCTACTTCTTCTGAGAAGTATATACATAGATTATGAGCTTTCAAATGTAACAAACATAATGATACAATCAAACAGAACAATGAGAGAAAAAACTCGAGGGAAAAAAATTCTGATAGGATTTTATCTCTAGACAGATCAAAGTTTTGTCAACCGATTTGGTGAACACTCTATGTGAAAAAATATACGCGTTTCCTTTTGCTCAACCAGTTGTGTCTATTTAGACCACAAATCCTTTCAAGTTTTCAACTGTTCTTTTAGTGCCATGTAAGGTGGAAAACCTGACTGAGATTGGAGCTACAACACATTCTGTCTCAGCAAGTTGGACTGCTCCTAGTGGAGTGTACGATGGTTTTCATGTGACATGTTCAGATGGGTCATTTACCGAACCACAAACTTTGGATGCAAACACGATAATTTTCACCTGCGATAATCTTTCAACATGTGGAGCTGACTACAACATGACAATCACGACATTGAGTGGGAACAAAGAGAGCGAGCCATGTTACATTACTATTACAGCAGGTAAGTAGGAAATCAATTGGACTGGCGTAATTCATCTATCGTATTGTATTTCGAATCGAATATCGCATACGTTTTCTGTTTCATGCTATAAGGATTTTTGTAGGGCCATAAAAGGTTGCTTTAAACGAACCAAGGTAGACAATCTCTACATCAAAAGTTGCATCGACCCTCCTCACATCAGGAGGTTTGCACTCTCCAAAAAAAAGAAACTCAAACAAGAAAATGACCCACTCCTCTCTCTCCCCAATGCCATGCTTGTAATAAAGCGATTAAGATAAAGGAATAGTTTTCTGCAGTCCATGAAGCCCTTAACCAAAGCTCCCACAACCGTAGGCTAGACCTTTGGTCAACCAGTCTTGATTTTGTAGCACACAGTGTCAGCACTAGCCCAAATGAGTCCCTCCCACTTGGTTCCGCTAACCTTGTCTTTTCTGGCTCTGTCTTAATTGATTGTGGGCTAATGTCGGCCGTTGCAACTCATTAATGACCATATGGTGGCATCAACACTGGAGATAGGCCATTATCCGAATGCGGAGAGGAAGAGACTATGACTCACCTTCTGCAATGCCTTCTTCTGCACAATCCCTGTTCCCAAGCTGATCTTAGTACTCTTTCGCCTAATGTGATCGCTTGCGTTCACTATTCAATGGGTAGAATCTGAATCAGATTTTAATCCTTCTGAGACTTATAAACATAGATTATGAGCTTTCAAATGTAACAGACATAATGATACAATCAAACAAAACAATGAGAGAAAAAACTCGATGAAAAAATTCTGATATGATTTTATCTCTAGACAGATCAAAGTTTCGTCAACTGATTTGGTGAACTCTCTATGTGAAAAAAAATATACGCGTTTCCATTTGCTCAACCAGTAGTGTCTACGTAGAACACTAATCCTTTCAAGTTTTCAACTGTTCTTTCAGTGCCATGTAAGGTGGAAAACCTGACCGAATCTGGAGCTACCATAGATTCAGTCTCTGCAAGTTGGACTGCTCCAAGTGGAGTGTACGATGGCTTTAATGTGACATGTTCAGATGGGTCAAATACTGAAACACAATCTTCGGATGCAAACACAAGAAGTTTCAACTGTACTGGTCAACCTACTTGTGGAGCAGATTTCAACATGACATTTACAACATTAAGTGGGAACAAAGAGAGCGAGCCATGTCATATTACAATAACAGCAGGTAAGTAAATAACAGGATGTTACCAACTTGAAAAATGTAGGCGTTCCTATTTTTCATTTTTATTTTCTTTTCATTTTTGATCTTAGAGCACTCGTTTTTGTCAATTTATCATGATTTTGGTGCTTTTAATACTAAATCAACATTGATTATATATCTAATCATTGTCTTTTTCAGTACCTTGTAAAGTGGAAAACCTGACCGAATCTGGAGCTACAATCGATTCTGTCTCAGCGAGTTGGACTGCTCCCAGTGGAGTGTACGATGGTTTTAATGTAACATGTTCAAATGGGTCATTTATTACCGACTCTCAAACTTTGAATGCAAGCACGACAGATGTTAACTGTACCGATCTATCGAACCCTGGAGGAAACTATACCATCACAGTCTGGACATTGAGTGGAAGAAAGAAAAGCGAGCTATGTGCAATAGTAATAACAGCAAGTAAGATGACCCATTTGCTTTATCTGTTTTTAAAAGATATTAGAAAAAAAAAAATTCCGGATATCACATTCTATAACATTTTAAATTATTATTTTTAATTGACTCAGATAGGAAGACATAAACTTATTTTATTAAAGATGACATTCGTGATAAGCTGGGACCCCCCCCCCTTTTTTTTTAAACATTTTTTTTAAAAACACATTTTTGCTCGATGGTGTCAAGAAATTCAATAATTCAGTTAAAGTCATATTCTTAAAGCCCATAATCCCATCGATATGACAAAATTGACCTTCGCTTTATTTTTGTTATCATTACGACTTCAGGTTCAGTGTTCACAAGCACTGAGATACCTTCTACACCAATGACGTCGACAGTACCTACTACCAGTTCGACTAATGGTATATCTACAATGGAAACGACTTTTACCCCGACTACCAGTCCAAATGATAGTACATTTACCATGGAAACGACTTTTACCTCTACTACCAGTCCAAATGATAGTATATCTACCATGGAAACGACTTTTACCACTACTACCAGTCCAAATGATAGTATATCTACCATGGAAAACGACTTTTACCACTACTACCAGTCCAAATGATAGTATATCTACCATATGGAAACGACCTTAACCCTATACCAGTCCAAATGATAGTATATCTACCATGAAACGACCTTTTACCTCATAACCAGTCCAATGATAGTATATTTACCATGGAAACGACTTTACCTCTACTACCAGTCCAATATGATAGTATATCTACCATGGAAACGACTTTACCCTACTCACAGTCCCAAATGATAGTATATCTACCATGGAAACGACCTTTAACCCTACTACCAGTCCAAATGATAGTATATCTACCATGGAAACGCTTTACACTACTACCATCCAAATGATAGTATACTACCATGGAAACGAACTTTTACCACTTACCAGTCCAAATGATAGTATATCTACCATGGAAACGACCTTTAACCCTACTACCAGTCAATGATGTATATCTACCATGGAAACGACTTTACCACTTCACCTCCAAATGATAGTACATCTACAATGGAAACTGCCTTTACCCGACTACCAGTCCAAATTATAGTACATTTACCATGGAAACGACTTTTACCACTACTTCCAGTCCAATGAATAGTATATCTACCATGGAAACACTTTTACCCCTACTACAGTCCAAATGATAGTACATTTACCATGGAACAACTTTAACCCTACTACCAGTCCAAATGATATACATCTACCATGGAACGGCTTTTAACCCTACTACCAGTCCACAATGATAGTACATCTACCATGGAACGGCTTTAAGCCCTACTACCAGTCCAAATGATAGTAAGATCTACCATGGAAATGACCTTTAGCCCTACTACCAGTCCAAATGATAGTACATCTACCATGGAAACGGCCTTTAGCCATACTACCAGTCCAAATGATAGTACATCTACCATGGAAACAACCTT
>CALNVZ010003426.1:48036029-48054879 GCA_940671915.1 Paracentrotus lividus
TTCTCCCAGTTCTACTGCTGGCGCATCTACTATGGATACTTCTTCTACCCCTTCTCCCAGTTCGACTGATGGTGCATCTACCATGGATACTTCTTCTATCCCTTCTCCCAGTTCGACTGATGGTATATCTACCATGGATACTTCTTCTACCCCTCCTCCTAGTTCGACTGATGGTTTATCTACCATGGATACTTCTTCTACCCCTTCTCCCAGTTCGACAGAGGGTGCATCTACCATTGATTCTTCTTCTACCCTTTCCCCCAGTTTGACTGATGTTGCAGCTACCATGAATAGTTCCCTAATTCCTACTACCAGTCCAACTGATGATACATCTAGTATATATACCACCAGCACATCAGTAACTTCGACTACCGAGTCCTCTAGTGCAACAGCCAGAATACCAGCTACCACTACAACTGCTACTTCAACTTTTACATCTTCCACTACAACTTCAAGTCCACTTGGGACCAGTCCAACAGGTGTTCCAGATACCACACCTTCTGTTCCTTCACCTAGTACATTAACTACCGGCACAGATTCTTCCACTACACCTACCACTACACAGGGTAATCTTTATACCTCCGCATTTTCTGAATAATAAACAATCACTTTGTATTTGTGCGGTGCTGTTTAGCGATTTCATATTTTTACCCTGATGTAAAATTTGATATTTCACGGAATGTGATGGGGAAAGAGTGTTTGCGGGGGTAACCTCAATTGTTTGTATATTTAGTAAGCTTATAGTTTCATTTTGATCATGCTAGCGTGTACAAGTCAATTTGTTGTAGCAAGGTGTACAATGTGGCATTGAATGCTTGCCTTATTTAGCAGGTAATTATTGCAGGTAATATGGGCATTCCAAAATGGTGTAAATGATTATGGTACTTAGTATTGGGATGAGGCATCAATCTCTTTGCTTCGCTTTTTGGGGGTATATTCACAGTATATGATTAATGTAAAATAACTTTTAGGCCTATATTGATTTGTATAATGAAAATAATATTTAAAAAATATTTTAAAAAATGATATGGTCATGTATTATGAACTCACCACCCAAGTTGGGTGGTGCTGTTACGCTTTTTGCTATTTTTCAGCAATAATTTGTCAATATTTTACAAAGTAAGTTTATGTAACAAATTTGATCTCATTTTGAAGCTATGTTACTGTGCTAGCTTCCTGTGAAGTTTCATTGTTCTGGGTAACATTCTGGTGGAGTTACAATGGTTTCAGTTTGGGAAAGTAGGGGTGGTGCTGGAAGCGGCACTGCCAGAAGCGGCGCCTCCTGTACAAAGTCGATGGGAAATTTTACATTTTGTGCGCTTGATTTGGGGAAAAACTTGAATTTCTCTGCAAATTTTTAGCTTTATGACTTGAAATGTTGGTACAACTGAAGCTTAATAAATGCTTTATTACATGAAATCGAAGAAAAATCGAATTGAATGCATTTCGGGGCCCAATTGTCAAACAGCGATTGCTTCATTGACCTTTCATGGTATTAAAGCCAGTTTACTAAGCTTCAGTTTGGTAACCACAATTCACGTCATAAGCCATGTTACAATAGTACCCAGGAACCAGCGTGCGGATCCAAGAAAATTCGATTGATGCATTTTCCGGGGGCCTGTTGAGCCCTCAAATGTAAAAATCGCCCACTAATGTAAAATGCCCTCAAAATGCCCTCCAAAATGTCTCAACACGTCAACCACATATTGTATAAAATTGCCCTCAAATGCACAAACACGTCAACCACGAATGTAAAAATGCCCTCAATGTAACAACACATCCACCACAAATGTAAATGCCCTCAAATGTCACACTTCAAATAAATGTAAAATGACCACTTATGTTCATAACATTTGACCGCAATGTAAAAGTTTCATTTAAACTACACTAATGTCTACATGTACGCACTCACAATGTAAAAAACTCATTAATGTATTATAACAATGAGGAATGTTGCTAAATGGAACAAAATATTTCAATTACGATTATAGCATAATACATAGTATAAAGAAGATTTTATAAAATACTTTCAATTATGTATTAATGTTTCATTCATTCATTATGTTTTCATTCATTCATTATGTTTTATAAAACAAGAGATTAATAAAAGACGGGGTATGGAATTATCCTAAAAATATTGCAGCCATTTTCGGGGCATTCTTTTAATTCTTTGTGATGCCAAAAATTGTAACTTTCCGTTAAGTCTCAGCGAAATACTGCGTTTATTATGGTAGTCTTTGTTTGATGCCGTATACTTCCACCTGTGTGGCATAAGCGTCCCATTTATTGCGAAACGACCCTCCCCATAGGCTCTTGAAGGAAAGGTGTAGATCGAGCGGGATATGCACCCTGCCCCGCCCCCCCTCCATAGCGGATTCATGCACGAATTTCAGACTCCGCTACTCACATAGTCATGACAGTTATAGTGCTAGTAGGCATTAGTTTTTCAAGAAAAATGTTTGTTTAACGCCATAATTATTGGTCAGCTTGATTTTGAATAAATATGTTGAATTGGCAATTTCCACTATTATTTTCCGTAAAACAGTCCAGATCGATGGAATAGAGGCTGCTCATGTAATAACATGAACAACAAAAAGACGCTGTATCATGCTCCCAAATAAGAATTTACCCATTTTTTGACTCAGTTTATATCCTAAAAAAGCGGACTCAGTGACTTTCAAAATGTGCCTTTTTTAATGGTGTTCAAATCACCGCATTACCATATTGGAATCATGCCGATTTTTACAGCACAAGCTGGCCAAGATAGTTTGATAAACATTACCAAGTAAATCTTGTTTCTGGACACTCCCCCGTTTTAAACGTTAATCGTGTGGGTGTGTATGTGTGATTGTATATGTGATTGGTAGTGTATGTGCCTTGTGTGTGAGTGTGGCATGGTTGTGCTACATACTGGAAGTATGCATGTGTGTAATATTAATTAGAAATTTGTTCCCTTGTAATAATTCCGCATTATTGATACATGGAATGAAATTTTTACATTTGCGGTTTGACATGTTTCAGACATTAGTGGTTAAAATGAAAACTTTTTACATTTGTGGTGCGACATGTTATGACATTACTGGTCATTTTACATTGTGGTTGCGTGTTTGACATTTGAGGGCATTTTTACATTTGTGGTTGACGTGTTGTGACATATTGGGGCATTTTTACATTTCTGGTTGAGCGTGTTGTGACTTTTGGGCAATTTTTACATTTGTGGTTGACGTGTTGTGGACATTTCTGAGGGCATTTTTTACATTAGTGGGGCAATTTTACATTTGAGGGCTCAACAGGCCCAATTCCGGGTACAAAGAGCTGCTTTTGTTCCCAGACAATTGGCCCGAAAATGCATCAATTCTATTTTCTTCGATCCACGCCTGAGGAAGAACTCAACAATAGTTATTTGACTAACAAAGGCAATGCCTCCCTGTACAAAGTCATTAGCAATTTGTAGCAGTATTGTAGTTCCTTTGAAATAACTGCAATATCTCTGCCAAATTTTAGCCTATGATTGTGAATTTAGCACCAATTGAAGCTTTAAAACTGCTTCATACTATCATATCACTTTAACAAATATTTTGATGAGACTGTGCCAAGCAGTACCTTGGCAGGACCCACCTGCCCTCTCATCGAATTTGAAAAAAAGCATGATTTCCAAATATCGATGGCTAAATTTCAGATTCGATCACTATTTGTTCATTTTCTTTAAGCTTTTAAAACCATATATGAATATATACCTGTTTGAAAGGTCTTATTATTTCTCTACGAGAACTTAATATATTATCTAATATTTAGATGGAATTTAGCATCGACTTGACCCAATTAAAGAAGAAATTAAAAATTGAAAAAATAACACTAACTAAGATTCCTTGAATGTTATTTGGGCACATAATTAACTTTTTTATCTTGCCACCATACACGTTGTTTAATTTTTCAATGCCATGATTTAGATTCCGTTGAGGAATTTCCTTTCGAAAAATGTTATAGTATTTGAATATTATTTGAAGTCAGTGATACATTTTCCGAGGATGAACAGGGTCTTTGAGAGTGCAATTTTGGCATTGTAACGCAAAAGGCGGCGATGACTCCTATAACTACACCGGCACATTAACAAAATTACTAAACATATGAAATAGTATAGCGTCAAACGAATTTACTTATATTTCAAATGATATCTTTAATAGCGACTTAAATGATGTGTCTCTCTAAAGACAAATGGTTCTAAGAACATATCAGACGATGTTAGTATCATTTGAGTCATTTCTAAAAACTATAAATTAAATACATTATGCCCAGATTACCTGCAATGCAGGTAATCTGGGCACTTTGTGTTATGACGTCAACATTTAATATTGCAGACAGCGGCTGTTGCTCGAAATGTTTTTACTCACAATAAAATTATTAGGAAGCAGTATTGTTGATTCATATAAACAAAGATTAGACTGTGTGTCATTTTGTAAATCTTTACTTGCGAATTAGGCAAATGAGTTTAGGGGCCATATTACACGGCGATGATCTATAAACTCCGACGTATCGAAAATTTAGATAATGATCTGTTACGAAAGAGATTGTTCATGCATGTATCACTAACAAGTAAGACTACTGTAATGGTCTACTGTATGGAATCCCTGACTCTCAAATGATAAAAAATTCACAACGGGTGCTAGGCTAATTTGAGGGAATTACATTGGTTTCCAATACGTAAGAAAATATTAATACATAAGAAAATTTCATTGAGACCATGTTTAAATGTACAAACTCACAGGTCGAATTGTTGATGGTATGCATATTGATCTGAATTTATAGCTAATTCAGCTGGACTATTGTTTACAATATAATTCACCTTCACACCAGAAAAGGGTAATGTTATATGCACTGAAATAATGTTAAACCAAAACTGTACTGATACAACTATCCTAAACTATTCATATGGTATGTTCAATGACGAAACATTACTCATCATAGTAAAACAAGATATTTATGTCACTCATTAATGTTCGGTACACAATTAATTTCTTTTAAGCTTTAACTCAAATATAAATAATGTTATGCTCTCATAGCAGATATAATATGAAATAGTGATTTTCGAATCCATGTCTCCAATGGTGGCAACATAATGCAGATTATGTGAACAATGTTTACATTCTGTACAATGTAGCTCGCTGGTATACATACTGGACAATAACTTGGCTCAGGCAGGTAATTCGATTCTTAGTCTTTCACATGATAGTTTCAACTGGAACTATTGTTTACAATACAAACTACAAACCAGAAAAGGGTATATTTTTATATGCGAACTGGAATAATATTAAAAAATAAAGAAAAAAGAAAAGAAGTAAAAGGAAAAGAAAAACAAAAAAAAAAAATAAAGAAACGAAAAGAAAAGAAATAGAAAAAATAAAAAAGAAAAAAAAGAAAAAGGAAAGACAGAATAAAAACTGAAAAAAAAAAAAATAAACAAAAAAAAAAAAAGAAAAAAAAAAAAGAAAGCGAAACAGTACTGAGTACAACTATCATTAAACTATTCATATAGTGATTAGAAGTTGCAGAGGATATGATTTAATGACTGATATTAACTCATCATAGTAAAACAAGATATTTCTGTCACTCATTAATAATCGGTGCACAATTCATTTCTTGTAAGATTTAACTCAATAAAAAATGTTTTGCTCAATACAGAATATAGATGAATGTGCTTCGAATCCCTGTCTCAATAAGGGAGTTTCCAGATACAATCTGCGCATCGCGAGTCTCCGATATCCACTTTCGGGGTCAGCGCAAATGTACATAAAATGCGGCGACTACAGTACCACCATGGGTCAACAACGTACGGCATATCTACAAATTCTTATCAGACAAAAATCTAGCTGTATATTTCTTTTTGTCGGTTTTTCCTTCTCGTTTGCCATGTTGAATAATATGATGAGATATTTTCATGACTTTATTTAGCGTTTCCTCCAGAAGTTGCAAAAACATCGACTGGTGTACTTATGCACACCGGTCTGAATATCGAGATTTCAAGCCCGTTGGTTTCGGCGAACTCAATGCCGCTTTGCCGTACGCGAGTTGGTAACTTACAAATTTCGCTTTCAGTTGAGAAAAGAGATCAAATAAACATGGTATCAATAAAGATAGAGTAAGGTATAAAGTATACATTGTCTATCTCATCATTAATTTCGGTACACAATTAAATTTCTTTTAAGATTTATACTCAATAAATAATTTTTTGCTCATTACAGATATAGATGATGTTCTCGCAATCCCTGTTTAAATGATGGAACATGTATGGATGGAGTTGACATGTTTACCTGTGTCTGTGTCCTGGTTACACTGGTACTAATTGCTCAACAGGTACGTTTTCCTTTTATTTTTACAGTAATTTTGAATTGTGAAATAAATGTGATATTTTTACCTCAACACGCCAAAAATATCCTTCAAACAGGAACTATAATGGGTAAGTTATGAACCTAATGATTTGTCCTTTTTTAGGGGTGGGGCCTCATATAATATTATATATATATAAAAAGACTGAAATATTCATAACATCCATCGAATTGCCTGTTTCAGAATGGCAATTTCGCATAATTTATTTTATGAAAAAATACTAATTCCTGGTTTGAATTGTGCAAGGTATGTATATCGATGTGAAGGACTGGCAAAAACCACTCATTGTTTTATTTAGAATGCATTTTACATCGGAAACAGACAAAAACTGTCTTTTTGCCCTAATAGAAACGAAAAGCAAATCTACAATTACCATCAAGATATTGTTCATAATAGTATGATTCACTGACGGAATTCTCAATTGAATTGAAACAGCAATTAATGTGAAGTTTATTATATATTTATACTTTTTATTCAAATGCTGTTTTGCTCAATACAGATGTAGATGATGTTCTCCGATCCCTTGTTTAAATGATGGAACCTGTATGGATGGAGTTGACATGTTTACCTGTATGTGTGCTCCTGGTTACAAACTGAGATACTAATTGCCAAAAGGTACATTTTTTCCTTACATTTGAAATAGTTTTGAACTGTTCAGTGGTGTTTTCCGCACTGCAGTCTGAATGTAAGTCAACATTAAACGATTTGTATAGACCTGGTCAGTTTGTCACGGACGGACATTTTTGCAAATTTTCAAAGTTTGACAGCCTGTGAAAAGTTAAATTAATAGAAATATTGAACTTTTCTGTGTTTATAGTGGAGGGTACCACTGGAGTATGCAAATGTGGCAACATTTTGTTGCATGGATACATGCTAAGAATAGAATCCTTTAAATGTTCAATGTCACGGACGGACGGGATAGAAATGGGGTTTCCCCGACTTTCATAGCTCTTTTGACATATCTATCTAAAATAATTGCCAATGTTAAAAAACAATAACATATCATACAATAGCCAGTAATTTTACTTCGCTGCCATGTAAAAATAATTTTGATAAAAGCTCCATTTTTTTGATTGACGGCTAAAAACATTTTGTCACGGACGGACATTTTCAGTGTCACGGACGGACATTTGGTGTCACGGACGGACATCATAGGGAAACTGTTGCAGAAATCAACTTTTCCGTCAAAGGATATTAAAATTCCATGGTAATACAATTCAACAACCAATCAAGAAGAAGGTTTTAAAGTCAAACGCAGATCAAGGGGGTCCTTCCCCCGACCCCGACCCCCCCCCCCCCACCAAAAAAAAAAAAATAAATATAATAAATAAATAAATGAATAATAAACAATAAAAATGAAATGAATGAAAAACCCTCGACTACCCAATGGCTGTTATTTAAATAAGGATGACACATTTGGCGGACGAAGGTCATTTTTCACACCTACCCCCCCCCCCCCGGAGTAATTTTCACTGATGTGACCTCAAAATTTTTTATTGTACGTTTTGCTTGTCCTGTAATTCACTGTATTACAATTCGATAAATAATCGGAATTAAGGTTTGCAAGTCAAACGTGGATCAAGGGTGTCCTGGTGGGCCCACCTCACCCCCCAAAAAAAAAACAAAAAAAAAATAAAAAAAATGGCATAGCCCTACCCAATAATTTTTTATTATTATTTTTGTTTTTTTAATAAGGATGACATATTGGACGGGCGAAGGTCTTTTTTTTTATCTGCCACCCTACCCCCTCCCCAAGAGCAGTGAGAGGTGAACATTTTAAGTGTACTTTTTGCTGGATTGGCGTATCATGCAAACTTTGTTTGTCCAAATTAAAGTCTTTAAAAAAATCGGGAAATCCTGGATATAAATAAACAATCATGTACTTGTATGTGTGTTATTATAGAGAATTTTGGTGTGCATGTGGGGGGGGGGGGTAATGTACTGATTGCGATCTCATGCCATCTAATTTGAATGAAATTAAGGGTTTAATTCAAGATAATTACCTGGATTAATTGAAATTAATTAATTTCACCCAAAACCAGTGCAGCATATTGCATTTAAGTACTGATTTGTCGCGTCCGTGACAAAAAATGTCACGGAGCGACAAAATTTCAATTTCATATGAAATAAATGCAGCACAATTGATAAATGTTATAATTCATACATAGCAAAGGTCTTATAATGGGGAATAGCTTTACATGATTTTAATTTCAAAAAAGCAATAACAAAGGGAGAAATACTTTTGTTCTGTTTTTTTGTCACGGACGGACATTTTTTTTGTCAAAATGTTTTAAATTTATCGCACAAAAAATTATTTCCCGCGGTTTATAATTTCTATTGTTTTCTTGTTTTGTTTAGAAATACTTTCAACCTCTCTGTATCAGTAAAGAAAACTTATTTTATTTTTACTGAAAATGTCCGTCCGTGACATTATTTTTAGGCACCCCCGTAGAAAAATAATATATTTCAAGGGCTTCTCATCATTGCATGTCTCTGAAAATCATATTTTAACAACTTCAGATGTTAGTCTAAATCCTGAAAATACTTTCATCCCCTAAATCTTGATATGAAATTTTCACCCCAGTGCTCACTCTTAACTGACCAGGCTCTATAATTATAATGGAAAATGGTCTGCGTTTTAAGTGAAGAGTGATTAAATTTAATCATGTTCATTGGAGTATCCGTTTCAGAATAATAAATCTTGCACCATGTATTGTATTTAACCAGTAATGCCCAAAGGAAAATAAAGTCTAGACTTACCCAGGGAGCAAAACCCCATATTTTGGAAGGAGCTGACATGTCGAGATATAAAAAGTAGTCCTATCTGGGATGGTTGTATAGACCCTATCCAACATCGCTAGGGCGGACTACTCTTCAGATCAGCTGCAGGAGGGTCCCTACAGGTGGGGGCGTCCGAAATAGCCGCCCCTTTTACAAATATTAGCATTCTGAACAAAAATGTTTGAAGCAGAGTTTCAAATACATTGAATTTGGTATAAAATTAAAGATAATGAAATTTTCTACGATTTGGTACTATTTTCAATAAAAATCATGTTCAGTAAAGGTAAAATTTTAAGCGTTAAACTGGATTTTTCTCATTTTTTTCAAAAAATAAAATTTTATCTATTTATTGTTTTATCTCGTGTAATAATCATGTCAAGACCTGAAGCGCGAAACTTTTTAGAAATGTGCCCCAATGTATTGACAAGAGTATGTAAAAAAGGAAAAGTAATACCCTCTTCCAATAAAAAGATATAACGCTATAAAGTTACAACTGCAATATACGGAAAAACGACGTTTTTTGCCCCATTTATGTGGAAAGCCCATACATACACGTGTAATACCCTATTACAGTGCGCGCATGTGTATTGCACGGCGTGATCTAACAATTATTACAGGAATATGCAAGTTTCCATAAAGGTTAATAAAGAACCCTATGTTAGAATGGATTTCTCGACCAATTTGTTGTGAAGAGGGAGGGGATGGGGGGGGGGGGGGTCATGAACACGGGACCAATTTGGGGGGCGGCAGATTTTAATATTATAATCTTATTTTTAATCAAATTAATGAAATTGTGCTTGTGCAATATATCGGTTGCTATTTGGCGAATGGAAAAGGGCTGATTGCAGTCACAGTTATGTTTGTTGGGTTTTATTTTGCTAAAGGTTACACTGATAATAAAGGTCCTGCACATGATTATCCAAACACATGAACAGTAGGCCTACATTATATAAATGTGAAATGAACAATAATCCTATAACACAATAGACAAACAAAGTTAATGTGAGTAAACAATAAACAAGACGGTACAGATAATTCACATCCAACGAATAAAATATTAAAAAACATCTGACTTTAACAGAGTTATAAATTATTTGTTTGCCTATTAATACAGAAAACCACGTATCCCCAGGGGCCGCGGGGTCGGGGATGGGGCTGGGGGCTGCAGCCCCCACATTTGTCATTAAACGTGTACAAAAACGCAAAAATGGCCATAGGGCTGCCTAGATTGGTGATTTTTAGCCTGTTCAGCCCCCCCCCCCCTCCACCAATTTCGGCTCAGCCCCTCCATTTTCACAACCGCTCCCCGGGCCCCGCCCTCTCCCCCAGAAGATTTTCTTACAGGCTGTGATCAAACAGATTTTGGATTATAAAATGTATATTATAAGGGTAAATCTAACAACCTAATATTATGATGGATTTATCACTCAACATGTTGATGTGATCTACAAACAGGGCCTGTGCACTTTGGAAGTAGCCACTATTATTATTATGCCACTATTATTATTATTGTTGTTATTATTATTATTATTATATCGTTGATCTTTTCTTTAAATACAATAATATTAGCCTGGAGCACGTCACTTCAAAGACTTATGAGCTAATCATGTGATATTATATTATACAATCAATTATTCAATCATTCTGCTATAAGGGTTTGGAAATTCGGCCCAGATGAATGGGTTGCAAAGCTAAAATAAGTTCCTTTTTTGAAGGAGGGGAAAGAAAGGTTAGACATAGAATTAGGAGACCCCTTTATCATATTTTTCTTTGAACAGGTTCGCCATTATTATAATTAACCTGCATTACTGCAATTATGAGTCAAGTACATGAATTTAGCAATCGGGGTGTTGAGGATTAAATTTGAAAGTAGGGAGGGGGCACAGGGGAAAGGGCCGGGCACTTTTTCTGAAATGGTGGGTACTTTCAGCCAGTGGCGTAAAGAGCGGAGTATTAAAATTGGGAATAGACTGGGAACCAGACCCAGAAATTTGTCAAGAACATTTTGGGGCTTTAGTCCATACCAGTGGCGGATCCAGGATTTCATTACAGGGGCCTTTTTTTTTGGTGGCCTTCGGCCATCAAAGAGGTCATCTTGAATCAGCCATAGGGGTAAGGTTAGGGGCTCAATCGGCCCGCTTGTACATTTTCCTTTTTTTCTGGTCGACAACACACTTGAAATATATTTGTCTCTAGCATATCAGCAGGCGGAAGTTTGTTTGATTCAACCATGATGCTTGTGACCTCTTAATACGAGGTTGAGGAAAATTTGGGGTTTGAAAATTCATTAAAAAAGTGCTCTTTTTTAGATTTTTACAATTTCACAAGGTTTTGTTTAGAAAAAAGGAGCACTATTAATTGAGAAAAAGGAGGCACTATATATTACTATTAAAAGAGGTACATTTGTCATGTTTGTGATGCCTGAAAAAGTGGGGTGCACTGAACAACCTGCCCCTCCCCAGTTTCGCTTGTAGGCACCCTACTTGAGCTGGCCTATCGAAACAATCCGAAGAATATTGGTTTGGGTCTATACAACCATCCCATATAAGATATTCACGAAAACCAGCGATTTATCTTACCATTGTATACAAAACAGAGTATTTTATTTTTCCAAATAATCTCCTTTTCAGGAAATATAAAATACTCTGTTACCAAAAAGATACATTGTAAATGTATGCAAAATACACTTTTGGTCGTAAAGCTTGGATTTTATTATTATCATTATTATTATTATTATTATTTATTTATTATTATTATTATTATTATTATTATTTTATTATTATATTATTATTATTACTATTATTATTATTATATTATTATTAAGCTTCAGCCACATCATTTTGCTCTGGTTTGAAGTTTTATTTTTTACTCCAAAATCTGTTGATCACAGCCTGTAGAAAAACTTCTATATTAAAAATGCACATCCAATCAGGTACACATATTGGGGAGGGGGCAGGGGCGGAGCGTTTTTTTAAGTGGAGGGTAGCCGAAATGGGGGGGGGGCTGAACAGGCTAAAAATCAGAAATCTATGGCCATTTTCGCGTTTTGTATACGTTAACCTACAAAGTGGGGTGTGCAGCCCCAGCCCCACCCCTGGCTCCGCGGCCTTTGCCCCCCAAATTGGTCCTGTGTTTCATGACCCCCCCCCCATTCCATTCCCTTCACAAAAGATTGGTCGAGAGTCCCATCTTTTACCTTTATGGAAACTTGCATATTCATGTAATAATTGTTAGATCATGCAGTGCAATACACATGCGCGCACTGCGATAGGGTATTACACGTGTATGTATGGGTTTACCACATAAATGGGGCAAAAACGTCGTTTTTTCCGTACATTGCAGAGGTAACTTTATAGCGTTAAATCTTTTTATTGGAAAAGGGTATTACTTTTTCTTTTTCACACACTCTTGTCCATAGATTGGGGCACATTTCTGAAAAGTTTCGCTCTTTAGGTCTTGACATGATTATTACACGAGGTAAAACAATAAAAAGATAAAAATTTATTTTTTGAAAAAAAAAGAGAAAAATCAAGTTTAACGCTTAAAATTTTACCTTTACTGAATATGATTCTTATTAATATTAGTACCAAATCGTAGAAAATTTCATTATCTTTAATTTGATACCAAATTCAATGTATTTGACACTCTGCTTCAAACATTTTTGTTCAGAATGCTAATTTTTGTAAAAGGGGCGGCTATTTCGGACGCCCCCACCTGTAGGGACCCTCCTGCAGCTGATCTGAAGAGTAGTCCGCCCTAGTGATGTTGGTTAGGGTCCATACACCCATTCTAGATAGGACTACTTTTTATATCTCGACATGTCAGGTCCACCCTACTTGCTCCCTGGGTAACTATCAAAAACTGTTCACAGAGTACGTTCACTAACGCGAAGTTCTCAATCAAATCGAAAGAGCGAGAAATGTAAATTTTATTATATTATACTTAACCTTTTTCTTAAATGCTGATTTGCTCGATGCAGATATAAATGAATGTGCTCCAAATTCCTGTTTAAATGATGGAACATGTATGGATGGAATTAATGTGTTTACCAGTCCTGTACATTTGCTGCTGGTATTTTTACCCCCAAAATGACCCTTCTACCACCAACATTAAAACAATATTTTCGATACACCAATAAATCTCAATTGGAATGATGTCAATTTTCATCATTAGGGTGAAAGCAATGCTTTTCAAGACAGAAGCATTGTTTTCAGCAATCTTTCCACTAAGTTTTGAAAGTGGGAAAGTACAATAAGTATATATTGATTTTCTCTTTGCATATGGAGTTAATGGTGAATAAAAGAGGCAGATTCTTAAATATTCGGACCGAAGATTTAGTCACAACAAGTGAATTACTTGTTTCAGAGTGGTGAATTTTGTGTAATTAAGTTTATGTAATTGTGTTTAAATTGTGTTTTAATTTATGTTTAAACTGTGCATGGCATTGTTATTGATGGGAAGAACTAGCTAACAACCCCGAATTATTATTGTTTTTTTACAATACATTTTACCGCAGAACAGACCAAAATAGTTTATATGCCCTATTGATAATGAAAAGCAAATCCACAATTATCATCAAATAACGTTCATAGAGTACAATCATTTAATTAAATTGAAACAGTAATTATCTCATTTCATATTCTAACTTTTACTCAAATGCTGTTTTGCTCGATACAGATATAAATGAATGTGCTTCGGATCCCTGTTTAAATGGTGGAACATGTATGGATGGAGTAAACATGTTTACTTGTAAATGTGCTGATGATTACACTGGTAGATTTTGCGGTAAGTTTATATTTTACTTTTACATACAAAATATGATCTTTATATAATTCTTTAATAATGTATAACAGTTTAAAGGAGAAGGAAATCCTAGGATTGAATTAAATTGTACAAAACAGAAAAATCAAAGGAACATATTAATGAAAGTTTGAGAAAAATTGAATAAATGATAGGAAAGTTATGAGCATTTGAATGTTGTGATCACTACTGCTATGGAGATCCATTATCTATTATTATAATATGTAAAACCTATATTACATGTTCTCCCACAAAAAGAATACCAGATCTACTGACAGAATTGATGAAATGGGCAATTTAAGTAAAATATGTACACAAGTAATTGGGAAGTTGTTCATGTATGACTTCACACATTTTGGGCCCGTTGCCAGTTTGAGGATCTCCAGAGCAGTAGTGACCATAACATTCAAATGTTCATAACTTTCTCATTATTTATTCAATTTTTCTCAAATCTTTGTTGATCTGCTTCTTTGATTTTTCTGTGTTATACAATTTAATTGAATCCTAGGATTTCATTCTCCTTTAATCACATGTTTTGAAAAGGATGTATGTACATTTTGAAGCTCAACGTTTCAAAGACTTATTGCTATTCTCAATCAAATGCAAAATGAGGAGATTGAATTAAAGAGTAAAGTAACAAAAACAAAAAAATAAACTCGTCTTATTATTTCAATGAGGACGTGGGTAAAAAGAACGGATCTAGCTTTTAATAAAATGGATCAGCAATATTCCAACTAAAATTCTTAGATTCAAGCATTCCCCATTTCAAAGGTACCGTAGGTCTGTACAATAGAAGTGAGTTTAGGATTTAAAACCAACAGCAATATAATTATGGGAAATACAAATTGAAATTACCCATATCACTATGTATACACATGAACATACGATGTATATTTCCAATTACCAGTTGATGACTATCATAAGACTTCATGTATGATTGGATTACTAGATCTGGGGTGGTCGAGCCACAAGAACATAAGGCTGCAGTGTCCACCTTTTCAGGAAACATATACAGAATTGCTAAGTTGACCATCAATAACATTATTTGCAATTGTTACCACCCCACACACATACACATACCCACACACGCACACCTACACACACATATACACACTTTCTGCTAACACCCTCGCAACTTTAAAAGCGCAATGGTCTTGAAGAATAGAAAGTGGTGCTAACGACATTTTATTTGCACAATCACTTAATACTTCATATTCCTCCTTATTTATAAATAATTTGTGAAGAATGCTGGTTAAGTACGAACTAACTGCCTCACTCCCGTGTTAATGGTAGGATAATCCATTTTGAAATATGAAAATATCAGGATGTCTAAAGAAATGCAATATCGCTTTTTGTCAAATGTGATTTTATTGCTCTTTTTGTTTTTCTTTTCATTGCAGATTGCCCTCCCAACGAATCATGTTCAGGTAAAACAAAATCACAGAAGTATTCGAATAGTGTTTTTTTTTTCTCTCTTTGTGTGTGTGCTAACAATCATCCTTCATTTTTTGTGCGCATAGCATATGGCGTTATTATTTCTTAGCATGTTCTGAATATATTTATGCTTTTCTTAAAAAGCGAATATTAAACGGTTCTACATGTATATGGGGTTGTAAACGTTTTTTTTTTTTCTCGGCTAGAAAGAGTTTGAGAAAAGTTTCATTAAAAGTTGGCTGGTGGCATGCCCCTTTTCTGTATCTCGCCTATACATTTATTCTGACCAAGTCCGAGTTCCAACCAGGCTTATTCATCTCAAAGCTAGCTCGATATGATAAAGTCAGTGTAATTAAAAGCTTTAACTCATTGAAAAGCGTGTGTTTGGCAAATAGGGCTAGAGCAATTGTTATGTTAAAACATACCGTAATTGTATTCCATGCGCATCATAAAGAGGCCTTTTTGAACATTTTACCATAAGAAAACTTTGATTGGGACCATGTTTAATTTTACAATCTCACACGTCGAATTGTTGATGGTATGAATATTGATTTGAATTTATAGCTAATTCAACTGGACTATTGTTTACAACATAATTCACCTTCGAACCAGAAAAGGGTAATGTTATATGCACTGAAATAATAATAAACCGAATCAAAAGTACTGATACAACTATATTAAACTATTCATATGATATATTCAATGACGGAACATTACTCATCATAGTAAAACAAGATATTTATGTCACTCATTAATGTTCGGTACACAATTAATTTCTTTTAAGATTTAACTCAATAAAAAATGTTTTGCTCAATACAGATATAGATGAATGTTCTTCGAATCCGTGTCTCAATGGTGCAACATGTGCAGATTATGTAAACATGTTCATCTGTACATGTGCTGCTGGTTACACTGAGAATAATTGCTCAACAGGTAATTCTCTTAGTCTTTCACATGATAGTTTCAACTGGACTATTGTTTACAATATAATTCACCTTTGAACCAGAAAAGGGTAATTTTATATGCACTGGAATAATGTTAAACCGAAACAGTACTGATACAACTATCTTAAACTATTCATATGGTATGTTCAATGACTGAATATTACTCATCATAGTAAAAACAAGATATTTCTGTCACTCATTAATGTTCGGTACACAATTCATTTCTTTTAAGATTTAACTCAATAAAAAATGTTTTGCTCAATACAGATATAGATGAATGTGCTTCGAATCCGTGTCTCCACAATGGAACATGTATGGATGGAGTAAACATGTTCACATGTGCCTGTGCTGCTGGTTACACTGACGATACTTGCTCAACAGGTAATTCTCTTATTCTTTCATACATGATAGTTTTAATCTTTCTACTTCAAAACGTCAAAATAATTCTAATGCATCAGTAACCAATCAAACGGAATGAATGCCCCTTTTCTGTATCTCGCCTATACATTTATTCTGTCCGGGTTCCAACCAGGCTCATTCACCTCAAAGCTACCTCGACATAATAAAGTTAATCTTATCAAAAGCTTTAACTCATTGAAAAGCGTGTGTTTAGCACAAAAACTTACTTTAATTTTACTTCATGTAGCACATCATTCAGAGGTCTTTTTTAATCATTCTACCATCAGAAAACTTCAATTGACACCATGTTTTATCATACAAACTCCCAGGTCGAATTGTTGTTGGTATGAATATTGATTTGAATTTATAGTTAATTCACTGAACTATTTGTTTTCCAGACATTTTACCTCGGAACCAGAAAAGGGTTATGTTATATTGCACTGAAATAATGTTGGCCAAAACAAAAGCACTTCTACGACTATCCTGAACTATGGTAGGTTCAGTGACGGAACATAACTTACCATAGTACATGTAGTTAAACATGATGTGTACCGCGTGTCCCACAAAAAATTCTAATGGCATTCTAGATGGGTATAAAATTACAATTACAAGATTATATTGTTTATATCTTTACACCCTTAAACTAAAACTCATATTTTATTGCACTTCAGGAAACCTATCCATCCAAGTTTTGTTTTAAGTAGTATGTGTAGTCAGGTTCAGCTAACAAAATTTGTTATCAAGTGGTGCAAATTATTTCTATTCACGTTCAGCCTCTCAGAGACGTCTCCGCGACAATTGTCTTGAAGGAAAAGGAAACCCTAGGATTCAATTAAATTGTATAAAACAGAAAAATCAAGGAAACAGAGTAATGAAAGTTTGAGAAAAATGGAATAAATAATAAGTAAGTTATGAGTATTTAAATGTTGTGATCACTACTGCTATGGAGATCCTCACACTGGCAACAGGCCCAAAATGTGTGATGTCATACATGAACAACTCTCCTATTTAGTGGACAGAAAAATACCCAAATATTGTTTTTTTCCTCTTTCTAATTGTAGGAAAGATTCTTTGCCATTGTTATATTTTGTAAAACCTATATAACATGTCCTCCCACAAAAAGAATACCAGATCTACTGACAGAATTGATGAAAAAGAAATAAGTGAAATATGTACATAAGTAATGGGGAAGTTGTTCATGTATGACATCACACATCTTGGGCCCGTTGCCAGTTTGAGGATCTCCATAGCAGTAGTGATCCTAACATTCAAATGCTCATAACTTTCTCATTATTTATTCAATTTTTCTCAAATCTTTGTTGATCTGTTTCTTTGATTTTTCTGTTTTATACAATTTAATTGAATCCTAGGGTTTCCTTCTCCTTTAAAGCCGTTTCAAAACCATCGCAAATTTGTGCCAAATCCGTCCCAAAGTAGTTTTCGTGATTCCCGCGTCTCGTGAAACGTCGCGGGGACTGAGGAGATGTCTCGCAGACGTCCGCGACAAGTTCAAAACCGTCTTCAAGCCGTTTCAAAACCCTCTCAAATTAGTTACCGCGAAGTAATGGTGGTATCTCACTTTAGTACAGCTGTTTAGCTCTTATATTAGGACGAATTGTGCAAATTATGACTAAAGCATGAAATTTCTACCAGTGATAGCATATACCATAACTTTTATTTCAAAGATGGGAGGTAAGTCAGATTTGACCTCCGATGACCTCTAGAGGTCAATGAACTCAAAATATCAGAAAATGATGTTTTTAACCATTGCGTAATGAATGACACGGTAATAAAGTACAAAACATGCATTCTATCTAACAATTAGTTATTGGTGACGTCACCAGGGATTTGAATTTGAACTCTGAGGACAGTGAAAGGTCAATGACCTCGAAAAATGAGAGTATTGACATTTGGGGTCATGGTTAACGAAGAACATCGTTACAGTGTAATATTTATGTATTTGTGCGATACTGGGGTTTGTCTTATATTAGACAAGAGCATTTAGAACCAATTAATACATTTTTACCTTTGACCTCTGAGTAATGAAAAAGGTCAGTGACCTCAAAATTATCAGAATTTTCATTTTTGGCATCATTGGTTAACATGGT
>CALNVZ010003426.1:48065302-48112802 GCA_940671915.1 Paracentrotus lividus
ATATATGTTAGACTTTGGGGGCATAATTGACCTCCACGGGTTGGGGTATTTAATGGCCCCTATTGTAATACGTATGAATTACAAATAGGATATTCCAATGCTAATTAATGATGGTTAATGTATAATAAAATGTTGTTGTGTATTCCTAATACACTTATCAACCAACACAATGATTTAATCAATAATTGGTTCAGCCAAGAAAATGTTGAAATTTGCAAATCAAAGCAATACATATATTTAATGTACAAAAATCGTACAAAGTTAATGTCCCCATCTACGCTTATCTGACGCTTAGTACTGTTTAATGGCATTGGGGCCAATAAATTACGCCCAAATTGACATTTTCAATTTGATCCCTTTACAGGCTCTCTATTGACAGATATTCAGGTGGAAGTTTTTTCCTGTCGGTGTTTTTAACTTGCGCTATTGTTTCAGTTCAATGCAAAATTTTATCTTAAATGATTTTAAATTAATGATATCCACTATGTAAATCCCCACATGAAAAAGCAGACTTGCCGCTTTCACCACGAACAGTAATATGTAATTGCCATAGGCTCCCCTAACGCCAGCAATTCAATTTCAAGATAAATGGCTTATTTTTCTCAATATGTTGATAAGTAAGAAAGGAACAAGAGTTTAGCTACATATCACCACAAAAGAATACTAGTTTCCATGGAGTAAAAACCCCGTTTGCTAGGCGTCTTGGAGGCGAGTGCTTTTTTAACAATATTCGTATATGCACGTATTTGTTACTATTCAGAATCTGTGTCTATCTGTTAAAAGTAACACACCCTCTTCCAGAACATGTAAAGTTAATAGGGAATATCAAGAAAACTATGAATTGATTGAGTATCTTAGTACACTTTAGCATGTATCAATACGGTTGGTGCGTTAAAAACAATTGTGCAAGTCGAGTATATCTCACCTGGTCAAAACTGGTAACGTTGGTGATGATGATCCGGGTGGAGCAATAGCCACACTAACAGAGTCTCGAACGTCAGTGAAATTTGCTCAAGAGCAGAACAGTAAAATTTCATTTCATTATCATTTCTTAATTATTATATTTCACAATACAGGCAAAAATAAGTTAGGCAGAAACAAACAATCAGTAATATAGGATAAATTAAGCCTTACAAATAGATATAAGGATCCAAAAATATAAATAAGCATTTGTAACAATGATCAAGACCAATATGTAAACGTTATCAGATGAGATTATGAGCCAAAGGACCGTATTGGGTCGAAGTACCGAGAGCTGGTATTGCGGATGGAACCGTCAATGATAGCAAATAGCTTGTAAATAATAAGAGTTTCCCTCGAGAATATCCAAATTTGTTGTGTTGAAAAAGAAGGAAAAAACATAAGAAGACAATACATAAGACACACACAAAAACAGAAAACAGGAACAGAACGAGCACCTAAGACAAAGAAAATAAGAATGACCTTCTGCAAACAATGATAATTTTGAATAGCTTTATAGAAGCCGGTTATGTTAAGAACTATATGTATTATAGCTTTGAGTTTACGTTATAAAATAAATAAAAACCTGGGGAGCGTTTTAACGGATCTTCGATTCAGGGTAATTCTAATGGTAATTATTATGCAAATGAGAAGTAGCAGGTTTATACTTTCCTTTGTATATTATAGGTATATGGACCGACTGTATTTTCACATATCTAGAATATCATTGGACTTTTCATTAAATGGTAGTAATAGGAAATGTGAAAAAGGGGGCCATAATTACCCCAGTCTCCCCTATATTATTTTATCTTGTTGTTCATGCTAATAATGACAATATGCCTACATATTATGAACATTATGAAAAAGGGAACTAAACTATTACTTTTATCCGAATTACTATATTAGCACATAGCCCCACCCGCAATAAAAATGGAACATAACTAAAAGTGCATGTATGTTCCATCTTGCAAGTCTTTTATATTTTGTAATATTTCGTTTATAATGAGAGTGTTGTATTTTGAGATTTTTTGAAAGGGTGTAATTTTTAATTCATGTGAGTAGTAAATGATGAGACCCAGTAATTCATGAAAAGGGGGAGAACAAAGGCTCAAAATTTTAGGAGAAGGGGATTATCAGTGAAAAATCCATTAAAGATGTTCCAAATTTCTCCGAAAATGTTTTTAGGTTTCGTTAAGCATTTTTTTTTTTTTTTTTTTTTTGCATATGAATAATCGCCAAGAGATACTGGTACAATGGCAAAGTAAAAAAAAATCGAAAACCTAGACAATATCGATTTTTTATTTCATTTAATTTTTTTGCGCCGTTGCTATGAGGATGCGCGCCAAAATAATGAGTTCATGACTATTCAGCAAAATTTATAAATGCTGCAGGAATTACAGTAGGCTACATTAACGATATCTAAAAAGAAATGAGGTATTCTTCTTCTTCTTCTTCTTCTTTTCGGGCCACTGCGTTATTACACCAGTCCAGTGTTCTCTAGGATTAAACCCTTCCAGGTCTTCAAGGGCAATGAGGGGTACATGGATTAATTAGGTGGGGGCATAACATCAGGTGTTCCATGGTCTGCTCTTCCCCACTCTCACACACAATTTTCCGTCCTCGTTGGTTCTCCATTTTCCCATAATGACCTTGCAGCGTCATTTGCCTTTCCTGAGTGGGTTAAGGCATGACCACGTGGGCCATTTATTTATTTATTTATTCATCTATTTATTTATTTATTTATTTAAAAACAGGGAAGCCCATTCAACAATATGTTGGTCTCCCATGGGGCCCTGTAACAAAACACATATCAACATTACTTAACCAGCATCATAGCATTAAATAGGCATAAACATAATTACAAGAATAACAATCGTAAAGCTAGTGGACTCTTTTCCTTAGGAGTTATGGATAGTCATTTCTTGGAATAGTTGGTCCCCATGCAGGGCGGCCAGCTTTCGATTTGTGGGCAGAGCTGTCGAGGGATTTCAGTCTCTGGTTGGCAGGATTGTAGAGGGGACGGAGGGGTTATCCTCCTGTTTTTTCTCTACCATCTGTGATGCAACTTCTCGTCCGATGTGAGGAGGAGCTACATGTATACCACACAACAAATACAGATCTTGTAGTCTTGTAGAGCGTAGACGTCCAGTAATAGCTCTACTTGCAGTGTTCAAGACTGGGTCTAACTGACAGCATGATATAACCTACTCCAGACAGGTGCAACGTATTCTGGATCAGAGAAACACTGAACAAGGGCTATTGTCTAAATGGTTCTGGCATCTGTTCCCATTTGGTGTTAGCCAGTTTCCAGGGGATGTTATTCCTGGCTCTTAATTTGCCTAAAACCCCCGTCACACTGAGCTCGTTCTTACTACGTCCTTGCAAATTTTGCCGAACGGGCATAGTCTCTGTGTGTAAACTGAGTGGACGCAGTAAAGACTTCTTACGATCTGTTCACGAACTTCATGGACTAGCTCGGTCGGATTTTCAAAAAAGTGTTTAAAAAAATCGGGCACCCATCTCGTCCTGATATTTAACGGGGTGGCAACGTACCTGAAACGAGATGGACCTACTGCAAACGGAATTGCCGTACTTCAATCGTTCTAAAGATGTGCTAGGACGTCTTACAAACGACCATTGCATATTCATTATCAGCTTGAAGTTACGAAGACGCATGAGGTCTGGCAAAAACGGGCTAGGTTTTTATAGCAGATCGGGCGCGCATTTACGTTCAGCACGTTCTAGCCACGGATAATGACGCAGTTTGAACGAGAAGAACTTTCTCGAGGCAGTTTGGTCGAGGTAAGAACGAATAAGAACGGATTTTGACGGATTAAAAACGACCCAGAACTAGTTAGGTCGGGAAGAAACGCATTGGAAACGAGTTGAAAATAAATAAGAACAGGTTGCAACTAACCGGGGACGGGTTTGGGTTGTTTTAGACGGGCTCTGTTTCGTGGAAACGGTCATTTTCACCCGATTTAACTAGATATAAACGGACTGCAGACGAGGCAGAGACGTGATGGACGTATTGAGGACTGTATACGAACGTTGTTCATCTTAATCCAGAAATAATAAGTCAAATGTACGCGTTCTTTGACCAAAGGCCGTTTTTGTATTTATTCTAAAAGTTGTGAGATTCTGTTTTAAAATTTTTTGTAACAATAAATGTTGGCAATTAAACACGCTGATTCTTTTCGCTTTTATACTATCACACTGAACAATTTCTTACCATGTTATTGAAATTATTGCGAGAACGCGGCTTAATCTATGTTACACACGGAGTGGACGTACTTGAGAACCTATTTCAATCTGCTCAGGACTTTTATAGCACGGGCTTGGATAGGCAATACGTTTTAATTTTTAAACAGACGGCATGTCATAATTCCTCACACTGAGCTAGTTCTTACTGCTTTCTTGGTAGTTCTTGGTGAAACCGGCTCAATCTATTTACACACGGACTGAACGTAGTACAGACCTTTTTAGAATCAGTAACGACCGTACAAATCTGTTACGACTTGGCGCAACGGCCCGAACGGAGAGAACGGAAAGGCATTCAAATCTTTTTTTGAACATGTTAAAAAAAATCGTACTGGCTTCCAGTTCTAAAATTAAACGTAGTGCAAACGTTCCTTAAACGGTAGACTTACTCTGAACGAGAAGGACGTACTACGAACATGGTACCTAACTTTATATGCTGCGCATAGGCACTTTAGTGACCGTTTAGGACGTGCACGACGGATAGAGTGAACGAGCCGTTACTCGGCTGAACTGGATAACAACGTATTGCGACGCAATAAGACGAAATAACGAGAACTATTTATGAACTGCCTAGTATCGGATTTAAGAAATTTATTTCAGTTATAATTCAACCCGACCAAAAGCCCGTTCAGCAATTTTTAAGAAACGCGGCAAGAACGTTATAGAACGACCTCAGTCGCTGCCCCTTACCCCTGTCCACTGAGCTCGTTCCTACTACCGTCTTGCAAATTTTGCCCGAACGGGCATAGTCTGTGTGTAATAACTGAGTGACTAGTAAATACTTCTTCGATCTGTTTACGAACTTCATAGGACTAGCTCGGTCGGATTTCCAAAAAGTGTTCAAAAAACGGGCGCCATCCGTCCTAAAATTTACGGGGTGGCAACAGTACCTGAAACGAGATGGACGTATCTATCAAACGAATTGGGTACTTAAATCGTCTAAAGATGTGCTAGGACGTCATACAAACGATCATTGGTATATTAATTATTCAGTTCTAAAATTAAACGTAGTGAAACGTTCCTTAAAAGGTAGAACTTACTCTAAACGAGAAGGACGTACTTCGAAACATACGTTTCAATTTTTAACAGAACGGCATGTCATATTCCCGTCACACTGAGCTAGTTTCACGCGTTCTAGGTAGTTCTTGGTGAACGGCCTCAATCTGTTACACACGGACTGAACGTAGTGCAGACCTCTTTAGAATCTAGTACAGACGTTTACAATCTGTTTACGAACTTGGCGAACGGGCCCGAACGCGAGAGAACGGAAAGGCATTCCGATTTTTTAGAACATGTTAAAAAAATCGTACTGGCTTCAAGTCTAAAATTAAACGTAGTGACAACGTTCCTTAAACGGTAGGAACTACTATCTGAACAAGAAGGACTACTACGAACGTGGTACCTAACTTTTATCATGCTGCGCATAGGCACTTTTAGTGACCGCTTTGGACGTGCACGACGGTATAGAGTGAACGAGAAGTTTACTCGTTCTGAAACTGGATAACAACGTATTGCCGACGCGATAAAGACGAATTGACCGTAACGAAACTATTTATGAACTGCCTAGCATGTATTCAAGAAATTATTTTTCAAATTATAAGTTTCAACCCGGACCCAAAGCCCGTTCAGCATTTTTTTTTTTAACGGGCAAAAACGGGCAAGAACGTTATAGAACGACCTCAGTGTGACGGCCCCCTTAGTATAGTCCCCTCCCCGGCCCGTCGTCAAGATGATAACACGTACACATACTCATAGCGCACACGCGTGCGTACGTATTGAGACCTAGGTGGAGCAGCAAGTGGGGAGTGCAGCAGCACGTGTGCGATGCGCGCGTGCTAGTGTGAGGGTGTTTAGGGGTGTGTGTACCTATATAAAACGTTCAGAATCTGAACTAAATTTGCCTTTGTTTTTAGCAATGTGGTCCTTATATATGGTGGCCCTGAAGTACGCTGCGAAAGAAGAGACATATATACGGTCAACGCCGTACATTTCGTAACAATTGTGTAGCAATGTCCTAAAATATAGAACACCGCGGTGTGAACTTACGGTGAACCTTGAATTCACTCTTCAACCAGCGCATCTGCGCCGAAAATCTCACATGTTTTATGCGATCTCATTTTCACGCCCCGAAAGTACGCTATCCCAAAACAACCATGTTTGCGAACTTGTTCAGAAATGTTGAACAAATTCTTCTACAACCAGCGCATCGCACTTCCACGCCCCGAAAGTACGCTATGCGAAAAGAACAGCATGTTTGCGAACTTCCCCAGAAATGTTGAACAAACTCTTCTACGCCGAAGAATTCATATGTTTGAGGCAATCGTGCTTTCACGCCCCCAAAGTACGCTTTCCGAAAAGAGACACATTTCCCGTCTACTGCCGTGCACTTGTGAACACTTGTCAAGTCTTCAACATTCATACACATTTGAGGTACAACGGCCCCAAAGTACGCCGCACACAAAGTAAGCTATTTAGCTGCAAATTAGTCTGGAAGCACAGACCCAAGTTGACAGTAATACATTACTTTCTCGTGCGAATCTAATTCAGCACACAAGTGAATCTAGTCTCAAACTCTTGAACATTGTATCGTAAACTCTGCAGTTATAACCGCAAATTATACTAATCTTACCAAAGTTATACTAATCTTACCAAAGACTTTACGTTCATTGCAGAAAAATTGTTTATTTAATAAATATATGCATTACGTCCTAATAATACACAATTTTCCATTATTTGAAGATTAGACAATTTGGTGTATTTTTAGTTGTGTTTTTTTCGTAATTTGTTCTTTAAGTAAAGTCGGCTTTTGTGACATCGTCTTGAACAAGGACTCATGGTTTTAGTATAAGCTAACAAAATTTTCATTAAGTCCCTTAACCAAGAGTAATTTATATTTCATCTTTGCTATAATAATTAAAACGATTTCCATCGACAGAATCTTACAATGTGTGTTTTCGAAGAGCGTTAATTTAACACGTGCTAGGGCCTAGCGGCGCCTAGGGGCGCCAATTCACTCATGTGTCCCCAACATGGCGCCCAGAAATGTGCGATTCCTGAGGGTAACACACTTGTTAATATATTATCCCAAAAAAATTATTTTATATTTCGAAAGGTTTGGAGGGAATAAGGTACAAAATAGACCAATTGGAATGATATTTAGTAGTATATAAAAATTTTAATACTCATCTCATTGATGGTCTTATAACATGGAGATGGATAAGCCAGCTGATTTTTAAATTAAAAAAACTAATATAACGCCCTCTCGTAACACTGTTGTATTTATATTCAGAATCAGTGAAATAGCTTCAACGTTCACACTCGTCGTAGCCTATAGTTAAAAAAAAAATCCTTTTGTCTTTCTTTCTTCTATCTTCATTTTTTTATTCTTTCATTCCCAATTTTTCTGCAATGAACGTAAAGTCTTTGGTAAGATTAGTATAACTTTACGGTTATAACTGCAGAGTTTACGATACAATGTTCAAGAGTTTGGGACTAGATTCACTTGTGTGCTGAATTAGATTCGCACGAGAAAGTAATGTATTACTGTCAACTTGGGTCTGTGCTTCCAGACTAATTTGCAGCTAATAGCTTACTTTGTGTGCCGGCGTCTTTGGGGCCGTGTACCTCAAATGTGTATGAATGTTGAAGACTTGACAAGTGTTCACAAGTGCACGGCAGTAGAACGGGAAATGTGTCTCTTTTCGGAAAGCGTACTTGGGGGGCGTGAAAGCACGATTGCTCAAACATATGAATTCTTCGGCGTAGAAGAGTTGTTTCAACATTTCTGGGGAAGTTCGCAAACATGCTGTTCTCTTTCGCATAGCGTACTTGGGCGTGAAGTGCGATGCGCTGGTTGTAGAAGAATTTGTTCACATTTCTGAACAAGTTCCGCAAACATGGTTGTTTTGGGATAGCGTACTTTCGGGGCGTGAAAATGAGATCGCATCAAACATGTGAGATTTTCGGCGCAGATGAGCTGGTTGATGAGTGAATTCAAGGTTCACCGTAAGTTCACACCGCGGTGTTCTATATTTTAGGACATTGCTACAATTATTGTTACGAAATGTACGGCGTTGACCGTATATATGTCTCTTCTTTCGCAGCGTACTTCAGGGCCACCATACTTATATGAAGGGAAAATCTTATGTTACGCCTAAGTAGATTCGTGTAGGGACATGTTTGAGCAGTTTTCCATACCATCTGACCCTCAGTTGTCGTGGGTTATCTCTGTTCTTGAGATGAAAAACGTTTATTTTAGTTTCTTATGATGCGGCGTTGAGGCCATTATTCTGCTTCCGCCATTTACTGCGCTTGCCACTAGATCTGCATATAGAACCGTCTATTTAAAGGGCCTGTCCCACAGAAGGCGATCGTTGTGGCGACAACCTGTGCATGTTAGAACCTGCCAGAATCGTGTCAGAATCGTAGGTGACCGAAGATCATATACGTATCTACGACTCTGTCTACGATAGGCTACGACAACGACTTACTTCCACGCAAACAATAGGCTTACAATAGCTGGTATCCGATAATACAATAGCCTCGACCTTTGCGCATCTCGCGGCTCGACTTCTCTTGTCGCAGCTTAAAATCAACCAAAATATGAACTTGGGCACTGTGGCGATCCTTGCGACTGACACAGGCGATCGAGTGTTTTCTACCCGATGCCTTCATATTCGTGATAGTCCTCTCAGTCGCGCATTATAATTTGGGTCGTGAGTGATTTTTGAAAATTTCAAAAATCAGCGGCGACTGCACAGTATCTGAATGGGAGGCCAATCCTGATTTTGGTTAATGTAGGTGGCGACAAAGGCCGTAGCGGATTAAATTTCACTGGCCTTTCGGTTCAGCGATGCGTGCAACGTACGCTGGAGCGCGGCAACCTACAACTGACCGCCGTTCCACTCTGCTAAACATGTTCTATCTGGCGACAATCTACGATAGCACCTTGTCGCGACAAGAGAAGACAGGCTACGGTCATTGACGCCAACCCAACTGACGCCGCCTATTGTTTAACTTGTTGAGAAACTAGAGGCGAACAGAATTTTGCTACGTATTTGTTGGCGACAGACGCGATAATTCACGATCTTATAGGCGATTGGACCTGCGAATGGTGGCAATGGGTACTAAAAGGTAGTTCGCAGGTTGTCGCCACAACGATCGCCTTCTGTGGGACAGGCCCTTTAGAGGAGGTTCTGGGGTACGTCAGCTTCACATCCTTTGTCATGTTAACGAATTTACGGGTGAGTATTCTATAGTTCATGGTGTTATAGTCTGCTGAGAGGTAAACAAAATCTGTTCCGGTGATATGCCCTTCTTCAAACTCACCCTTGATCATGTTGATGTGCTGTGTGAGGTTGAGGGGATGGCTAATACAGGACTTTCCTGGGCGGACACATGTCTATTCAGGAATTATGAGACTATCACCAATGGGGGCAATACGGTTAAGTATGAGTAAGAGCTTTTACGTATGACGAAGTAAAGAGATGGGTCTACAGCGATGGCTGGATCTTTGTCCAGTTTAAGCAGGGCAACGACTCATGATTTCCTCCATAGCTCCGGGATATGGAAGTGGGGTGTTAATGCAAATTTGTATCACCAAACTATATTTGGTGGTACAAATTTGCATTAACCCGTCTTTCATATAAAAGACTTTATTTTCCTTGGGAACGGCGGAAGTAATGTATCTTCTATGGATGTTGGTTGTTTACTGTGCCATTTTAACTGATAATCCTAATATTTCAAAATTCTTGGGCCACTGGTTTTTCCTCCCTTTTGTTTAAGATATTTGCGGGTCTGGTCATCCAGTGCTCTAAGGAATGTATAAGGACAGATCTTCCTTTTCGGAATACATATATACCAAAATAGTCATCAACGCACTTGTTATTAATGAAATATAAGCCTAATTGCATATTAAAGATTTTATCAAGTAGAAAAAATGCACGTATTTATATTAGAGATGCGAGGTTACTCCTAGACGATTAGGGAAGCACATCTAAATAGAATTGTGTTACATCGATTGTGAAATGCATTGCACAACAAAATCTGATTCATACCCTGTGAATTATTGCATATGAAAATGCCTAGTACAATAATTGATTACAGCTGACGAGGTGCGGAGTAAAGAAACTGAAACTGAAAGCTGCTCTATTATGCTTGTTTGCTTTTGTTTGTTTGTTTGTTTTTTACTGTTAATTATGTGACGTCAGGCTGCATCCGGTACTGGCTAACTACCTTTTTTTAATGCAATATGTTTCTTACCCGTCTGAACGAAGCAATTACACCATCGGAAATAATTATGTTCACATATACTCTTTTAACTGTCAAAATTAATTTCTCATTTTAAACCCTCCTGAAAAGATCTTAAATGCAGTCAACGGTCTTGATGAAGTATCTAATGCAGTGGGAAGGGCACTATCGGCAAATGATGATGTACCTGGCTTTACCACAGCAAGGATGTTATTAGATGTTACCTTCCGAACAAGCTTGTCGTTCGAAGATATCACATCAGTGTTGGTGACTGCTGTCAACGGCATCCCTGGGGTCTCCGTGGAAAGTAAGAAACTAAAATATTAAGAAAGATTTGTAAAAATAGTAAGAAATATTTGAAGAAAAAAAATACAAAATAAGAGAACTGCTGAAACTGCTTATCCTATAAAGGAGAGCTAATGGTGTAAAATGAAGTCAAAAGGAGCCTGAGCTTTCGATCCTAGCAGAATCTTCGTCAGAGACAAAATGACAAAATGGTCATTTTGTCTCTGACGAAGATTCTGCTAGGATCGAAAGCTCAGGCTCCTTTTGACTTCAAGAAAAAAAATATTCAGAAAGAGTTATTATTCCCTCCGTGTCGTAGATGGGATGGTCGATCTGCAAATTAGTGAAAATAAGAATATCCTGAAACCATTGGAAACCCGCAAGTTCTTTCTTTATCATGTTTATCCGGGGAACTATAACTGAATTGTAATTGAATATACAAAAATGCTTTTATTTTTTGTTTAGGAAGCGGCTAATTGATTATGGCCAGGAATGTATTTTCGGCTTAGTCCTAAGACAAAAATGTCTTCATTTCTCTACCAGGACACCCAACCCCCTGCGATTATTTTAGATAACTATGCGACTAATTGCTCTAATTCATTGAAATGTTATTTGTGAAAATTAAGACATACAACGTATAGGCCCCTGCCAATCAGATATATAAAGATAATACTTGGCTCTGCTCAAATATATTCTCATGAAACATAGAATCATTTTAACCTGTTCAATTTACAAAACCATTTTGACTGCAGACTTCGGGCTGGTTGATGACGCGTGCTCCATAGATAACAACTGTGTCAACGGCGGTACATGTGTGATATCCATAGGACCATCCCTTACCACGTGCACGTAAGTCTTCCCTCCCCCTTTTTTTTTTTTTTTTTGGGGGGGGGGGGGATGATTCATTGGCCCGTATTCACAAAGGTGTTCTAAGGTAAGCCATATATTAAATCTGTAGTTTAACTATGGGTAGTAAAATGAGACACAATCCTAAAAAGTAAATATCGATTTATCAGAATTTTTGGTAGGCTACATGCAGGTAATATGGGCCACCTGAAGCAAATCATGTCGTGACCGTCGACCGGTGACCGGTGACCGGTGTGAGCACCATAATGTTGTTCATATGAACTGTATACGAAAATATATCGTCGTGAGAGCATCTGATGCCGAAATTTCTCTGGGAAAATTGCTGAAAACCAAAAAGTTACGTAAAACATACGGCATTTTTTTACCCTGATGTAAAATTTTATATGTCACAGAATGTCGATGGTGAAACAGTGTTTGAGGGGGTAACCTCAATATTGTTTTGTATATTTAGTAAGCTTATAGTTCATTTTTATCATTCTAGCGTGTACAGGTCAATTTGTTATAGTGAAGGGGTGCAATGTGGCATTGAATGCTTGCCTGACACAGCAACATTAGTGCAGGTAATATGGGCCATCCAAAATGGCGGAAATGATTATGGTACTTAGTATTGGGATAAGGCATCAATCTCTTTGCTACGACTTTTTAGGGTATATTCACAGTATATAATTAACATAAATAACTTATTGTAGGCCTATATTAACTTGTATAATGAAAATAATATTTAAATAATATTACAAAAAGCCATGAAATATATAGTCAAAGTATTTACTGAAGGGTCTTATAATTTCAAATGATATCTTAAAGTTAACGATTTTCAACATTTTAAGCTAATTCCAGACATGGTAGAGTCATTGTGGTTTTTAAAACATACATTAAATACATGTGCCCATATTACCTGCACATGCAGGTAATATGGGCACATGTATTTAAGTCAACATTTGAATGTTGCAGACAGGGGGGTTGGTGATAATTGTTTTTTTACACAATAAAAGTTAGAGCAGTACTTATTGATTCATATAAACAAAGATTAGACTGTGTGTCATTTTGCAATTTTATGCAAATTAGGGAAATGAGCTTAAGGAGTCCATATTACCTGCATGTACCCTACTGAAACTATTAAAAACAAAAAGTACGAAGGTTTTCCTAACCATTAAAGCACGATTCCAGACTCCAGTAAATGTATAAGGAACATGCAAGAAGACAGATTGTGTGATATTTTGCTAGCTATAGTTAAACCACATATTTCAACTATGGCTTAAGTTAGGACACCTTTGTGAATACAGGCCTAAGTGTAAAGTAGACTAAAAGTCGCACTTAAATTCCTAATTGCGCGTGGTATATTACGCAGCAGTTTATTGGTCAGATCATGCTAAAGGGATGCGCGCCGTTAAGAAGAAATGAGATTTCGAGTAAAAACAAGAGAAAGAGCTTATAATTTAAGTGCGACATTACGTCTACATAGGGTCTTTGAGAAACTTCCCTCCTTATTTCTCCCCCCCCCCCTCTCTCATTTTATTTCCATATTTTTTAATCTCTCCTTCCCTTTCAATTTTCCCATCACTTTTTCGCTCTTTTATCTATTCCTCTGTTTCTTTTCTCTTTCTCTTATATCATTCTATGAATATCCCAATCTTTGGTTGCTATTGTTATTATGTCACATTTTCCTCTGTGATTTCCGGTCACTAACAATACTAACATAATATAATATATAATATAATTATATATCATATATGTAATTTTGTTTTTCTACATGGCCTTTATTTGGTGATTTTATTCAATTTGATAATCCTATATCTCGTATGTTTTGAGATATCACGATTACGAACAACCCGAATTCATCATACCTCCTGCACCACCTCCAGTGGCGGGGGCTAGCATAACAGAAATGACTCGATGAAAATGCCTAGAATACTCTTTAAAGTAAAACGAGAGGAAAGAGTGGGAAAAGGAGTGAAGGGGATTGAAACGGAGGACAACACAATTTCGAGTGGTAACATTTCAGTCTCAAGTGAGTTTGGAAGTTAATTACTAGCTCTGTAAGAATAGAAACTTGTTATCTAAATAATAACTTTCACTCCTCTTGGAGTGGTTTTCCACAACAAAAACATGTTGTCCTTCGTTTAACGCCTTGAACGAATGGAAATTCACCCGTTTACATTTATACAGTACTAATAGTTGATATGCCTATCCATTTCAAATGTCCAGATGCCCAACTGAGTATACGGGGGAAAACTGCGAAATTCTTATCATCGACAATGCCAATGACGATGGCAGAAATACAACCTTGATCATTGCCCTGCCCGTCATTGCTGTCCTCTTCGTTCTCCTACTGGTAGTCATTGGTCTCATGGCACTCGCCTACAACCGACGGACATCTAAAGCACGCTATCAGTGGGAGATGTCAAGGATGAATGGTGATGGAATGTCTGGTAACTATAGGACAAGAAGGACCAAGCGGAGCAAGTCATCGCGACACCAACAAAACGAGCTGTTTGTACACGTAAGATTTAAAGCTAAACTAGTGTCGTAGTCATAATATTGTGAAGTTGAATCAAAGTGAAGGGAATCGTTGATAACACTGCACCTAAGAACTGTTTATTAATGTAAGGTTTTGTCATCAAGAAAATTATAAGAAATTTACCGAATTCTTCTGTGAGTAACATGCACTGCACTCAAAAATGCATGTATGGGACTACATGTGCTCACATGTTCGGGAACCGAACATATCAGCTTTTATGTCATATTATCACTATAAGGGCATTTGAAGAGCAATCCTTTTCAGTGGAACTTTCTACTATAAAATTCTTCCTTAATACCTTGAAAATAATTTGAAAGCTCACAATTATTTTGTTGACCCATGGTTCACCTATCCTACTACACTAGATTCCCTTTAACGCTATTGAAATCCAATTTTCAAAGTTTAATAATGTGAATTTAGACATGTTTTTATAATGAATAAAACCTGGTAGAAAATTCTTAATAAATGAGTAATGACTCCTTTGTTTTGACTTAATTTCATGTTACAATTAATGTTACCCATGTTACCCGACAAATTCAACTTGTAATACCTTTTGTGGTATATTTAATGGAAGGATTGAAATGTGTTGTTCATGACAAAAGATAATTACTATTTTTCAATTAGTTATTTTTATTACAAGTTTTCCCGGTGGTCGGTTTTAAATTCTTTGCAATCGAATTCGTTAATGTTCATTCAATTTAAACAGTACCTCTTGGAGCGGGGAGCTATCGGTCAATTGAATTAACGTTAGATTTTTAATCACTATCACATTTCGGACAAAAGTGTTTGTAAGAAATGTCTAATTGATACACCACAAGTAAGAAATTTAGTCCTTTCTGCAACATATGGTGACTGTTTAAACATCTAATATAGACAAACGGGATTATTATTTTATCGTATATTGTGGAATAAGATTGTTTTAGCACTCCACCTTCGGACATGAAAGCTCAATCGGTTACCATGGTTAGAGCGCCCGTAAAAAGGTAGCCTTTCTTGCTTTCATGAACGGGAGGTCGTGAGTTCGAAACCCGGTCGAATCATACGCAAAGGACTTACCAAAATGGTACATAAAGTTGCCTTTTATTAACAAAGAGCTGGGGTAATAATAACATCATGCAGGGCCCGCTGGGAGAACAGTTTGTCAGAACTGAAGTGGCTACCCTGGGTAAATAAAACGATATTATTATTATTATTGTTATTATCATTATTTTATTTCATTCAACATCAGGAAAACGGACGGTTTCCCAAACGAGGGAGGAGCCGGAGCGTCGACCACATTAACATGACTTTCATACATGACCTCGAGGAGAGGCGCTTGAGGAAGTCTTCAAATGCTCGTCCGATGTTCTCGCATGAAGACGAGTCTGATGGACTGTTCTATCGAAGAACGGTAGACGACAATGGATTTTTCATATGGGCCTCCATCTAGCAGTGGGTACAAGACGAAGGAATCATACTCAAATGGTGGCATCAAAACGACATCGGCATATAACAACCCCGGTGTGAATCCCGACATCTACTTCTAAAATATTTGAATAATTTTATTCGATATTGAAAAAAAAATGGCTGATCGGCGGGCTGCTGATGAATAGTCAACTTTTTTTTCTTTCTTTTTTTTTACTTTTGAGGGGGAGCCCGCTCATTGTCTGTAAACTTTTAATTTTTGCTTTATATATCATTGTTGAAGCTAAATACCAAATCAGCTGTGTTCTTTTAATATAGGATTTCCAACTCAGTTCGGAAGTTCGTCAATCCATTCGATAATCAGTTCATTCAATTTCCCAAAAATATTTCTACTGCGTCAAAGTCATCATTCAAATTCCAACTTAGTTTCCTTCGCTTTTGTATTAAAAGCCTTCAAATCAAAAATCCCCTCAAAAGCAATCAAATTAGTAAATGGGATGGAATGCGTTGATCCCGCATTGGTTAAACAAGTTGGTATACAATTTGTCAAATCGTTTTAAATTCTTGGTCACTTTTAGTCTGAACATTTAAAATAGCGATTTCTTTTCTGAAGCTTTATATCTATTCCATAAGAATAATAAATAATAATAATGAAAAATATAACGTTTTCTCTTTATTGAGATTTAGATCATTTTAAACATTTTTTTACTGTTGAGTGTTATGATGAAACAACTATTCTTTTCTTTTTTTTAAGTTCTGGTTAATTACTTTAGAATAAAATATCAAAGATCATTATGGCACCCCTATTAAAGTTTAAAGGTCAATCTGGCGCCTCTTAGCTTCAGGTCGATTTGGCGCCCCTGTATCTATCAATCGAATTAACGCCAATATGTCGCCCCAAAAGTTTCAGATCACTTTGGCGCCCCCTGGGTTTTAGATCAATTTGGCCCCCCTAATTCCAGATCAAAGTAGCGCCCAACTTAATTTAAGAATCCTATATGTTTTAAGGTCAATTTGGAGCCCCTAAGTTAAAGATAACTATGGCGCCCTAAATTCAAAATCAATTTTGCGCCCCCTAAATTTAAAAATCGAAGTGGCTCCCCTTATAGTTTAAGATCGGTATGGCGCCCCTAATTTTAAGGTTTTTTTTGGCGCCCCTTAGATTAAAGTTGATTTGGCGCCCCCTAAATTTAAGAATAGAATTGGCGACCATTATGACGCCCTTTTTCCCTTGTTTCCTTTCCCCTTTCCCGCCCTTTTTCCCTTTCTCTTTTTTTTTTCTTCAAAGATATCTCTTTCTCCTGTTTTTTGCGGCCCCTGTTCGCCTACCCCCTGTCCGCCTACCCCCCCCCCCCCGAATGCGCGCATTAATTAATTTGGTATGTGGAAGAGTTTTTGTGTGTTGACTATGTAATTATGCAAGATAAATTGTTACCTGAGTAAAAAGAGAAAATGTAGGGGGAAAAAATATTTCATGAACTAATTAATAACTGGAAAATGTATATCGTACTTAAGCACATGCCGTAATATAAGGTACATACTCATTTACGGTTGCTGCTAATAGCAATTCGCAAACATTTGATTAAAAAAAATTATATGATTAAGAACAAAAACATTTCCTGCAGCTACAAATTTAAGTCCTAATTTGAATGCTAATTACTGTAAGTTGAAAACTCGGAATGAATTTAATGCGCTTATGGCGTTATTGCGCAATCATAACAGCGTCTCTGCTAAATTGAATTACTGTTTTACGTATATAGTGCACTTAATCGGAATTTGAACAAATGAAACATGTAATTGATTGCTGGAAAAGGGAATATGATCTCCGGAAAATCGACTGAAAGCTAAATCGTCCTAACTTGAATGAACCACTTATCAAATGGAGTGACGAGCTTCTGAAACTGACTGGGAAATCCTATATTATGTGTAAGTACTACCCTGTCTTTCATAATTTATCAATATTATGGTCATTATAGGTGTGGTCAATATAAATGACAGTAATGTTTTATACTTATTTTTTGTAATTAAGTTTCCATTTTATTATAACTATTTATTGGATCTGTAATACAACCATTCAAAATGCATGGTGATAGGCGTGTTTAAAAAAAAGATAGTCCCATGGGGTCCGAAAGAGATGAATTTAAACATGGAACTGTTTAATTTTTATTATTGTGGTTTATACTACCGGTAATGCAACCGGCAACCCTATAAAATTTGCTAACCAAATTATTTTCCTTAAAAGTGTTCAAGTCAACATTGTAGAAAAAGGGATATCAAAGTCATTATTTACCCCGAAGATTGCAAAATTGATTGCCAAAGAAAATTGACAATCAAATAAAGATGCTGAGTGTTTTGTATAGACGAGTAAATCTTATCTAGGTCTGTGATGTAGGTTAACAAATATTTGAATAAGAAATCATTTTCTTTCTTTATTACAAATCTTCTGTCGTTTATCGTGTATTGTTTACAAATATTCTTTTCAGGTGACTGCAATATACTTTTAAGACGCTTTAAAAACATGAAGGGTCAAAACGTAATCAGGGGGGCATTTCATCAAAGGACTTGTCAGACATTTTATCCGACAAATTTGCTCTCAGCCAATCAGATGCAAGTATTTCAGTAGCTTATAACAGTTTGTCGGATAAAATGTCCGACAAGTCCTTTGATGAAATGCCCCCCTGGACCATGCACAATTCCTTCTATTTCTAGAAAATGTCGAAGCGGCTGAGAATCGCAGAGATGTCACACAGATACCAAGTGGTCTGCGACATGAACTAAGGTTTAAATCATGGAATATATTTAGATATGAAATATTTGATAATGGAATTTTATGAATCTTGAATGAAAAACCATTGTATTATTATTGGCAGTCTTTCAAACTTTTTCCATTTCTTCTCTACCATACGACTAGTATTTTTTTCAGAGAGTTATTGTTGTCGTTGTTGTTTGTTGTAGTTTTTATATTTTATGGCAATATTTTATGGCGTTTCTGTATTACTGAAATATACTCGTGATAATATATACGTTTTCCCGGTTAAGTGTAAACTATCTCCGATCAATTTGACATTTTACAAGCACTTTCGTCCGGAATGTGATCGCGATCAAAAATCTGAACGTTACATCAGTTGCCCGATAGTTCCGCTCCATGAGGTATGGTTTAAATTGAATGAACATCAACGAATTCGATTGCAAAGAGTTTAGAACTGACCGGGAAAACCTACATTTGAAGGTGAACTATATGCTATAAGTTGTAAAAATTATATCTCGTTATTATCTTCTAGGAATCGCAGCATTTTACTTTATTATTCAACCTCTTATATAACTCAATATTTCTTATGTATGAACTTATTTTGTATAGGTTTCCTCGGCCAAATTCGTCAAAACAGCGGTCATATTCGTTTTTTGTTTTTATGTCATTCAAGTTCGAGCAATTTTTGTCAGCCTGATATTCTCACGGTTTAAAATTTCAATCAGTATGACAATACCCATCCGCTATTTAAAGTCGTTCCAGTGTGCCGTAAGATAGATTTCAAACATTCCAATTGAATTGAAATTGAATGTCCGAAGGCCTACCGTTTACATTTATAGGCGAAATTGAATGCTTTTCACTTGACTTTCTAAATTGATTGATATTGTTTCAAGTTGTTTGGGCAAAATTTGGCGATCGAACGCCAAAAAAAAAAAACGATCGAAAAATATAATGAATCAAATTATTTTCAAATTGAATGATGACTCTGATCGCCATTCAAATTTGTTTTAAATTGAATGCTGCATTCGACCATTATTTTCGGTGCTGTTTTGACGAATTTGGGCAGGAAATTTATATTACAATATTATTACTTTATTAGTAGTGCATATTTATCAATTTTTAACATGTAAATATGTAACACTGCAATAAAATATATGTTTTATTTTATACTTACAAGACTACTGAAGCAACATTATTTTCATTAGTATGATAGTGTGTAATAAAATTATAAAAGAAGTCTTTCTATTTTTTCATTCGTTTTGTTGTGTTTTATTTTTCTCTTTATTTATTCATTCATTTTTAGGTGAAAACTAATTATCCCTATCAAATTCAATACCCGTAATGTTTTTCTTAATACGATTTTTTTTTCTTTGAGTGTACACTATAAACACATGAACGAATGAGTTCTAACTTCAATCGTGCGAGCCCCATCCCACCTACGCACAAATGAGGTCTTACGCCATCTATCGTCGTACAATGAAAATTTTGCAGATAGACATTCTGAAATCTGTTTATTTATTTATTTTTTCAATAAACCCACCCCAAGAGGACTGAATCAAATCACATATATTTAAAAGGGGTTTCACAAATTCTTTTTATAGCTATATAGGACAACCTAAGCTAAATAGGACAACCTAAGTTGTGAAATTTTCAAGACAAAAAAAAATATTTGTCGACATATTTATTTCTTTGTATTTATTTTTAATTTTTTTTTTTTACAAATTCGATCGCATTATTGAAATTTTAAATTAAAACATTTCAGATAATATAAACAGTGATATTCCAATGAAAAGGTGGTGAAAACTGTATATAGAAAATAAGCTTTTTAATAAGTTATTTCTCAATATTCAGATAAAAATAAGATGAATACTGCCCTCATTCATTTTCCCACCTTTTTATTTATCTCTTCTCGCATTACGCCATGCCACAAACTTATGAATACGTGGATAAATATATAAACGAATATAATTATATCAAATTATTGAATTTTAGAACGATTTTATCAATAAGATAAAGAAACATGAAAATTGTTCGACATAATATTACACGAAGAAATGAAATAGTTATTTCGAAGTAATTAATAAAAGAAAATTGGCTGACATCATTTTTTTTTTTTTTTTTTAATATTTCGGTATGGAAATCTTTTATGCGTTTATAAAGGTGCCCCTCTTTTTGGAACAACACAGAAATTCACATTTATATATATTTCTTTAAATGACATAAGCTTTATGGAGGGGGAAAATAATTTGTTATAGGCACATCGTATACAGTCAAAAGGAGGGATAATATTAATACAGGATAAAGGATAAGAGAGATGGAGAGATCAAGACAGACGTATCAGAGGGGGAGAGGAGAGAGAGATAGAAAGAGTTCGGATGTAATGGTCATTCACCGCTGGTCGAGTAGGAATAATTTCAACAAAAAAAATCAACATAACAAAAGATGCTATCAATCGATGCAATATATTCGTGAGTCATCAGAAAATGCTTTTGTTGCGACCGGCAACCGCCTTGCCATCTTAAGTGGTTGTAATTTATCACACGCTCGGCTAGCCATTTTTAATATTAAGGAGATGACTGAATGGATATAGTAAAATGAATAAAAATGACTGAATGAATGACGTGGCCATTTTGTCCGCTTGAATCCACCCGTACAATAAAGACGTTATATGGCATGATGGATGATGCTATATTATATTGGACAACTGGCGAGGATGATAATGTCCCCTTCATTATGCCGATGTGTTTAATGTCGTTCTTTCAATTTCTTTAATCATGTGGTTTCATTAAGAATATTTCGCTATCGTTGGGGATGTTGATGCCAGAGGATGGCAAGGCAATGATGATGAGAAAGTTAAGCATCTTATGATAAACTTGTTATTGACTTAGCTTAGGCTTTCTTTAGGTTCGCCGATCATCATTCTAATTGAAAAAAAATAATATATTGTGCAAATATCAAAAACTATTCATATATACAATGCCCTTGTGTTTATAAAGAAGCGCCAAATTAAAGTCGTAAAGAAACAAAAGTAAATCTTTACGTATATAGAGAAAGGGAACTCAGAACTCGTTGATGTAATGCATATATATGTATATGGTCATATTCAAACGTGAGTGACACGACATTTGGACTGGTAGAAGGGCGCATATCTTTGCACTTGTAGGTTATGAATGGATCATGACTACAATATTATGTATATTGTAGGAGTGGCAAGCGTCATTACCAGTTGGATTTGAATTTTACAATTGGTCCTGGAAATTGTGATTAAAAAACAGTGCGTGAGTGACACGACAGAAAAAAGACATGGGTTTCTGACCATCATTGGTTATGGTTGGATTTGTGCCCAAGTAGATCTCTAAGGGTACCATAAGTGCTGATATATGTAAATGAATAGTGTACCTCTCTGACATTTATTGTATTTATCAACCACTCCCTCTCTGGGGAAAATGGTCCACCTCTATGTATCGTGAGTGACACGACAACCAAAATGTGAGTGACACGACCAGTGCCTTAAATTCAACATTTCAGGTAAATAATTAAATCCAAATTACCTGTATTTATATGACATGTTAGAGTAGTCCATGAAAATTACTTTAAGCAAAAAAACTCTGACAAAAGTGATTGGTATTAAGAATAAGAGGCATTTAAAGCACCATAGTCCCATACGTGCAAATTCCTGTTTGCTCAATTATTCAGCGTAAGAAAACTGAATCACAAAATGTTTGAACTTAAATAATTAGATGTATTGTAAAGAAGCTTTTGTGCTGATTTCAGATCCTAATTTGCATTTTCAAAGGCACAGCGGCACATTGAAATTTCAGCTAAATGTCCCACTTAGTTTGAATATGACCATATATATATACTTTTTATTTCAATTTTGCTGTGTTTTCAGCATAATTCATTTATACCAACTCGGAAAACTCTTATTCATGCATTTTCACAATTAAAAAGCATCTGTAAGAGTCATATTGTAACAAGTATAGAAACATGTACAGACTGTTAACATGAAGTATTACTTTTTTGACCATCCTTAAAGTTAATTTCGATTGACATCAAATTCTCACATTAAAACTGCTAACGAAATATCACCAACACTCCATAAATACCACATCATCAATCAATACTCCGGTATGTTTACATCTTAGTAAGATATTCACCATTGAGTGTTTATAGGCCCAACAGATAATCGTCTTATGATTTATATCTTGTGCTTCGATAACAACACACATTTAAAACAATGGAGAAAGAATAATTGTTTCCTTCAACAAGATGAATGTGACAAGTTTGGACTAAAATTATAATAAACATTTTTGCCACTGAGTTATTGAGGATTTGAACCGAGTTTCATTGTTATGAAAAGCCAGTGACATATGTTTTTTGTAACCAACTGAGTCAAATATTTTTTTCATTCATTTTTTTTTCATTGATATTTCTACTTGAATTAGCGACTTCTAGAATGTTGTTTTTGGTACAAATTTCATGACGCAGTCTTTATTATCATATAATTATTTGTTTTTGTTTATTTATTTTGTAAGTTTTATGTTTTAATTAGTAAAGATCAGGGGCCGCGGAGCGATTTTGAAAAGTGGAGGGGCTGACCCAAAGTGGGGGGGGGGCTGAACAGGCTAGAAATCACAAATGTATGGTCATTTTTACATTTTTGTACACGTTGGCTGAAAAAAGTGGGGGGGGGGGGGCTGCAGCCCCCAGCCCCCCCCGGCTCCGCGGCCCCTGAAGATTGTTTGTAATTTTTATCAGATTATGGAAATAAACTTGATTGATTGATTGATAATTCGTAATTTTACGTAATATTTATCATACTGAAATAATATTGTGTGAGTATAAAGCATTCTTAATTTACAGTTAGTCTGTCCTTTAAAATGCGATGTATATTTATGTTTCTAAAAACGTATATATTGTCAAAATTCGTGGCAATGTTCTACTAAATAGTAGGACACTTGAAGTCTGTCGATTGTAACTATGTCGCGTGACGCATTGGTCCTCATCGACCTCTTCCATCTCCTCTTCATTCTCGTCCTCCTTCTGACTTCGACCATCATTGAAATCGATCTTAGAGACGACCGTAAAACATTGAATGATCGACTTCTTGAAAGTTGCTTTTTGTAAAACTTTGATGAAATTAATCTTATCATTAATATATAATTTAAAATAAGAGAACTGCTAAAACTGCTTATCCAATAAAGGAGAGCCAATGGTTTAAAAAATGAAGTCAAAAGGAGTCTGAGCTTTCGTTCCTAGCAGAATCTTCGTCAGAGACAAAATGACACAGAAAAGTAGGGAACAAACATGGATATAGAGAAAGACAGAAAAAAGCTACACCTAAGTGGCAAGCCAAGAGGGAGAGAACAAAAAGAGGGATGTCAAAGGTGTGAAGAAGCCAGCCAATCAAAAAGCAAGAAGAGGTGTGATCAAACCGCAAACTGGAACAAAAGAGAGATGACTAGCTGGGAAGGGAGGTGAGAGTAAACAAAGAAGGGATTAGAGTAGAGGCCTTACATCCCCCTCTTGTTCCCTTTGTTCTCTTCCTCCTGGCTTGCTTTACTGCGGACCTCTAGGAAGAACAGAGCCATTGTATTAATAGTTCTGAATAGAGTGTTCCCTCCGTATCTATATTATGTCATATTTTTACTCTGTATCATGTATCATGTTTGATTTTTATACGGAAAATAAAACCATACCATACCATACCATACCACTCTGGTGTAGCTTTTTTTTCTGTCTTTCTCTAAATCCATGTTTGTTCCCTACTTTTCTGCGTCATTTTGTCTCTGACGACGATTCTGCTAGGATCGAAAGCTCATGCTCCTTTTGACTTCATAATATATAATTCGTAATTTTACATATTGTTATACTAAAATAATATTATGTATGCATGTATATACATATCGTTTACGTTTAACCAGTCCTTTGATTGTGTTGACATACATGTACATATACGATGCATTTTATGTTTACTAAAATCATATTGTATGACAATGGCATGACATGAAAATGTTGTACTAAAGAGTGGGGCACTTGAAGTCTGTCGATTGTAATTATATCGCGTGACGCCTTGCTCCTCAACGGTCACTTCCATCTCCTCTTCATTCTCGTCCTCCTCCTGACTTCGACCATCATTGAAATCGATTTTGAAGACGACCGTAAAACAATAAATGATCGACTTCTTGAAAGTTGCTTTTTTTTTTTGTGTAAAAATTTGATGAAATTGATTTAATCATTAACATATAAATCGTAATTTTACATATATTTTTTTTTAATACTAAAATAATATTGCGTATACATGTATCTATCGTTTACGTTTAATCATTTCTTTGATCATATTGACATACATATACGATGTATCTCGTATCAGGACACTTCCCCCTGAATGAGGAGTATCGTCTCCTCCGCGATCGGGACAAATCCCGCAGTACAACTCCCGTCGGGAACAACACCGCGCCGCAGGGACTTACTCCCCCCCAAGGCAGGACAACTCCCCGCAGGACAACTCCCCCGGAAGACGACTCCCCGGAGGACAACTCCCCCGCAGCACAACCACCCCGCAGGACAAGTCCCCGGAGGACAACTCAACCATTCCGGATAACAGATCCACATGCACTCGTTATTTTTGGCTCAATTTGCGATGTTTTTTTTATTTTTTTTTTTTTTATTTATTTATTTATTTATTTTTTTTTTGAAACCGAAATAGCCATTTATGGAAATACAAAATCTTTGGCAATTTTGTTTTTTCCGGCGAAGGGTGTTAAAGTTTGGCAGCTATTGAGGCGTACTGCTATTGGAACCGAATTTTATCGTCAAAAGAGAGAGAGAGATATCAACTTTAATCTTAAATCTCCATAGGAAGATGATCTGATTAGATTTTAGAGTATGTAGGTCAATGGTCAGGCCCGTAACGAAATCTGACAAAAAATTAACCTTTTGAAGGGATGATTCTTGAGCGCAAAGCGCGAGCCGAAATTTTTGACTAAAAATGACCCGAAGCAGTATATTTTTACTTTTATGGTTCTGTTTTTGTTGTTGTTATTCTTTTACAAACGGTGACGATTATCTTTCTTTTAGCCAAAAAAGAAAAAAAAAAGATAAAGAAGAAGTAAAAAGAAAAGAAAAAAAAAAAGAAAAAAAAAAGGATTTTCAAGCGCGAATCGTCAAGTGGAAAATTTTATATCACACCTCTTCAATTATACAAAAATACATGTACATAATTTGATACAAGGGTTTTGTTTTGTTTTGTTTTGTTTTGGCTTGTTTCAGCAAATGTTTTAGAATTATAAATGATTTCATCGGATATGTTGACGGAAATACTGAAAAATTGGTTGATACACCGAGATGTTTTAATTTTCATCTACTTCTGAAAATATTTTCATACCAACACTAGTTGCAATAACACCCTCTTATATGATAGCGATGACACGGCATGAATGCAAAGCTGTGCAAGTGCATACTTATGAACACACACCGTTCTGATATAACAATTGTCTGTAAAATCTTAAACCCAATGACAATGATTGTATTACATTATTCCTTGAAAAATGACAAAACAAGTGATGATGTTGGAATTGAGTTTTGTGAATTTCTTTTTTGATAAATAAAAATTGTGTTCTCGTTTAAACTTTTGCGCCCATTCTATTTTGTTTAGGGTGTGATTAATTATTAATTAAAGCTTAATTATTGTGCCCCCCCCCCCTTGGTGAAGACGACTAGAGATATGTAGGCCAACTCGCCCTTCGTGCTCTTTTCTACTCCTGTAGCTTCATATTTAAGTTCCCCATTTAGCATCCTTCCTTTTTTTCAACATTTCTTTTATTTCTTGCATTTTCATTAATTTTCCTTTTCTGAGGGTCACATTTCGTTGGGGTACCTCTGAATCTGCCAAACCTAACAACCTTTTGAGGGAAGGAGTAGCCATTCATAGATTGGAAGGGGTGGTTCCAATGGATGATTAGCAATTAAACAACCATTCCCATCCTCGCTTGTCATTACAGAAGGGTTACTCCATGCGAAAAGTAATGTAATAATTGTAAAAAGAAAAACCAAGGGCTTGGCATAAAATGAATAGTTATAAAGCATTTAAAGTTAGGGGAGATGTCATCCGGGGAGTTTTCCTTGGGGGGACCTATCCTCCGGGGGAGATGTCCTCCGGGGGAGTTGTCCTCCAGGGGAGTTGTCAAGGGGGAAGTTGTCCTCCGTGGGAGTTGTCCCTGGGGGAAGCTGTCCTCCGGGGGACTCGTCCTTGGGGGGACCTGTTCTCCGGGGAGATGTCATGCGGGGGACCTGTCCTCCGGGGGAGTTGTCCTCCGGGGGAGCTGTCCTCCGGGAGTTGTCCCGGGGGAGTTGTCCTCCGGGGGAGATGTCCTAGAACCGATGTATCTCTATGTTTGATAAAATATATTGTAAACAATCATGACAATGTTATACGAGGGACACTTGAAATCTATCGATTGCAACTATGTTGTTTGACGCCTTGCTACTCATCGACCTCTTCAATCTCCTCTTCATTCTCGTCCTCCTTCTCCTGACTTCGGCCATCATTGAAATCGATCTCGAAGAAGACCGTAAGACAATGGGAACTAGGTCAGTGAAATGCGACCTCTTCTGAAGGGCAAATAAAAAATGAAGATATGATTTCGATGGTGTAGTCAGAGGGGCAAGGAGGACCTGTACGGTTTTTATCTTTTGGGTTAGGCCGTCAGCTTTTGAGGAATATCAGTCTCCTCTATTCTTCTTACCATTGTTTGCAAGCGTTAACGAATTGACAACCGCTGTTTCCTCCAAAAGCAAGAAACGCCTGATAAGAACGTCTGGATAAAGTTTTTTACTATCGGTGTTGAGACAAGGAACTATTCTCCTGTAAGGAATGGATGCCCCTCCCCTTCATCTTAAACATTCTGGATCCGCCATCTTGATTGAATTTCAAACGGCGCTTCCTTGGCTCCCAGTGGTCGCTAGAGAATACTTTGATCAAGGGCAGGGATGATGTTACCCTACCGGTCTTGACTCTGAGGGGGATGTCAGCCGCTCCTTCGGTGGAAATCGAGAGTCCGTGCAATATGTGCCACCTCCTCAATTTTGTGTTGATTGGTCTGGGGAAGGGTCAGTTGTCGTCGGGTGGTAGATTATGTTCTGCCGTTACGTCTGTGAAATGAATTATCATCTAATGTAAAAAGGTTTCGTCTCTTCCGGTTTTTGTTGTTGTTGTTGTTGTTTGTTTTTTTTTCATTAATATTATATCTTTTTTTTTTTATTTGTCATCACTTTTCTACAAGGTTCAATCTCTCATTTCCTTTTGTCCGTCTACTTCTTCAAAAAGTTACAGACGTTCGTATTCATTACCGCACTTGATCGCGGATATTTCGTTTGATTTTGGCTAAAATTAGATCGAATATCACATAAGTTCTACTTCTGTTAAAGTGATTCAACACGACTGCAAGGCGTCGGATAGGAGATGAAATTTATGATCAATAATATGAAACATTTTCACGAAAAGAGTGGGGGGAAAGGCGAAAACCAGCCCAACTTATTTTGCCCTTTCTTTACACTAGTTCACCATTGCTATTTCTGGTGTGTTTTCTGTCTATGTCTCTTTCCCTTACCCCCATTATAAAAATTTTCCTATCCCCTATCCTATTCCTTACCCTCGAACAAGTCACACTTCTCTTTCTCTCTTTACGTTCCGACATTTCAGGCTACCATATGTTTCCTCTTGTGTCGCCATGACAGAGACCCAGTTCATTTGCATAGATGCTGATATATGTACAGTTTAGAAACTACCGGAAAGTTTTGGTTTCTGATGTAAGATATTGAATCAAAACTTTTTTTTGAATATAATTGGACGTTAATTCTGTCTTTCTCATGTTCCATTCTAAAGATTTCCTCCTTCATGTCCCTTTTTAAATCTCGTTTTATTGTTTTCATTTCTCTGTCTCGAGTGTCTCACTTCAATCTATTTCCTCTCGGTCTAAAGATGTTCTCCTTTCGATAATAACTAGTATTAATTTCAATGATTCATCTCTAATAATTCTTGTCATTTTATTAAATTTGTAATCTGATCTTAAAAGCAGACTGATGTAATCAAAACACCTTACACCTTCTACATACCCTTTGAATTTTCGTCTCAGGTTTGTTTCGCCTTTAGCGTTACACAATCTGTTTAAAATCGACTCGTGTCCTGTTTAAAGCTGGCGGATTGGAAGGAACGATTTTTCCTAGTATTCCACCTAGGTTTTGATTTCTGAGCGTAAACTTTGGTGGATTTGGTTTCACGAAATCGATTTGGGGAGATGTAATTGTACCTTTCGTGCTCGCCTTATTGGAGGTGGGCAAGGTGTGTGCTATCTGTGGCCTTTAATGTCACTTTTCTGTCTCCAATAGAGCCTCCTTTTCCTTTATTTCTTTCTCCGTTTGTATCTTCCCCTTCGTCAATTTTCCCCATCTGTCTTCTTCCTTTGATTTCTCCTTACCATTTCTCCTTTCTCACCGTCTCTTAATTTCCACTTCACTCTCTTGATCTTATTCTCTCTCTTCCTATTTTTTTTCTCTGTCTCTCTATCTCTCTACCCTTTTTCTTTATCTACCTTTCTGACCAATTTTCGTCTGAATATGCTTTGTATTGTACCATTATTTGATATCTTCTGGGCTCTGTAACACAAAGACCAACTTCTAAGTGGCAGTAGCCAATCAAGATCATGGTGCCATAATACTTTAACATCTTTGTTTCACATGAATATAGTTACATGTACTATGAATTGATAATGAGTTCATTTGACCATTATAGATTACTACACTTTTGTTGCACTTACAGGTTTTTGTATAATTGTACCGGTGGAGAGAGTTGGGGTAGGTTTACTCCTGAGTCAGTAGAGTCATTGGCCGTTGGACCCAAAAGGTTTTTACCCCAGTCATTCATTTCCACAGGAATCGATTTTGAAAAGATCGAAGGCAAAGTCACAGATGCGACAATCAAGGGTAAGCTTCAAGGCAAAACGAGAATTCAGGTGGCTTAAACGTGTACCGACTAGTCATCAAATGATTAAACATTTCGATTTAGCTAGTAGTATAGGCCTACTAATCCTTCTTTTCTCAGGTTATATTTTCTTACTACTCTCTTTTCTCTCTCTCTCTCTCTCTCTCTCTCTCTCTCTCTCTCTCTCTCACTGGTAAATTTGCTTCAAATTGATTTTCTTCTCTATTTTCATAGTTTCAAATTCTGTGACTCCTCAACAGTATTCGATATAAGAAAATAATCGTCATGACTCACATTCTACAATGCTCTCTTCTACCTAACCCTTGTTCCCTAGCTGATCTTACTACCCTTTCGCCTAATGGGATCGCCTGCGTTCGGTACTTAATGGGTAGAGTCTAATTCAGATTCAGATTCAGTTTCAGTTTCAGTTTCAGATTCTAATTCCTCTAAGAAACATACGCATTAACACAATATGATCTTTCAAATGTAAACAGATATAATAATGATATAATCAAACAGAAAAGGGAGGGGACGGAATCAAGGAGAAGAAGATCTGTATTAAAAATAAGGAGTTCCCTTAATGTTTGTTAATGTTCGTACGTTCCTTTGTTTTGTTTTGTTTTGTTCTGTGTTTTTTTTTCTGTAGGCGGAATCTGAAATTCTTTCATTCAATCTTATAATTAATTATCATTCTTTAATTGCATTCAGACTCAACCCTGATTTGGCGCTAAATCTTACCAAATTTAGGGAAGTAAAAATACCTATATTATTTTTGTTTTGTTGTGTTTTGTTTATTGCACCCATTTCATTATTATCTTATGTATTCTCAGCTTGTCTTATCAATAAACCAGAAGCCTCTTCAATCAGTTTACAATTACAGATAAATGAGTTATACAATTCCGGTTTTAGCTCATATCAATTTTAAAAGAGTTAGCTTTACAATGTGCGCTCGAATACCTTTGCAAAAATCATTGCTGGTGTTTACGTAAATTGTGTGGGCGGATAATTGTGGGTGTGTACGGGCGTGTGCGCGTGTTGTGTGCGTTTGTGAAGGTGTGTGTTATTGTATGATATAGGTGAAGGGCGGGTATCCCTGATTACATGGCTCATGCTGACGTGGATGGGTGCGTAGGCAATAATGTCTAGACAATGCTTATTGGAGTCACGACTACGGGTTCGCTGTGTTCCAAGAAGACGTTGTAATAACTGATGGTGCAGATATTTTATCGGAAGCGTCAAACTGAGGGATGATATAATGATGGGTGGTGATGTATTCTTAAGGATAAGAGAATCTATGAATTGAAAAGGAAATGTTATCAAACCAATGTAGAGAACCAATACACTGACAAATATATTTTAAAGAAAAGGTCTTTGAATCCTGCTGGTACTTCATCATTCAATTCTCAATCAATGATAGAAATGATGTCGTGTTTTGCACGTGAACACCACCATCATATAATTTATTTTGATTTGTATTTATTTGTAAACTTTAATAATTCCCTTTTCTTTTTTTTTCTTTTTTGTCTCTTCCTCTTTCATTTATAATTGTATTCTGTTTGAATATATTATTTAATTCCCCAACCATGCATCTTTCATTTCATGACGGGTGAAAACAATCAAACCCAGAAGTCACACAATTATATGATGTCTAGAACAAAGACGGTGACTTATCATAATATTGAAGGTGAGTGCCCCTCCCAAAGACACAACATCTTTCACTCAACCGCATCCCTGCCCTCATCCAGGGGGGCGTTTCATGAAAGGACTTGTCAGACGTTTTATCCGACAAACTGTTATAAGCTACTGAAATGCTTGCATCTGATTGGCTGACAGCAAATTTGTCGGATAAAACGTCCGACAAGTCCTTTGATGAAATGCCCCCCAGATGATCACATCGCTCCTCGCTTCCAGCCTTCCGAAAAAAAAAACCGAAGGAAACAGAAAAATCCACATCTCGCTCTTTACTGAATGTGATGGTTTTTTATTCGCGGAATTCCCCTCGCGGGCAGAAAAGCAGGACACGCGGTAATCTTCCCGAACAAAGGGAATCCCCCCTGTATGATTCATGCCATTGTGCATGCTATCGCCTACCTAGAATACACCGAGCACTGATACTAGCTTGAGTCATAGCTTCCAGTTTCCAAAGATGAATGAACGGTGCAAGGAATCTCCCGTCTCCAAGGAAAAAGCGGAAGCAGAAACGAGAGGAGGGGGAATAAATAAATGGAAATCGCTCTCGCCTCAATTACCCGCGGAAAATCGGAGAGCGCGAACTCTTAATGACATCATCAACTTGTTCCGTCTTGCTACGCGCTAGCGAGCCGCGTCCTCCAGCGTTAGCCCCGTTTATAGCCGGGAAGGCCCGTCGCGACTCGTCGAGTCATCAGCGTTCATTCAGTCATTCGTTCACGCTTCGTTCGCCCGTTATTATTTTCATGTAGCACATCGCGTCGCTTTTGTTCTCACTCGCAAATTTAAAGTTTAGTAATAGCGATATTAATACGGCGTAGAGAGAGATGACAGAGGGGAGACGGGGGATGGGGGAAGATGATTTTTATGACCATATTTGGGGTAGGATTATATGAGTCATTTATGTGGTGGTGTTCTGATAATAGGGTAGTTTCAGGTGGGTTTTCTTTAGAAAGACCTAGTGAGGTGAAGAGTGATCATCCAATTAGAAACTAGGGTCGCTTTTCATTTAGAAACCTCTCCCACCTCTCGCTCCTCATTTACTCTCCATTCCTTATGTTAACCCTTCTCGAAAGTCGAAATCTTGTCTTTCTTTGTCTGTTTGTCTTTCTTTTGATTACTCAATCTCGTACTGTAACCTCCTTTGTTTTGTTTTTTGTTTTTTGTTTTTTGTTTTTGTTTTTGTTTTTTTTTTTTTTTAAACGTGTTTTTGCCTTTTGGTACGTTTTCTAATTAAAACTTTCTTTCTCATTCCCTCGGTGTTTTTAATTTCATATTTCCCCCAAACTTGAACATCCCCTTCACTCTTGGGAAATCTTCATCTTGTTTTAGCACTTATCTTAGGCTAATTAAAGAAAGGATGAACTGAAAGAAATCGTATTTTATCCAAACTTTATTCTTTTAGGCGTTAGTGACGGGGCTATGAGGGGGGAATAAACTTGTGGGAAAATACAAGATAGATTGATGCAATGTTACATAGATGGATAAAATGCATAGGTAAAAGAGATAAAACGGAGAAATTAAACAATCAAAACAAAGGAAGCTAAGTTTACGATTCCGAATAATCGTGACATTTTTAAGTCTTTAATTTCAAGAACACTCATTAATCACAAGATGGCATGGCAGAAAAGAGAATAAGCAAATGAGGGATTATGAGTGTTTGAACATAAAAGACAAAATATCAAGACACGGACAATGGTGAAACTTGTCTTATGAACACGGTGAACATTTTATGCGATACTCTATTTTCAAAAGCAAATAACGAAAATATAAACAATGTAAACCAAATACATAAAGCAAGTGGAAGAAAGCAAATTAGGATGAGTAAGAGGAAAAAATAGGTGAGAAAAACGATAAAATATCTCAAAAGACCTGAAAGCTTAAGTCAGAGACGAACAAAAAAAAAATGATTCCCGCTGAGGCGACCGATGACAAATCGTCAAATTTATACCAATCTCCTTTTCACGCGCCCCTTCCCTCCTCACCACCACCATCATCCTCTACCAAGGCGGTCGAAATAAAGACGAAAACACGACAAAGCGAACGTGTAGCGCTAATCAAAAGTACGTTTAGGTTACAGGCATTGGCCCGAAAATGCCATAATTTCCATCATCTTTTGTCAATCAAATTTACCCCCGTCTCTTTCTTTACCCCTCTCTCAAGCTTGCGAATCCTTGCCTTAGTCATCCTGAGTCATCTCCCAAATACCATCTGTAAAAATTGTTCTGGTGGTGATTATTCCAGACTGGGCATCTACCTCCGAGTGATGCATCAATGTTGGTGTCAAACTCTAATCCGAGCAAATTACCTCGAGCATAAAGGTTGATTTTATGGTTACATTTTAACATTTAGTTTATGCGGTTTTTGAGAGCCTCGTGAGAAATAGAATACTATTTTTTTTACCAATTATGAGAGAACTTTTGGAACAACTTTAAATTTTTCTACGAAACAAATGAAATTACCGAAATTGTTAAATAATTTTATGAATTTTCAATAAAGTTTTTAACTTTGATCATTGTGAAAAATATTTATTCCTGATCCTGGAGTTGGAAATGTATACCTTCGCTCGTGTTTTAATGCAAGTATCTTTGATTTGATATCATTCCCGATTATAATGATTCCGCATAATAATGAATTTATTATTAAGCATTAATGTTTCCTTTATAAGAATTAAAGATGAATAAAGCCCGGTACGCCTTGAGTCATCTCCCCCAAATGTTCTTTTTAACGATTAACTTATAATGAGGCGGTTAACCAAACTATACTTCTTGGAAAATTAGGCGATATACGGTTTCGTCGTTACAAAAACCCATTTTTTCTAATTCAAGAAAACAGTACGTTGTTCCATGAGACGACTAAGACCTGTAGGTATTTGCAACTATTTAATTATTAAAAACCGGATAATTTGAGGTTAGTTTTGCTAATGATATCAATGAAACAACCGGGAATGGTAGAATCGAGTCATATTAATGTTAGTCGGTAGGCGTTTTATTCCTTGAAACAAGTAATAATTGGTATTATCACAAACTTTGATAAGTTCACATCTAATATAGACATTCAATAATCATTGTTTTTACATTCTGTCCCTCTTAATGTCTCTCCAATTTTATCCATCATTTTTATTTCATATTACCCCTGCTTGTTTTTTCTTTGGCTTTGAATTATTCTGTCTATTTTACTTACTCTCTCTCTCTCTCTTTCTTTCTCTCCCCCTCTCTCTCTCTCTCTTTTCTTTTTTTTTTCTCTCTCTCTCTTTCTCTTTCTTTATCTTATCCCCTCTTTCTCTCCCGCTCTGTTTCCTTATGTTGGAGATAAAATTTATTGTGACCTGTAAGGTATTGACAATCTATAGAAATCAACCCTTACACGATCACGAAACATCAGCACAATATCTTCAGTTTTCATAGAAATTAAACTCGCATACTTCGGGATTTTATGTTCTTATATCACATCGATTAAAATAATTGATACGTATCATTATTATTTTTTAAGCGTCAAAATGTTTCCTTTTTCATGACAATAAAATATGAATCATTCGATTGTGGGCGTGGTCGAATTTCACCTATCACTAGTGACTTCTTCGAATCATGATACATAATAGTAAATCACAAAGGCGTGGCGCCTAGTGGGGTCCACGTGATTCCTTGCATTAACCAATCAGAGATGCCAAATCTCACGGCGAAAGGTACAGGTTGGTACAAATGCAAATTAGCATGGTTTAATAGATATCATTTCTCGCAACAACTTTCCAATTAATTGGTCCCAGAAATTGGCGTTTTGTATGTAATAATCACGTGATCTTGGGAATCAACCAATCGGTTTGTGTTCATATCTTGATCGTAAGAGGTAGTGAGCCTGCATGTAATGTATCTCTACTATATGCATGTTCTTACTGGTGATTGGCAGAATAACGATAAAGATATCACGTGATCTTACTTATGGACCAATCATGGCTCAAGATGCTGAATAAGGAGTGGTTCGCCTATACTGTACAATTTTAGTGTTTTCATATCTTAGCATGATATCGTATACGGGGTAGTACCGTAGTAAGATGTAAGGCACATCTAAAATACCCCGACTATACTCTTAATTTCAGTGATGCTTGGCGGAATCGACCAGTCACGATAATTAAATCACGTGATTGCAGTTATCGACCAATCAAGGCTGAAGCTGTTGAAAATGGGAGTGGCCCACCTGGATAATGCACGTTGCCAATTGAGAAACCAAGCACCGTTTATCACAATGACAATGGTATACTACAAGATGCATGACTTCCGAAATTGAGTCATCTTAGAACTTCTGACCTCTGTCTTTTCAGCAAGAAGGACCTTATCATTGAATTAATTCCTTTCTTGCTTTCAGCAGAAAATATTTTACTCGGACAAAAACAATATTTATTATTGTATTCTTAGCACCAATTGCTTTACTTGACTTCTAACTTTGACATTATTTCATTTCTAACAAAATACAAATAACGAAAATACAAGAATTTTAATACAGTGTAAGAATTGATAATTTTCTTTAATAACATTTGAACAAAGATTTTTACCTATACCTTTCCATATCATATACTACTGAAAGAAAAGTAGACAATTTACATGACTTTATCGTAAAACTTGATTTACATTCTGTGAAAATGTAGAAGTCTATTAAAAAGCAAAGCTTGTAAAGTGTGGACCTCTGCTTTTTCTTATATCTAGATATCTTAACAAAATATTTAGCTGTAACTTGTCTTCTCGATTTACTTCACTGGCGATAACAATTCAGATCCAATATGAAAAATTGCTTGTTTGGACATGCTTGTTATTTTCTTTATTGGATATCAATCTCTATCAAAATTAAAATCTAGATCAGAAATATTTTTCGGAACTCTTAACATGTTACATCATTAGTTTTATCTTCCTTTGAAAATGATCAAAGGAAAATGAAAAACAATAAAAATCACAATGACATCTTTTAACGATATTTATTGGAGCATACGTTTAGAAATGAAATAGAAGAAATTAAAGAGGAGCGTTTTCAAATGATAATATAATCCATCATCCACATAACAGAAAACTATCGTATGGACGACCAATATCAATGTTATACCTGTCTGTTCCCGATAAGTTATCGAGTCAGGCTGACTCCCTGTTCGCCAGTGCCTGAGTCACGGGTAGCGGCTGGCGGGACGTAATTGGTCGGACCGTTAGGGTGTGGCGCCGGTGAGGTGGAATCTGGAAACCTATCTATTTCTGTATTCATCATCAATCATTCTTACATGAAATATAATCAATATCTCTTCGAGATGATGCGTCTAATGAGATAAACTAGATGGAATTCTTTTAATGAAAATTTGTACTGAAATTAGATTAAGTCGCTTGTTATAGACGCCAATCTTGGGTATTGGTCTTCATCACTAAATTTTCCATGATCATTATGGGTATATATTTTTTTTAACCTATGTAAAGCGTTTATTTGCATAATTAACAAAGGCCGGACAATTACGTGTGTAATGTGGGCAAGATATAGGGCTTTTGCTACAACTTTTAATGGTTCCGAAACTTTTGTAAAATACAGAACTGTTGTAATTACAAAATTTCAGAATTGCTTCTAGTAAGCATGGTAAGGTTTTGATTGACAAACCAACACTACTCAAAATAGGCTTTAAAGTTGTGCTTTTATGTCCATTTGTATTAAGTGAGGGGATTTGAAAAAGTGAGAAAGAAAAAGAGAAGATTTGAATCGTCTTTCATTGTAAACAATAACTGTTTGCTGCTTTTATAAAGTAACTCATCACTTTGTTTTTTTATCGAAATTCCCTCCATTTTAAAGTAAAATGTAATGAATCGGCGAGTACAAAAGGAAGTTCGTATTTCATTTATCGACATAGTTGTATGGTATAGTTTATGATGCTATATTGGGCATGCAAATCCGGCCTGATAGGTATGAGTGTATGACAAACATTATGTGATGCGTCATTTCATGATTTAGCTGGTAGTTCTTTCGACCAGAGGCTTTTGTCCAACTGGATGAAGGAACGCCTTAGTCATCCATATGGCCATACTTTTGGTATTCTCTCTTTTACTTTTTAATGTCTCTCATCCAACTCCTCTCTATCTTTCTCTCTCTCTCTCTCTCTCTCTCTCTCTCTCTCTCTCTCTCTCTCTGTATTTCTCATCTTAACGTCTCTATCTATCTTTGCTCCCTGTCTCTCTAACTTTTTCCCGTTTACCTTAAATTCATCATTTTATTGCCTTTTATCTTAATATCACTTCGTCTTATCACTTTCTCTCTTTCTTTCTTCATTGGCTATATATTTTTACCACGTTTCCTTCTTATTTTATATCATTCAATTTCTTTCTCTCTGACACCGTCTTTTCCAACCTCATTTTTGTTTTCTTTTCCTCTTCCATCTTTCTATGTTCACTTGTTTTTCTGTTTTTATTAAACCATAAAACCATATAAAGAAGTTTTCATTTGGATGGTGTTTACTATTCCCTGAATCCGAAAGTGGATTTTTTTTTATAATGAAAACCGACTTTCGTTCCATTTATTTCACTTTGTATCTTTCCTTCTCATACTATTTTTTTTTTTTTTTTTTTTTGAGAAGTAATCAGATAATATGTTGTTTAGAATTATCTTTTCTTAATTTTAACCCCAAAATCATTTCAATTCAAATCCTTCGTTTCATTTCGAAGATGGTTTTAGCATCCATGCTCTCTACGTTCAATTTATGTTCCTTTAGCGTCCCCAAAATTTATCATGACAGTATTTGTCAATGAATCAATTCTTAATCTTTAATAAACTTTACGTCACGAAGCTTTCCACAAAGGTGGAAACTTAGAGACGCCTTTCTCCGGCATTTTGAACAGGTGATATAACTGTTACACTAATAACACTTTAATAAAAGTATGAAACAGTTCGGATTGAACAAGACACTATATTCATTCACTTTAGCATGTAAATGTTTTTAAAAAAATATATAGAACATTAAACAATTCGCTACAAAACAAATCGTTTATATTAAACAAAAACTCGTTTTCGACGCCGAACGTCGTATTAAAGGGGGCAACATACACTCCTAATACTCCATTAAAAACGTTAAAATTGAAGAGCTTTTTCAACCACAAAGAAAGAGCCTCATAACGGGAACTCTTTCATAATGACGCTGCACGACATATTAGAGAAGGGGGGAGTATCGACTTATGAAAATCTATTAAAAATGTAAATGAGGGGTTTTGGGAGTGAGTGGATGACAAACATTTATGATGCGTCATAGATTGATATCACGCTGTCCGTCTGTCCAGTACTATGTCCTCTTGGAAGAAAAATGGGTTAGTCATCTACCCCTCGCACCCCTTCTAGTCTAGATTCTCAGACCAAAAACAAATTTGAGAAAATCATATTTTACGTATGAAATATGAGAATTTTTTTTTTTTTTTCATGTGCAAATGTGAGAAAATTGCAAAAGCGGCGAGTAAAGATTTATAAACTGATATTCTGGACAAGTCCTTGCAAACAATATGATAACTTGATAAATAATGCTTTGTTCAATATGATGGCTTGCGGTTTGTTTATTTCATTTTTCCCAGTATGATTAATTATGATTGATTATGAGAACATGTTGTTTTGATTGCTATTTTTTTGTGAAATTGGAGTCCACAAACAAAATGAAACGACGTAAAGTTGATATATTGGTAATACGAATACACGTCCGTATAATTATGGTAAAAGATATGACAATATAGTTCATGTTAGATTCGCTGAGAAAATGATTTCTTATCAATCTGCCAAAGTCATGCAAGTTGTTCTTTCCCAATTGAAGATGCATATTATTATACCGTTTTTATTATTTCAGTATTCTGCTTTAAACATTGAAATATATTCGAAAACAGTCATGAATGGTCATACTGACTTTTCTTCGCGGTATGAGTTCAAACAAAACATCAAAATTCCTGATTTGCGTAGACTAAGCAACTCCCCAAGTTCATTTTGCGGTGAAGACTTTTCGTTGAGCAATTAAAGAAGCGGGCGAAACGATCAAATAAAGAAAACAAGAGAATTTATAATATGAATCATCCCATTTGACTCTGGTCAAAGTGAAATCACCCCAAGGAACAAGGACATTGCGGCCTTGGTAAAAGAATACTCTCGATACAAGATATGCTTTTGCTCTTTTTTCAATAAAAATACTCTTTTGGGGAAAAGATAACGTTTAACCTCGATGTGATAACGAATAATTCAATCAAACCAACGATTTTATCATTTTGTTGTTTTTAACAACAACAAAAATGGCAGAATATGATATATGAAATTTCTGTCACCCTTCTTAAAATTGATTAGAATAAAAAAATATTATTCAAAGTCAGAATAAAAGCAATTAAAAAGCATTACCATGAAGAAACACACGCTTTTGTTCCTATTCTGATGAAAAGTGATCAGGTAGGGACAATATTTTATGACTAAATGGATTATGTAATTTGTTTAGTGATATTATGTAATAACTAACGTAACTGGAATCATTGTTCTGTCCTTCGTATTTGCTTTGGATTTTTTTTCGACGCTCATAATTCGTCAATTAAAAATATATATATTTTAAAAAACATGAAATTTGATTAATATTTCATATTCTGAGTATGATGACCAAAAGTTCTTTTATGCAAGCATTGTTCAATATGAAATCTGGAAAACGGAGAATATCGAAAAAGATATTTCATGACTCACTTTATTTTATTTTATTTTCTTTATCCAGGTACGATGACAACTTATCAAATTATGAAACCATATTATACCTGGAAAACGAAGAAAACTCGCAATTAATATTGCTATATAGTTTGCAGTTCGGCTTTGATGTTCAGAGCGGAAATGCAGATACTAAAATAAGATAGTAAAACTCATAATGACGGAAGTAAAGCGCAAAATGTATTTGTAACATATTACATTCAAACTTTCGATCGATATTATCTCTATAATTATGTTTGTATTCAAATAACTACTAGATGTAAAGTAAAAACGTCCTTTATAGCTAAAGCAATCGTTTGAGTAGAAATTTCACAAATTACAAGCATTCGAACAACTTTCTTGTTGGTTTTGATACTTAATACTTAATAAATGTAATAATCTTATGTAAGAGAGGGATAAACGAAAAATGAGCTTGGGAAAGACGTATATAGAGTAAAAATGACAAAGAAAGTAAGTAAAATGGATTGATATAGAAGAAGAAGAAGAAGAAGAAGAAGAAGAAGAAGAAGAAGAAGAAGAAGAAGAAGAAGAAGAAGAAGAAGAAGAAGAAGAAGAAGAAAAAGAAGAAGAAGAAGAGAGAGAGAGGGAGGGAGAGGAAGAGATACAGGAGGGATGGAAAGTAAAATGACTCATCAAAATTGTTTGACACCACTACTCACTCCTTCTTCATTAATCCCTTGTTATCGGGGAGGCTGCGGGCCCGTTTATTCTGTCCCCATCCATCCACTTCCCGGGCTGTTTTCTTTCCTCTTGTCCACCCCCCCCCCCACACACACACACACACACACAAAATACACAATAGGACAACGCTAGCGGAGATATATTGAAAATCACATTTGTCACCTCCTCAAAAAAAAAAAAACAACAACAACAACAACAAAAGATTGACAGCATCAATATAAAATATATATTTTTATACTTTAAAACATTAGTCTAATTGCGCAGTAAGGGTTCAAAAAAGATTTCCAATTATTTGACTTTTTAACCTTGTTTTTCAAACAAAAGTTCAATTTAGAATGAAGTTCAGTTCATAATAAAGCAGAGAATATTCTTATTTCATTTTTTTCTCTTGTCTAATAAAAAATATCAATAATTAATTGCATTTAGTTAATATTTCCTGTATTGGTTTAAAAAGGAACATACAAAGTTGGTAGCATTCAGTTTGATTCTGATATGAAAACAAATATTATATAGTAGTATATTGACCTTGTTTATCACGAGGGAGGATACACCGTGAATATTGTCTTATTAGTCTAGATACATAGTAATGAGAAATGTAACAAAATAGGTGACCATTATCATCAAAATCACTTTTCATATCTGTCATATGGCACCTGTAAATCAGAAGGGGACCATTTCTATTTGGGTAGCACAATTTCTCCGATGACATTAACTCTAGATTTATACCTGTTCCAATATTGCACGGTATATCTTTCATGGTTTGACCGCAAAACGACCTTGTTCGAGATATCCAGAAACGCTGTCATCAATTACCTTAATCACTCGGATTCTGTCCGAATTGTATGAATTTAATTAAAGAATCCTTTCGATGTATTCATATCGAAATGGTCTCATTTTGAGTCTGCATTTGCCGGTGGCGCGAAAAAGAAAGAAGGAAAAACGAAGTTATGTTTCAGGAAACAATTATGGAAATGGACAATTGAAATAGTACACAGAATGTGGTGAATTTCCACAGGTAGTTTATTCATCGATTTCTTTCAGCAAGCATATTAGTTTCTTTTAAGATAGCAACAGAATATAGAGTATAGTGAGGAATTTTCACTTGGTCTATGACCAATTTGTCTAATGTACGTTTGGTCCAACCTCGCATGGTCTAATTCCTTGTCGTCTACAAGTTGGTGTACTAACCATTTGGCCTTACCATTTTGTCTAATTTCCACTTAGGCTATACCCATTTCGTCTAATATACACTTGGCCTAACATCACTCAACATTTTAATGTTTAGATGAATTTGTAATGACTAGAATTTTTATCGGACGAAATGGGAAAAAGTAAGCAGATCAAGGGATAATTACACTATCTGGATGTTAGACGTCATGGTAATTAGCCCTAGTGAGTATTAGACTAAGTAGTTATTGGACCAAACAACAATTAGACCAAATTGATAGTAGACCTTATCGGTTCAGCCAATAAAGTACATGTATGAGACAATCAGATAATTAGACCATCTGCTAGTAGACCAAGTGGAAATAAATCGAAGAGATTAGCAGTACTATCTGCAGTAGATGTGAATACATTTTATATACTGTTAAAAGTGGTTGGTTGGTTGGTTGGGCTTTGATAGACGTGCGTCAATCAGAATCATGTACGTTTGGGACCGACCTTTAACGTGTTCCTCACTATTCTCTCTCTAAATATAAACGCTGTGGATCTATTATTATCTTAAGTAGATGTGAATATAGTTTGTATCCTAGTAAAATGGTTGGTTGGTTGGGCTTTGACAGACATGTGTCAATCAAAATGATTTATGTCTAGGACCGACCTTTAAAGTCGCTATTTGGAGTGCATTTTATCAACCTTTCTGTCTTATAAGTTGTCAGATCTGACTAATTCTTTATATGATTTTGATTGGCTGAGAAGCATTTCTACTATGGTAACTGTCAGATAAAAAACAGGACTTGTCAGATAAAATATCCGACAAGTCATTTCATGAAATACTCCTCCGATGACTGATTCGAACTTGGATCCGACCAGAGTAGGTCCTATTTTAATGCATTGAGATAACAATAAGTTCTTACTATGTTTTTTTTTCAGGAGCATGCTATCATTGGGTGACTTACTGCTCAAAGGGATAGAAAAGAACAATCTCGTGCAGAAGATAGAAGACTGGTATAGCAGATGAGTAATGGGAGGTAAAATAGGAGATGTGATTTGGTTTATACCATGTGCTTTGTAATTGAAATGATTCTATATTCCATCTATTTGTTTTCTTTCATGCCGGGGTGTTGATTGTATATTACATTTAAGTTAATGTAATTACACTCACTAACTTGTCATGCGATTCGCTCATCGTCTCGATAATGATATTACTCTCTGGAATATATATGAGAAAATTAACGCTGATACGAAAAAAGGTAAATAAATCAAGTCGATTCAATTCAATGAAAGTAATTACTGGATTGACAAGTCCCAGATATCAAGGTAAAATGAATAGCGGGATCCGTGTGATAAATTAATCATGTTAACCGAAATACAATATCCCATAACAGCGGCTATAGATCCTTCATCAATCAACCAATACAATCATTGATTCGTGTTCGTCATTACCACCTGACCTAGTTTCGTGTCACGTGATGGGTTCGATGCCCGCTTCATACCTTATCAGCGTTCGATCATTCCAGCTCATCGGACCGTGAAGTGAAATAGATTTACCTTCGCTCTGTAATCGCATGTTTTTCCTTCTTTCTTCTCCGATTCCTCTCCAGGCATCAGAGCAGAAATAGAATTGGAAAACCCGTCCCATCGCATGACTGGATTCATCATTTCATGGTTGAACTAGAAAATGGGATTTTACCCGAGGGGGGCGAGATCGGGGCATCGATGAATCGCTGAAATCATTTTATCTCAAGGCGATGCGGGGATCGATAGTTTTAGGGGAGTGTTCGTGGATCATTGAGGGAGGGTGTCACGGGCGTTCATTCCCGTAGCTCGGGTGGGTGAGAGACCTTTGTAAGGCTGCCCTGATCAAGCTAGATTGTGTTATCAGAAATTATGAATGGTGTGTGAGTTAGTCAATGGGTCAGTTTTACATGCGGGTTTCCTCTTCTTCTTCTTCTTCTTCTTCTTCTTCTTCTTTTTTTTTTTTCTCTTCGTGTCCTTCTTATTTTTCTTTCGTTATGTTTATATTTCCTTTTCTTTTCCGCCATATTCTTCAGACTCTTTTTATTTTATCACTTAGTTTTTGTTTAACAAGCCGTTGTTCATTTGCATTTATCTTAAATATCATCACTTATACTTCCTGATGATAAATCTTTACATGTATTCATGAAATTCTGGGTCACCCCGCTCCAGGTCACAGGATAGATTGTTGAACTTAGATATTTTCAGCATATCGCCTCTTTTTATTTCTTTCTTTTTTTCTTCTTCTTATCATTCTATCCCCCTTCCTTCTTGTCCATGTTTTATCTCCCCCTTCATATTTTATCGTACATTTTTCCATATCTCCCTTTTTTTTATATAATATTCTTTTAATTCATGTACCTAACCAGTTATCAATTACAGGTACACCCTCGGTGATTAATCTTTACATTTATTCATGAGTTTCCAGGTCATCCCGCCCCAGGTCATGGGGTAGATTGTTGAACATAAATATTTTTAGTGACGTGCTTCCAGCTAAACTTTCCGAATGATTTAATTCGGTGAATCACGAAGTTACCTCCAGGTCAACTTTTTGTGGATTTACAGAAAACGAATTGAATTACGTCATCGCGATGAAGAAAAAAAAAAGAAGAAGAAAGGTTTCCAATAGAGGAAGAAGCCTTCAAGTCCAAATTCAAATCAAAATAATTAATTCACACAATTTTAGGGAAAAAAGAGAGAGAGAGAAAAAAAAAAGGAATATTTCACTTTGCCAAGTCACCCGAATTTCTATTCAACCATTGCATGGTTATGTAAATGTGTTCGATGTACATTGTTACTGTATGGGGAACCTTAACATTTTAATTCTCTGAATTTAATAAAAACATCTATTACATGTATTAAAATTTGACAATTTTGGGGTATTTTGTATATTTTTGAATAAGAAGCACTGTTCATGATCATGGAATATTAGATCAAGTTGATTTTGATCAATATTATAATGATTACTGAAGGCAAGTCGTGTACTTTTATCACGGATAAAGGTCAAATTAGGGTGAAAATCCGATCTTTTCGACCAACTGACCGCCTGCACTTGATGGTCACTCTAAGGGCTGAGTCATGTCACCTTCCTTGAGCTACCAGCGAGAACCAGAACTTACGATCAGATCCAGAAAGTCTTTAGCTTATCTATTTAAAACAAAGCTAGCATCCTTCTTGATCTCAAATGATTATGAACCTCCTACAAATGCAGGCACGTACAGCTGTCGTAAATATTACGAATAAAGGACTCAAATTGTCAATCAGGTGGAAAGGAAAAAACTTTTAATCGCGATCTGAGGGTTCTTGATGTAATTAGTGGCTTTCCGTCATTTTTCTTTTCCTTTTTGTCTTTCCTACACTACCATGTGGAATAAAAATTCTGACAGGTGATGCGTAGGCATTTTTATTTAAGATGGTGTCTTCAGGATAACAAAGAATAAGGTATGAAATATGTCGCCTCGAGGAAGTGAGCACCCAATTTTATTTCCCCCATTTAATTTTTCAAGGAATCCGGTATTTGGATAAGCTCTTCCAAAAGATCAAACTTTCAGGCTCCTGTCAAATTATATTCAAAGATTTAGATTCAAACGTGTCAAAGAGGAATCAGTAATTATATTAAAATGTATACCTTGGTGGTATGAAACGACGACTGAAATAGAGACAACGAAATTTTAAGGAACTATTTTTTCCAAAACCATTAATAAAGTAAATATTTTTTATTAACAGTCATTTTAAGGTTATTGTAAGTTACGTTTGTAACTGTCATGTTGTTTAATAAAAATTCTGAATATAATAGTCAATGCTTGTCATTAGCTCTTATTATGCATGTAGTTATTATTTTGTTATCTATTTTTTCTTCTTTGTTGTTAGCTTTTAATTAGATAATTAAGCACGTCTCTCCCTCTTTCTTCTTTTTTGTTTTTTGTTTTTTGAGTGTCTTTTTTTTTTTTTTTTTAGAAAGAACAATCATATTCAAAAAATACAGTTTTATTATTACAATATCATAATACCGGCTTTGTTCATATATCTTCACGATACTATAGAAAGGTGTAATACCGTGCATTTCAACGTAAAATCGTAGTTGTATAAACACAGTCTAAAATATGGTAAGTCTAAGCAGGTTTCTCCCGAGCCCAATCAATCAAAGTCTCCAGTTCTCATTTGATCGAATTAAAAGCAATTTTTGTTGGGATGACGCATCAATTTAAAATAATTCTGAGACGAGCTATGATTTTAATGCTCAAATATACCATCACTCATCGTGAAAGGAAAAGGAAAATAAATCGAGCGGAAACTGTTGGTGTATCATTTATTTTATCTATTCCGTTAATCTTACTAAGTTTTTATGTCTTGTTTCTGTACTGTTAAGTTCAATATCCTCATGAAATGCACATGATGGCTTGTGATTTCCTTTTATTGTATCAATCGCTAACGATTTCTAGCCATTCGATTTTTTCTATTTGTTTCATTTTTTTTTTTTAATATCATGAATATATGGCGTTGTTGCATTAACTTTGTCCTTGAATTGAAAGATTATTGTTATAATAATTAAAACAATATCATTCACCAAAAAAGGCCTACATCTAAAATATAATTTGATTCAATGTATTCACACTTGTTTATTGTAGATTCCAATAATTGGGTTATACCTTTATGTGCTCTAGTCCATTCCAATTTCCGTTTATGTTTTTTGTTCTCTCCTCATTCCACACATTTTATGTGTATTAGTTTATAATGTATATTCATTATTGATATAAATAAATGAGATAATTATATTCATTATTAATTTTTTTTAATGATATGAGATCCATCTCCCTTTTTAGCTTTTTTCTTTGAATTATTTTATCGTGTATTGTTGTGCTTTCCGTGTTTTATTTTTCTTTCCTCACGCTTTTCTTGTTCATCGCCTTCTCTTTATTGTTTTATATGAAGAGTTTCATTCCAAAAGGGACTATATCCACTTTTGATGAAAATTTAGTTTTTGATATCAGGACATTGTTCAGGTACGTACCCGACTTTGAACAAAAGGATTTTCTTGAATTGCTGATTGCAACTGTAAGAAAATGCATTTTGAAATTTCCATCTTCTTCTCTGAAGTTATAAAAGTGGATTTAGTCCCTTTTGGAATGAAACTCTTCATATCCCAATGCAAACTGATATGTATTTTGATTTCTGATACAGTATTATCTGATCTGCTGAAAGCTAAAATGGAGAAAAACCGACATATGAGTCTTTTTTTGCCCTCATCAGAGGATGTATAATACTAAAATTATTTCTCAAGGGCACTTTAATCAGACAGAAGTTGCCTTTTGCATTATTTCTTGACACACATCCAACAAATCTAATTAAAGATTGGAGTATAATAATTACCCACCCCACCCTCTCCCTCCCTCCTCTTCTATACAATTTCAACATTTCACAATTAAGCGCCCGGAATTATATAAATTCATTAGGCTAATTCGATCACTTATCGCCTGTCTGCACCCGTGTTCATTCAAGTGTAACCATCATCTTCTTGTTGTGTTTTATTTACTTACATAGGGTCTGTGTCACTCGAGTCAATAAAGTTAGTAGGATTGCCAGGCCGCGTTATCAAAAGCTTCCTTCCTCGGCACTTTCTGCTTATCAAATTAGACCTTTTCCATTTTTTTTTTCTTCTTCTCTTTTGTTGACAATGCACAAACTTTCGTATTTTTTTATCCCGATATCACTATAAGATTAGTGAGATAGGAGCTGACTGTTTCTAAAGAAATGGTAATCTTTGACCTGAAGGTCTCTCTCTCTCTCTCTCTCTCTCTCTTAATTTGTCCGTATTCGTTTGTTAAAACTCGTTTAGACAAGAAAGAGCGCCCGCATTACGTCTTCCCACTGTGACAATATTGATAATAACGTCCATCAAAATAATGTAAAACAGTTCACATTGCTATTTTTTTATGACACTTATTAGAAAGAG
>CALNVZ010003426.1:48117802-48254488 GCA_940671915.1 Paracentrotus lividus
TACAGACAATTATGCATCCGACAAACTTCACATGGTAAAAATATTCTAAAGAAAACAATACTGACAGTATTTCATTGCTGATGTTATAGTAACACGTCTCAGAGCGATTTTTAGACAGCCTTGATAATGCGGTGTTAGTAAGGGCTATATTATTTTTAGAAGTGACGGCAATCTTTTGTTTACATACATCTACACATACAAACATAATTATTGCAAGGCAGACAAGCCGTAAGTGTAACGATTAAAAAGAGATCGTAAATTAGCATTCGATGAGGAGATTTCAACGCGGTTCAGGATGTCTGCTATCCCATCCTGTTTATCTTCCCGTTTGCATCATCCGAGACGAAGTGCATCATCAAACCTATAGCAACATCATCACTTCATGAGATGGATGGAACGAGCTGGATGACATCATTCGGGGGGTGATCATGATGATGATTACGGTAGTAGTTCCACGTAGACAAGAATGCGTAATGTGTCTCTGTGTAGCCGTAGTCGTCTACATTGTGCCATTGAAGGTGTCAGTGGTATTATGCAATCATAACGGTTGAAATTTACTCTTCACTGAGACGTGGATTTATTTCATCTATTTCTTCAAATAGAGAGAGGGGGATGCCATTCTGACTCGTCACATAACTATGTAAAGTAGCTGGATGACGTCACCATCCCATGTTTACTATCGTGATTCCACGTTTATAGACCAAACTCGTAATGTGTCTCAGTTGTCACAGTGAGTCGTCTATGTTTAGCCATTGGACCTGCTGTAGGTATTGGTCATATTCAATCTTAATGATGTTATAGGCGAATAGGTATTATCTACTGAGACATGGCTTCAATAATACTTCTATAATGTCTTATTGAAATAAACGAGGCCCTCTTGAGAATTAAGGGAAGAAATCGAAGGCACTTGGTGACGTCATTTCCGATGATTTCCGTCACTAGCCGAAGTGACCACGATTCATAATGTATCTCTGTCGGTTGTAGTCATCTAGTTTTCGCTATTAGAGATGTCGGCCATATTCAATCACAACGATAGACTTTAACTTTTGTTGAGAGCCAAAAGGGTGTTACTCGTACCTTTTAGCACACAGTCAACGTCCTACTTGTTCCAAAATTTAGTACCAGTAGGAACTGGATGATTTTCCGAGATACAAGAGGATCGATGACGTCATCCATCGACTCTCGTGGCGTTGGATACACGTATACAGGATGATGTGTAATGATGATGCGTAACTTGTATCGCGGTCGCCATCTAATTTGAGCAATGTAACAGTGATGGGAGTGACCAAGCAACACTGCTTTGCAGCAGTTTAACCAATTTGACCGAATAACCCATGGTTTACTACCAAAGATTGTTTCACTATTCCTGGATAGAATTAGTTCAAAATATTGGATTTTCTTGCGTTTTGTTCTGGTTTCCATAAAATTTGCTTGTAATATTAGTTTCTAAAACGTGAAACAATCTAGTTTTTTATTTAAAAAAAAGTTTCATATTTTCCTACAAGTGCATAATTATTCAGATGATAATAATCCTTTTCTAATTTTAACCTATTCTGGTTTTCGAGGTTCACATAAATGTTGCAAACATTTATGACAATAAATCATAATAAAATTGCTTTTTTTTTAATAGCCCCTTTTTTCTTCAGAAATGTCAAAATGACATTGAAAATAAACCCGGGTATGTGATTATAGACTAAAGAAGAGTGATGTTGTCCTACTGCTTCAGCTCCTTGATCGATGTCATTATGGGGGTCGACTTCAATGAATCGATTGTGATGGAATCGATGTTGATATGGGGAGATTGAGCACGGAGAGAATGTGATTAGAGAATGGATGGTTGGGATGCAGTGGCGTATCCAGATAGGGGGCGGAACAGGGGAGCGCCCCTCTACCATTATTTAATGTGTGGGCACAATCAATCTCAATTTTGACGAAGTACACAAGACAGGTCGTGGACATACTCGTATTTACTAGAAAGTGATTGATTGTGCCCCCATTTCATCAAGTGTGTTGGCTGCGTCCTACCAAACCAGGTGTAGGGTTAGGTTAGACATATTGCGATATGGTCTTAAATAAGTTTTAGGGTATATAGGGTGTAGTCCGGCACTGCATGGAGTTCGCAATTCGATTAGTGTTAGGGATCGACAGCGGAGCAATTGTCCTAGGAGCAAATGCCATGAAACCATAATACTTATCCTCCCTCCCTCATGAACAAGGGATGCCCCTAAATCACCGTACCCACGCCGCACCCCTTATCCCTCATCAACTCCTCCACCATCACTTTACTTTCTCCCCATCCTCCGTTCCACTCCCATCGGACATGATAATCCCCCATTATGATGCCGTAAGCCGGACCGTTCTCCTGTGCTCAACCACCCCCCCCCCCAAGGCGATTAAGATCACTCTGAGAGTAACTCCTCATTACCCGCACGTGCTCCTGCTCTATCCTCTTACCAACATCCATCCCGCATCACTTGGAGGACTGGTATAAAGAGGCATACTCATCATCCCATCAACCATTGGTGGAATCACTTTGAAGAGATTAAACTTGAAAAGAGAGGAAGGGTACAATGGAACAATGGATGCTTCTTATAACGTTTTTTTGTTAGATTTTTTTTTTCTTGGGGTGTATTATTACCATGTCGACCGACTGTTGAGCAGGGCCACTTGGACTAATTGCAGATTGTGTATTTAGGAGAAGAAAAAGTTGCGGGGGAAAAAACAAACCATTGTAAACGAACAAAAATTATTAATGTTATTAATGAACTATATTAATTCTAAGGAATGAAAATAAATATTTATATATTTACATTTTGAAAACAAAACGAATTAATAGATATAATCATTCGAAGTGTGGAAATGGTGCTAGCAAAAATTGCCTTATAAATGCTACTTCTCAAAAGGTGGGTTTGTGTTTGGCTGGGAGAGGGGCAGGTACACAATGTGCCCCATCCCCTGAAATCTGCCTCTCTTATTAAAGCATACCTGAACCGGACCCTATCTCTGACTCCGATCAAAGCGACCTGAGGGAAGGATTTTCAAAATGAAATATTGAGTAACCCAAATCTATTTGACGGTGAGGTAGGCTTGTGAACTTGGGGCATAAATCATTATCTTCCGACATCTGAGCTTGTATATGCATGGTTATATTCCATGAAAGATGCCTAAACTAACAACCCGATGGTACTAATGTTTCGAGAAAAGGTGAAATGTAATCTCTTACCCCGAGGATTTTTGTCTTCTTCTTCTTCTTCGATGTTAAAAAAATTAAAATATAGGGACGTCCATAATTCAAGAAAAAAATGCTTACCATTATAGAATCTCCAACATGTATAAATATTCTTTGTTTTGTGAATTATATTTATAACCCTTATCCTCTTTTTTGTTCCTTCTTTTTTAAAATCTTTTCTTTCATATTTTCTTTTTTTAAAATAAATTAATAGTTTTTATTGATATTGTACAACTGTAAAATGTTATTCCCTTCTTTGTTTTACCGCCATATAAGTGCTTAAACTTAAAAGTCCATTTCAGAATAAGAAACTGGGGAGCGTTTCATGAAAGGACTTGTCGGATGTTTTATCCGACAAACTGTTATAAGCTACTGAAATGCTTGCATCTGATTGGCTGACAGCAAATTTGTCAGATAAAATGTCCGACAAGTACTTTGATGAAATGCCCCCCTGATATCATGCAGATCATATTTTTATGGAACATCTTCTCCCCGTATTTGTGTTTCTTGCTTTAAAAATGAGTCATCACATAGAAATGATATCCAAGGATGATAACTAGGCAACAAGAAAGGAGGAGGACATAAAAGATGCGATAAGGTCTGATGGTCGCTCCATCCTCTTTGTGAGAGCAACCACTTGATAAATAAGTGGGGTTGCTAAGATTGGAGACGGAGCGCAAAAGATGAGTGCCGAGTGGAAAAGAAAATTGATATTATTTTCTAGAAATCAGAGCTTTCAATGGAGGTGGAGTTTATAAACCCTCTGATGAGAGCCGCAACGTCGTTAATGCTTTATGTTGATACGTAATTACATCCTTTCAGCCCTCAGCAGATTAGTGATGTTAAGAGCGGGAAAGAAGCGTGCGCGAGATATATATCTTGACATATTTCTATGGTTGCGCGGAAATTTTGAAGATCGTTGCGTTTTGATAAATCGATCGCCTTCCCTTTCTCTTTATGTCAATGAAAGGTTGAGCCCTGCTCTCTAAAATTTATATAAATGAAGGCAATATGCCTTTTATCCTCCAGAAGACCTTATGACTCAATATATAATTATTAAATCTTTGACAAGAGTCACTATATCCTTGATTCCATTCGACTAATAGATCAAGTTCCTCTCTTTTTTTTTAGTTATGTGAAATAGCAAAAAAAAAACACTATATTATTTTAATAATCGAAAAACCTGAGTGATAGATTTTCAATACAAAATCTTTTATTCATTTCATACATCACGAATCATAGCTGCCAAAAACATATAATGATGAAAATTGTTATAACAATTATTATTTTATTTATTCTTTTCAAAAGCCATTTTCTTTTCTGACCTTGCGCTTGGTATGTATAACTATTCTACATCTTCACCTGCAATAGTCGAACTGCGCCAAAATTTAACCGTTGCTCGAGGAGTTAAAAAAAAAAGAAAAAGAAAATGTTGAATCTATCGTATCTGGGGTACATTTTCCATGCTATGTTAAAAACTAGAAGATGAAAATTTGCTATTGTGCACGACAAGTTGTTATTGTATGCAAAAATGGAAATTCGAAATACAGTACTAGTACGATGTTAAAGAATATCCAGGGGTGGTTCTAACAGCAGTTGGTCTAATTTACCCTTGGTCTAATTGCCAATTTATATCATAGCCAAATGGTCTCATTGCATATTGGTCTAATGCCCAAATGAATATTTGGTCTATTACCAGTGTATTACTGAAAGTGACCAAGTGGTGATAGACCAAGTGCGCTTTAGACGAGAAGGACATTAGCCAAAATGGGAATCAGACAAAATGGTAGATAGGCGAAATGTTAAATTATACCAAAAGGAAATTAGACGAACTGGTTTGAGACGAAATCAAATTAGACCAATAGGGATGATACCAAATGGATATTAGTCAAAGTGGGTATAGACCAAATGGCAATTTACCGAGGGGTACCCCCATGCACCCCTTCGTTACCCTCTGCCATCATGCTCCTGATTCTTCCGACTAATCCCCATGAGATGCGATGATGGGTTTTCTATTGAGATGGTTCAGCTGCATCGTTTGACCACTTTGCTCCAAATCATCTCGATCAATTCCATCATGTTTTAAGTGACCTATTTCTGCCTCCAATGATCATCTCTCTCTCTCTCTCTCTCTCTCTCTCTCTCTCTCTCATTCTCCTCCACCACCCCTTGCATCTCCATCGAACTCTTTATCTTGTCTTGTGGGAAAAAATAAGACAATGGCACTGACAATTGCCAGATTAAGGTTTGCAGTTCTCAACCGAAAATTCGAAACCTATATACTAGTTTGCATAGTCGTGAGACACTTAATAAATTGGATCTGAAAAACTGTCACTTGGTCTACAACCAATGTGTTTTATGCCCGTCTGGTCTAATCCCATATGGTATATTAATGTATATTAATCTATAACTAGTTCGTCAAATTTGGTCTAATTTTAGTAGGGAGATATTAAAGATAAGGTTTGTGGGCTAATATCCACTTGGTTCAACACCACTTATCGTTAGATGAATTAGTACTGACCCAAATTTTCATTTAACGATGGGGTATTAAAACATTTGAATATTAGACTAAATTACAGTTAGCCATAGTGACCATTTGACCAGCTGCGGATAGGACAAAACAGCATTTAGACCAAATGGGTTCATCCTCTGTGCTATTAAACCATGGGGAGAATTAGAACATCAGCAAGCAGAATAATATATATATATATGCGTGATTATATAATATAAGCATAATCTGCAGTAGATGTGAATATAGTCTTAATCATAGAAAGTGGTTCGTTGTGCTTTAGCAGAATGTGTGTCAATCAAATGATATATTTAAATCTGGAACAAACCAGAGCCACGAATAAACAAAGTGTGGCAAACCCGGTTCGAGTAGGTTACAACATGGCACGTATTGCTTAGTTAGGCAAACACATACTAAATGAAAATACGCCATGTTGTTACCCAACTGTAACCGATTTGGTTCTGGAACAGACCATTAAATGTCTCCATCTATTGACTCAGATTTGAACCTGAGAGAATTGGACAATCTGCTAGTATACCAGGTAGTTATATACCGAAAAATTTCTTCATCTTACCATCACAATGATTAAAATCTTCTGTAATACACAAATCAAGACACTTCAAGACAATATTGCTTATTTTCCACAATCTTTATTCTATTTTATCTCGCACGTGTTTCTTCCCTTTGTTTTGTCTTTAAAACATATAATACTAGTATCTTCTCTAAAAGTTTCTTTGTTGTCATGGTTACAGGTAAGATGACGAGTAGATGAAGATGATGGATCTATTTTACCTGGGGCGAGTTATGAATGATGGATGTTCCATGGGACATGCATTTCTTTTCCAATATCACATTCAGGTATTCGATTCTAATGAAATAGCATCATCTTTAAAATATATCTTAATGATATCACTCTCTCTCCCTTTCTTTCGTTCTCAGTGTTTCCCGTTTACTGCCTCTCTCTCTCTCTCTCTCTACACTCTATTTATTTATATATCTCGATTTATTTCACTCGTTTTATTTCTCCATCTGTATCCTCATTATTCTCTCTTCAAAACACCTTTGTCTCTACCCTCTCAATTGTATCTTCAAAACAACTGTCCTCTTCTATCTTTCTATTGTTTACATGGTAACAATTTAGATGATGATGATGATGATAAGGATGATGATGTTATCATCTTTGAGATGGAGATGCTGAATCCACTTTGCCCAGGGCGGAATATGAATGATTGATGCGTAAGTACGCATTCATGTCTTTCCGTTCGAAAATCAAAACTGAAAACTGAGAATGATTATCCATACATTATCCTACAGCGATCAATCATTAAGTGTACCTGGCAATCCTTATTGCATGTTTAATGGGACCTCCATCTTAAAAGGTCGTCCATAGTTGTGGAAAATGTCATTATGATCTTGGCTAGGTTGCACAAAGGTTCATATCAATTCTATATGTAAAATGTAAAGTTAACGTATACCAATGTGCGGCATTAAATCGTAATTAAACAAGGCGTGTCCATTATCAAAGAGGCCAGACGCAACGAAGTGACGTTGGAAATACGGCTGAGAAGCGCAGAAATCTATACAGCTGGCTGCAATAATAAATTAGCTCACAAAAACTCGCTTAAGAAGACTTCCCTGCAGCTGGAATGGCATTGTCCGTTCGGTTCAGCAATCTACTCGTATACGTGGAGATGAAAGAAATTGATGAAATTTTATCATGTTGTTAGTTAATAGATTCTCCAAACCAGAAGGAGGAAATACACATTTGGGCAAGCTTATAACATTATTGTGATGAAGTTGTAATCAGAATCTTTATTTCACATAGATTGATGTTCCAAACGAGTATTGATATAAGTAGTGATCTTGTCACCTCTTGCGAAGAAGCCGTCCACATGCGATATGCATGTGACGCGGAAATATCGACCCATCGAGTAAAGATTCTATTGTGATAATGTTCAAAGTGACAGGACTTTTTCTTAACCAATCGAAATGAATGTTCCATCTTTGGAAAGCTGAGAATTCAAGCTTTTAAAAACTGCTTGATCATTAAGCTGTAATATAATTATGCGTTATCCAGGAAGATGATTATGTGGCGTATGAGCTATTTTGAGAGCAAAATTGGCCATATTGTACAGGAATTTGATCTGACTAGGATTTCGAATTGACACAAGTGACAGGACCTTTTTTCCCTTTGCAGTAAGTTATTCCTATTTTTGAAAAAATCAGACTCTTAACGTATTTATTCAAGTTGATCATTTCTTTGAAAAGGTAGTTGCTCGCCATAATCAAGAAAACAAAGTGAAAAAAACTGTGCAAAATACAAAATGTCTATGGCAGCGTTCGCTTTGCGTAGAGTGATAGCGCCCTCTTCGTCTTAAGTTTACAACTAGAATTGATATGTGCAATTGACTTTAATTCAATCACAAGTCATGCAGTTGCATATCTCTGATATACACAGTTGCGACTGATATCAATCGCAAAGCTTCACAAAAGTGGTGACATGTTTCATGTTTTTAGGCTGCAGGCTCCTGTAAAGTTATATGCATTGGAAAAATAAAAGTTATCATTTCTACACCGCTCTATTTATAGCTGAAGTTTTTCCGCAGACATGTTTTTATTTCTTCATTCTTTTTCTTATGTAAACGTTTCAGAAGTGTAAGAACTTATAGTGATTTTTTGCTCATTCAAATGATTTCAGATAATCGTTCCTGGGATAGGATGTAAAAAAGATCTGGCTGTAAATCATGCAAAACATTCACGTAATGTAGTGTAGGTTTTCCCGGTCAAGTTTAAACTATCTTCGATCAATTTGATATTTCTTACAAGCACTTTCGTCCGAAATGGGTTCACGGTTAAAAAAATATACGTTAATTCAATTGACCGATAGCTCCGCTCCATGAGGTATCGTTTAAGTTGAATGAACATTAACGAATTTGATTGGAAAGAGTTTAAATTGACTGGGAAAACCTATATTAAAACGAAAAAGGGTAACTGAGAAGGATTATCCATACATTTCCTCGTGAACAATCAATTTAACAATCGCCCCTGATCTTTGGAACTCAAAGGTACACAATTAAATACAATAAAAGACGTGCTAGCAAATAGCGATTCCAAAATCATGTTAATACGTTCTCTCATTCTACATCCACCTCTGATCATTATGACGTCACCATCGCAGAGTATCAGAATTGATGCTCATGCGCATGATCGCTCACATCGGCTAAAACCCGCCTCATAAAAGTCAATCTCGCTTGAAACAACACCTGCTAAATAAACGACCCGAGCACTCGAAGACTGATCCATTCCAATTACCCCGTCCCATACATTCGGTGATCGAAGCCATACCCAGGGGCGTCGCTTGAACAATGATGAGCGGAGAGGGTTGACAAAGGAGGGGTGGTCGCTGTACAATGTTTTAAAAAAATTACTGTAGTTTTTTTTTCAGTAAATTACCGGCAACTTTGCTGAACGGTAATTAACATCACATTTTACGATATTTTCCTGTAGCAAGTGGGAATGTACAGTGATTTATTGTTGGAAGTAGCAAAGTGTAAAATAAAATTACTGGTAAATTACTGTAAAAAAAAAAAAAAAAAAAAGATACAGTACCTTTTGTACTGTGCAAGTTACGAGCTGACGAGGAAGTAATTCAAAATAGTCATCGTTGCAATATGCTTGCGTCTATAGGTGAGACAGAAGCACTAAGAAGGAAAAAAAAGATGCTGACAGATTACGGATGTTCTTGTTTGACCCCCCCCCCCAAAAAAAAGGGCCCCCTATTATTTCTGAATTCACCGACTGCAATTTCGAATTCATGAATTCATCATGATAGTTTTAACTTTTGTTTTTGTTTTTTGGTCAATTTCAAAAATTATGAACCACCCCCCCCCCCCCTTCCATAAACATACACACCCACTCTCGCCTTTAAAACTTGCGCTATAACAAGGTAGGGTTTGGCGCTTTAAAGTGTGTCGATTAATGCATAAGGATTCCCACACGGATCGGTAATGAAATAAGACGAGACACGGTGATATAGTTTGGGCGACTTTGTGACGCCAGATTGAGACTTTCTGGCGGCGGCACTTGGGGCCTCCCGAGAGTGATGAACGAAAGTTAAAATGGAGAAAGTGGGTTGTGAAGTTGCTTGTATGTTACTCGTCCAGTCTAGCTTTGAATGTGAAGGATGGTTAAAAGATAAAATCATTAAAGAAAACTTGGGAGAGGAATAATTAAAGACGAGGATAGGGCAGAGAGAGAGAGAGAGAGAGATGAATGGGTCTCGTAACACAAACGTTTATCATGCAAGCTTGAAAAAATAACATTTCTTAATTAGCCACTTGTTAGTCTTTGGAACCAGAACAAAAACGTGCATGCAACACTTTTCTTGACTGGCCATTGGCCATTTTGCGATTGATTGCAAACCTATGTGTTACAAAGCCCAGGATGGACAAAGGGCCGTTGTCAAAAGCTATAGACTATTGTCGGAAAGGGGATATAAAAAAAAAAAAAGTTTTCATAACCGGATACGACACTAGTCTGTAACGAATGCTAACTTTCTCCTCATTTATACCCTGTAACTTTTATTGTCAAAATGCGGTATCAAAGTTATTTATACACAGTAAAATAACTGAAAAGGACGGAGAGACATTATAAACTGTAAGACAAACATGAATGGAAAGCAAAGTCTTTACAAAAAAGGGAAGGCCTCTCATTTGCATCTCACGATTACAGAACGAATCAGGTGACAGAAAAACGAGCTTCAATGAATGGATAACAGGAAACAGCGGTATAGAAAGCAAGATCTGCTATGCCCGAAGAAAATGGATTGATAGATGGGGTGGTATAACATCGCCACCCAAAAGTTTGAAAGAGACGGATTCGTGCAAGATTTTTTGAAAGGAAATTAGTAATAGAATGGGGAAAGAGGGATTACAGTGCAACAAAAAAAAACAACAACAACAATGCTTCAATGAATTTACAGTATTCAATTCTAATGAAGAGGGATTTTTTTCTTTAATGAATGAGAAATTAATTATTTAAAAAAGGAAAGAAGAACCAATGCCGGCGCGAATTAAAGAATTGTAGAAAGTGTAATGTAAAAAAGAATTCCCTCATTCTTCTGAAAGGATTGAAAAATGGTATTCTGATGAGAGGTAATCATGCTAGGAAATTATATTCATAACAAAACAAAAGTATACAGAAAACAACTTTATTTCGATGTTGGAACCAGTGGAAATGTACCGTGAAATAAACGGGGATAGCGACTGATGGAGACATTATTCTAACATTTACAATTAGAGTTAGAATTAGAGTGCAAGAAAGGGAGTGATTTTTAAAAAAGGGAATTAAAAGAAACTGAGCGATAAAGTGAAGGCGTAAGATTTCATGGTGGCCGCATGCAGCTATAGCCAGCGTGGCGACGGGCTGGCGCTACTTAACAGAGGCCCTGGATCCCTTAAAACTAAAGCATGGAAGAGGACGAAAAGGGGGTGTTGGGATTATGCAGACATTAGTGTCTGGGTTTTAGAACTCTGTTTAGAAGTGTGAAAAGTGGTAAGAGGAGACGCGATCAGAAATTCAAATCGACATCTCGGTGCTTGGTGATGAGATGGAGGCAGACAGAATGTGGACGAGAGAGATAAAAGAAGAAAGAGAGAGAGGGGGGGTGTTACAGTAGAATGAAGAGAGATACACTCAGCGAGAGAGAAAGAGAGAGAGACATGGACAGAGACTGAGAGACAGACAGAAAGAGTCAGAGAAATAGGAAATTGGTGTGTGAGAGAATAGGAGAGAAGTAAGTGTGAGAGAGAATATAAAAAAGAATAAGACAGAAATTAATGTGAATGAGAATAAGAGAGAAATTAATACAAGAGAAAATATTGTAAAAGAGAACAAATCAGAAATTAGAATGAGAGAGAAAATAAGAGAAAAATAAGAGTGTAAGAGAAAATAATTTAATAGAGAAATAAGTGTAAGAAAGATTAAAAGGAAAATTAATATGAGAGAGAACAAGCGAAAAATTAGTATGACAGAAAGAACAAGAGAGAAATTTGTGTGAAGAGAATAAAAAAGTCAGTTTGCGAGAAAGACGTAGTCCTTTTTTATTTTATTTTCCTTTTTTTTTCTTCTTTTTTTTGTTTGGGGGGGTGGGGGTGTGGACGGGGTGGGTATATAAAGTTAAGTTTGAGAAAGTAGAAAGAGGGTGTCTGTATAAGAAGCGTGTAGTTATTGGAGATATAATGAGTAACATACGATCAACTGGTGACCCAAATCACTGTATGTGGTAAGCAGTGAGTGAGTGAGAGAGAGAAAGAGAGAGAGAGAGAGAGAGAGAGATGCAGTATGAGATAGGCACAGTGACAGAGACAAAAAAAAGACGGGGATAGGTAAACCTGATATAAAGAGTAAGAGAAGATGAGATAGAGAAAGAGACAGAGTCAGAGACAGACAGAGAGGGAAAGAGCAGGGATGATAATCTTAAGAGAAATCGGAGATGGAGAGAGTGAGAGGAAGAGAAGCGACACGCAACAACAGTCAAAACAACTTTGCTCAGTAAAATGGGAAGCTGTCTCTTGTTTTCCTCGCATGCATTTCACAGACACAAGGTGGTGTCGCACAGAAGTGCCATGCACTTTCCGGGCGATCTCCATTCCATTCGATCCACCTTATGTTGGCATGGAAATGGCGCTATAAGATGCAATACTGGGCTAAACTTTACTCCGACGTTTATTCCTCATAACTTTTATTAAGCTTAAATTTTCAAAGGAAAATATAAGTAGGCCTATTCCACATAACACACAAGGAAATATTAATTTCTAAATCGCATCATTATTCATTCACCTTGTATTAATCAGCCATTCCATTGTGACTCGCGTGACATTTTCCCAAAATTTCAACTTTTAAAGGTCGATTACTCGGAAACGTTAATCTGCAGGCCTTTTTTATTTTTACATTTCAGTTAAACTATTGATCATACATATTAGAAAGCAAAATCTTTGATGTATAGTCATTTTTGTTGGATATATTTCAACTTTTGTGTTGTGACTCGCGTGACACGACACTATTTTTAATTTTGGACCTTACTGTACTTAACTATGTTTTTTTAAAGAAGTACTGATCCCATTAATACCAAATTTTCAGGACTTAATTTTGAGACATTAGGCAATAAGCATCTTAATTTTCATTTCCACTTGACTTTTTACTTCGAGTCAGTGACTATAAGAAAACGTGACTCGCGTGACAAAAAAGTGTAAAAACATGAAATTCGCATAAAAAGTGTAGTGTGGGACTAAGAGTAGGGACGTCGACCATGCAATATTTTTTCCCCCTATCAGAACCACATTGAAAAATTATTAAGATTGACACCTTTTGAAGAAAAAAAATAGCCAAAAATTAACTAATTATTTGGATTAGAAGAAGTTGCAAATTTCAGCTCACGGTGTCTAGTTACACGGAATGGCTGTAATACATTTTCTTGTATAATACAAGTCTTTGCAAACGTTATCAATTCATTTTCATTATTCATTCGTTCTTGCTTTGTTTTGTTTTGGGCTTTTTTCAATCATAATCTATCAATCCCAGAATTTCACAAATATTTACGCTTTTTATTAACAAAAAAATACAAGCCCGAGTACTTATGTGAACCAAATTTTTTTTTCTTCTAAAAATGATATTATCATTATTATTCGTTAAGTCTTTTATTAGTTCAAATCTATAATTTAGTTTAGGTTGATTGTCGCCTGTATATTTTACTTGTTCTTGAAAATACTGATAAGATTTTGGTAATTTATTATCTGCATAATTTCTGAATAACAGGTTTACAAAAAGATTATGCACATTTATTTAATGTACAGCTATTATATTACACCTAGTTGTTTATGGTTGTTTTGCTTCATATATTCCAATTATTGATCTTCCATGGTACACTCCAATCATTGATCATTCAGCATGTACATTTTTATAGTCAATGAAACTAATTTTCACTTAAGTTGCTGATGCAAGAATGTTTGAACTTTGTTCTCTTCTTTTTTTCGGGGGTCTTCCCCCCCCCCCTCCCTTGTACAAATCTTGAAGCCAGTAGAAGATTCTGGAAGTATGAATACATCTATCAACATTTTTCTTTTTTATTATAAATATCATTAAGCTCTTCATTGAAGCAAACATTCATTTATAAAGTGCCCAAAATGCTCATTTCGACGAAGCATCGCCCCGAAGGACTTCTGGCGCTCTCTCTCATGAGAGTGAGTGACCGTCATGTTCACGCGAGCACAGTGAATGAGATGCAAGGCGCCGACAAGTCTAGGCAAACTTGCCCGGGACGGCGCCGGGCTGTCGCGAGCTAGCGACTGCTCTCTCAGCAGAGTAGGGGCCCATACCGGGTTGGGGGCCTACAACGTAAGCAAAGGTGTTCTCTTCGTTCTGACAGAACATAACAAAATGTGACTCACAATTAATGTTTTATCTTCTCTCCTCAATGCGCAAAGAAAAAGGGGGATTGAATTCCATCTAAATTCTGAAAATGACCTTCGCCAATTTATGAGTAATTTCATATCGCATTCCGACATAAAATCTAATTATTTTTTATTAATTTACCTCTATATATTTAAGTGAGATTTTAAATACTGTGTCGATGGTCGAAATTTATACCACTTAACGATACTGTGTCGTATCTGGCCTCGCGTTAGCTTAATGTTTGGCGCCAAAACTCGGATTAAAAATAGGGAAAGTTTTTGCCTAGCAGACGATATGTCGCCATTCGCTAATGTTTCTTATGATCGGAGGATGAATATAGGGTGTCATTAGTTTTGGTTATAGTGCAAGTTTAATTGTGTATGAAAGAAAAGATGAGTGACTGTTAAGTCACTTCTTGCAAGCAGGCATGATTACAAGCAATTACGGTCATCGCCCGGCGTCGTGAAGATTTTTTTTTTTTCCTTCAACTGAAAAATGACATAATCCGAAATGTGTCTGAAATCATCCCATTTTGGCTTTATTGTCATGTCAATATACTGATAATGACTTGTCTTGTTTCTGAGCTTTTTAAATGATTATGATCATCTCGGGACTGACTGAAATCGGGCTGATTCATTTTTGCTTTTCATATTTTGTTTTATGAATGAAAATGGATTTAGAATCGTGTCTACAGACTGGGTTCATATCTTCAGTAGACGTGTGCCAAAGTAGCTATCAAGAGTGTGATAAAGATTAGACAACATTCTGTATTATAGTCTGCTGAAAGATTTCTATTTTAAAAAAAATATCTCTCTCTCTCTCTCTCTCTCTCTTTCACTCACTCTCACTCTTTCTCTCCCTCTCAAAACTAAAAATGTATATGTATATGGAAAAGCTCAGAGATGCCAACACTACGGAATAACTATAACATTAGAAATTAGAACGCGAATAACGCAAAGCAGCGAAAGTTGCGAATAGTTAAAGCATGAATAATAACATTTTTCTCCGTATTTCAATTTTGGGAATGCGTTCAAATCAATAGTTTTCTTTCTCCTGTTTTAACAAGACATTTGTTTCAGCTGTTTTAACTAATTAATTACTTGCGTTCTAATTTCTATTGATATAATTATTCCGTAGTCATGGTAGTGTTGGCATCTCTGAAAGCTTATAGACCCACCTCTCATATAACACCAGCTAGTTGTTTTTTTTTTTTCTTCAAACAATTTATTCTTGGGTGAGCACTGGTCCCTTTTATGTTGCGCGAGAATTCCCTATCCATCACTACCAAAATTACTAGATCACACAATCGTGACGGTATTATCGAAACAACACCCAAAGAGATTAAATAGATAATACATGATTACTCACGAACAAACCGTTGAAGGTATAAACCAAGCCACTCACTGAACAAACTCATATCAATCATGATTTATCATTATACTCATCAGGTAATTAGCAATTTCTAAATTGAATGACTGTTCACTTCATCTATATAAAGCCATTATGTTCGACCTCATGTCAACATTATAACAAAAGTGAGCAGTGCTCACCCAAGCATGAATTATTTACGAACTTTTTTTGTGTGTAAAAGATAAGTCCAAGAGCTAAACCTTTTACTCAGAATCACATACTTTAGATGATAGAGTTTTCCCTTTAATAACTCTTAAGGTGATATCTCACGTCGCGGAGATGTATAAGACTTGGAGACGTCTCAGAAACGTCTCAGAGACGTTTGCGCGACGGGGAAAAATTCAAACTCAGGAGACGCCGCGGAGACTCAGGAGACGTCACCGAGACTAGTTTTTACATCCGTTTCAAACCCGTCTCATTACAAGTGAGATACCATCATTAAGGGGCAAGTCCACCCTCAGCTAAAGTTGTCTTTATTAACGGCAGAATGAATATTGAAGGCTATCGAAAGTTCACCAAACGTTTTAATTTCCCATTTTGTAACATCACTAGCGAACTGTTTTCCTATTTTTATACTCTGTTGCCCGTTTTCCTGATTTATTATTTTTCAAAGCTATGCATTCGGTATGTTACCAGACATAATTATATTTTTATTCACGCCTCTATAAAATAAACCCGATCCTTCATTCGGAACAACGAAAGTAGCAATTTACGAAAACTACAGACAAAACATAATTATTGGAGAGCAGTTCGCAAGTGACAACACCAATTTAATACTCTCAAAATTCATAACTTCCTCACCCTTTAATGGACTCTCGTGAAACCTTCAATAATGTGTTTAAAAACTTACTTGATTCAAAGTGGACTTCCCCTTTAAGGTACAATGAGCTGAAAGACACATTCAACTTAGAAATTAAAGAAGAAAACAACTTTTCACATACGTTTTTATGAGTCATGCATTTTCAAATTTTATATCATTAATATATTTGAAATAAAATGTACCATTGATATTCAATTTAAAAAATGACTAAAAAACCATGCAATAAATATGTAGTCCCTTCATTGAAATCACGAAAGGTATAAATTATTTGATCATTGCAGATTATAAAAGTATCCTCATTACTTTTGTTTATTTTGATGTTAAATAAAGATGTTATAAAAATAGTTTCCCAATATTCCCAGAGGCTGTCTATTTGACAATGATCATGATGATAAAAGTTTTTATAAGAAAGCTATTTTTTTCTTCAACAAAAACAAAATCGAATTTTCTGACGAAAATTTTGTAGAAGAATGGAAATATATTTACGAAAATAATAATTTTTCCTTTATAACAAAGCAATTAACCACAGTACAAACAAACAAAAAATACATTGTCCTGGACCTATCTCACATAGCAGTTATGTAATGTATTTAAATTGAATTCCGACAACTGAAATACAATATCTCTAAGCAGTTTAAGGCAAAGTTCAACACCATTGCAAATTACATGCGAACAAATATTACCAGAAATACTGTATGTGTTCATAAGATATTCCAAGAAACATGTTCATAACATATTCCTAAAATATTTTTTTTAAATATTCTACGAAAGATGTCAATAAGATAGTCCAAGAAATATGTTCATAAGATATTCCCAGGGATATGGTCATTAGTTATTCCCAGAAACTTTGTGTATGTTCCTGTACCGACCTTCTATTGCATGCCAATACATCTTCCTGGAATAACGACCAAACTCAAAAATCGCATAATGGTTTCCTCTTCGCAACGGAGCATGTTGTTTCTCCTGATGTTTAAAAAACCAAGTTTTCATATCTTTCATCTCCACTCCTATCCTCTGTAAAAGAAACCCGCAGTAAACATCATCCCAAGGCGCTAATGGGGCAAACTTCTGAGATTCACGGTAGATTTTATATCCCACGTCTTTAGAGACAACGTAAGCATATCCTCGAGGAAATGGCGGCCACATATCCTTGGAGTAAAGTGAAGGTGGAGTATACCATTTACTTCTGTTATTTCTTGGAACGCCCCAATTGATGCAAGGTTCTGCTAAAGCGAATTTTGAGCGAAACTCCGACGACACATTGCCGAGATCGTTTGCGAGGTTCACAATGTCGAGAACAACGTCGTCATCCGTTGACATTACGAACTGAGCATTTTTGCAGAATGTGGAAGCCCATTTGAAACCCATGATGAGTTTGACGGTGAGATTAAGGTAGCTATCAGCGAAGTCTTCTTGTAAGATGTCGCCGTATGCCTTGGCCTCCTGCTGAAGTAGTGCTTCTTTGGTCGTGTTTGTTTCGTTAGTGGTACCCACAAGAAATACAACCACTGCAGAAACATTGTACTCAAATACAGCCTTCCCGTAGCTCTCCCTGATCTCATCTCTCCGGTCTCTTGAATCCATCCTTGTCTTGACTAACACAACCAATGTGATATTCGCCGATTTTCGCCGATTTTCGCCGACGTTCGCCGATTTCTTGCAAATGTTTTCGGGGTTTATAAGATAGCGATATTCGTGCTGGTCTAATTCGGACTTCCATTGATAGTGCTGTTGCCAACCAAATAATTCCTCCTCAGATTTGGTTGTCGTAGTCCCGTTAATTCTGAGAGAAGGGTTAGAAGTTGTCTTGTGATGTACAATGGGCTGTGTTGTCATTGTAGCACCACTTTCACCTTCATGTAGGGTCTCGTTTAACAAAGACAGTTCTCTGACGCCAAGACCGACCTGATCCATAGTCAATACCAACTGATCACTTTGGATGATGATATAAAGAAAATTGGAAGCGCAGAACACGACGACAAAAAGAACGAATGATCGCTGTATAGATGCCATGTTTCGGTTATAGTCCAATGTAAAATATACCAGTGAGTTCAATATGGGCATTGGGCATTGGTCTCAGAATCCTACACGCCCGAATAGACTGACGTGACCTGACTCGCTAAAGGAAAACCAATCCAACTTTTGTTTCGTCTAACGGTTTTATTATATTTCAATAGGTCATTCCCGTATTGTAGCCAAATCAAATGCAAATTCTTTGAGAATGGCTAAGATACAAATGATTCTCAACACCTGTTTCAAAGGATGGCCTTTCATAAGTCAGAATGCCAATTGCGTATGTTAATTGCCAAATGTGTGTCCTAGGTATAGTAAACCGTTAATTATGCAGTTCGCATTCCGACTCTTGAATACAATTCTATGCAACAGGTGAATCAGATTATTTGTATCTAGATGCACTTTGCAAAGACCCTGCTTTCAATTTAATTAAATCACACACAAAAATATATGTTGGTCTGCACAAAATGACCTCAAGTATTTTTCCCCTTTCTATATTAATTTTGTTCACTGTTTTCCATAGAGTCCGTGTTTTAAAGGTCCATTCAGTGATTTGCATGACCACACAAATCGAATTGCAATTGACCAGGTCAAATATGACTTGACCAGATGACTTATAATAATAGTATTTCTGGTTTGCAAAGAATTTTTTTTTTTTAGGATTCGGTTGCTACAATACCTTCCTTGTTCGTATGGAGGCTGTTTTGTAAAGACCAAATCACATCTATTGTATTGTATGATTTATTTGTACGTTATTCTGATTTCGTTTAATAAAGCAGCCTGTTGAGGGCTGAATATATCATATATACAGTGGTGGCCAAAATAATTAGAACACCCGAAGCTACACAAAGTCTATGACATTCTCAATGCCGTAGTACTTTTGCCGAAGTAAGTTTAAGGATAACTTTTTGGTGCCGACAGCTTTCTTGACTTTATCGCGTAGTGTCTTATGCATCTTGTGATTCAAAATTTATATAGTTTCGACCATCAGGTAATGTGCAGCTTTAAAAATTGTGGCGCTATACGCTTTCAGTTTCCCAATAGACCTGTGTATTGAACAGGTAGTACAAATGCAAAAACGTGGAATGCCAATTACATATGCCGATAGCTCAAAAAGTGTTTAAGCTAGAGGTATCAAACATTGCTGTTTTATTTATTCTTACATGCCCTAAACACATGCTAAGTGTCAGAAAATTTGGTCTTATGGGGAGGGGTGGATTGGCCCATCCTGTGGTCGTGAGATAACCAAAATAACCCTGCCAATTTAAGGTTAAGATTATTTTTCATGGAAGTGAAGAAATTTAATTATAAATGCATATATTTTAAGGAAATTTAATGAGCAATTTAAATGTGAAAAAAATAAGGGTCATTAGAAAGGGGGACTTAAGTAGGGGCTCTGAATTAAAAATTTGGGGCCCTTCAAAAATAATTTTAGAAATCCCCACATAAGATGTTACTACTTCACCCTGCGTTATTATGAATGCCAATTTTGACATCTTCAGGAAATTTTCTTTTAGAATATATATACTTTTGTAGGGAATGGCTTAAAATGTTTAACGTTAATTATGACACTTTGTTCCTGAAAGGGGCAATATTTTTAGATTCTTCAATTGGTGGCGTAACATAAAATGGGCGACTTGGGGGCTAGTTCTAAACGCATGGCTATGTTATATAGTTTTCAAAGCATAATGATGACATTCGGAGACATTCCAACCATTTTATAAGTATTTAAATGGTCAACTAAATAAAAATAACTAAAATCATTTAAATATGCTTGTTGTTCTAATATTAATAACAATAATGATATATATAAGTTATAACAATAATACCAGCTTGTAGAGAGGCAGTTTATAGTATATTGGGCGAATGTTGAGAGCCAGAAGGGCATAATTGGAAAATATAATACTGCTCTAGCACTCATCAGACGACTTAGTAGAAAGTACATGTGGATTCAGCATAAAAAGCGCGGTAAAATGCATGCAAGCGCGCGCTAATGAGTGCAATACCCTACATCCCAGTCGATCATGAACTTGTAGAGAGAATGTCTTCTACTTTTTCCGCGCCTCTTTCAAATCATGGAAGCTCTTCCGCTTGATTTCTCTCGCGTGTGATTCGATGATTGGAGAAATGCATGAAATATCTGATTTAAGAGAAGGCTTGTTTTTAAACGGGTACGGTCACTGACCGACTCCCGGATGAGTTACGGGGGAAACAGAGGGCCGTAAAAGGGGGGTGATGTGGTGGCTTGAGAAAGCGGAGAGGAGATAGGGATGATCGATCGTAAAGGTCGTACAAGCAAATACAGAATATGAAATATTTAAAAAGGTATGAACTGAAAATCTCTGCAAGGTGACTTTTGCAGTTAGCTAAAAAAAAAAAAAAAAAAAAAAAAAAAATAGACATCGACTGATAGGATATACCAATTAGGAAGGGGTGTCAGTGTAGGCTTAAATTTATATAAGATAATATACCGAAGGTAATTTATTATTGCAATTAAATAAATTTGTTTGAGAACTGAAAATATAGTTCTTGAGTACAAAGGGCTAAAGGTATGCTAGTAAGAGAAAGCCTAAAGAATGTATCAGAAATTTTAGTTTGATTATTTACTAAATGAATATTGATGAAGTATATTTTCATAAAAACGTATGTGTGAGAAATAGTGTGACATTCCTTTCATGCATTCTGCCAGAATTCAGTGTTTTTGTCCGAGAGGTTGCATACTCCATTCAGGATAGCTAGGCTCAGCTGCACTTCCCCGCCGGACAATCGCGGCGTTATTACACACAAGTTTTCTTTGTTCATAATGGGCAAGTGGAATTTTTATTTGATGCGGGCTCACACGATGCGACTTGCTGCGGTGCGATTTTTCAGGAAAGCTTCAATATTATTTCATACAAACCTTCAAACAAGGAAAATCATACTGTCGAAAGTTGTGGGTATTTTCATGAATACCGAAATTGAAATTCAAGGCGATTGCGAACCCCCTTCTCTGTATAAATTCAAAATGTTTCCATACCGCAGTGACGTCACAGCGATCTTGCAATTTTAAGGTAATTTGACCTTTACTCCTAATTAAAAGCTCGCATTGCAACAAAATTTTGATTACATTACTCCTTTACAATTTTAACCTCTCATGAGATAACTTTGCATGTTTCAAATGTCGTATTAATAATGCAAACTATCATTTGTTTAAATAATCGCATCGCAGCAAGTCGCATCGTGTGAGCCCGCCTTTAGGCGTGCGCTAGAAGTTGAAGTAAAATCTCCGTTGAATCTTTTCTCAATCGACGTTGATTGTAAATTTTTATCCGTGTTAAAAATCTCGTGAACTTCTACATAGCGAGAGTAATGACATAGGCTATAAGAGCTAGAAAGACTTTATGTTTAATAGCACTATGCACGTTTTACATCCTTCTGGCCCTCAAAATGATTGCAGGCAAACCAATTTAGAATGGATGTTGAAATGCTAATACCTTTACGTTAGAGGCCTAATTACGGCCCTTCTTCTACTTATCGGTAGTGACAAGCGGATCATCATTATCACGTCCTAATAACACTGGACAACAGGGAATAACCTCATGATGGACCCACAATGCACTTTTCATCTACGGAACTTACATTTCCACCTCACTAAATCGACCACTGCGCTAAACCCGTTTACAAGAGGCCTTTCACATGAATCCATGACATTTGCTCCCGCGACAATGGCTCCGCTATAAATTCCATACACTAATCGAATGACTAACTTCAACCAGGGACTTTACACTATACCCTACCCTAAACCTAACCCTAAACCTAATATAAATCCCTATTACAACCCTAACCCTAACCCTATATCTTAGACGAAATAAAGCCCGGAGCAATTGTCGCAGGAGCAAATGTCGGGTCACCCTTTCACATATATCGCTAAGTTTCCCACAATGTGAACTATGACACAATGAAAATAATAGCTCTACTATATTTCTAAACTTGTTACATATTTTAAAAAGCATTTGTTTAAGTTACCAATTTTTTAAAGTAATAATATGTGATAATAATGTATAGATTAACTAAAATACATTTATAAATAATATTGAACTGTATTTCGAACAAATATTCATGTTGTAAGTTAGAATAAACTGAGTACAAACGAATATGAAACAACCAAAGAAAATATAAATTTAAATACTGTATTACATCCATTCATAAAATTGTTTTAAGCTTCCTGAATGTCAACCTATAACATAGAAATGATAAAATAAAACAACCATTATAGAAAAGAAAATAGTGTGGTGTAATTTCATTGTAAATTATTACAATATATTTAATCATATCTTCTTGGTGAGAAAATATGAAAATATGAACCCTCTTTCTTTATACTCTATATTAGAAACATCTTCCATTGACTCAGCGTGTAGCTTGCATTTGCCGTGGCGTTTTGGGCGTGGTTTGGTGCACAGTATGCTTGATGTGAAGTCCCCCTCGTGAATGGTGCGTGCTGAACTCAGTACGCAGAGGGCTTGAAAAGGGTGAATACGTGAAATCGGAGCGTAAAGCGAAAATGAAGAAATTGGAATACGAGATTGTCAAAATAAATCTCTTTCTAGTCCATCAGCCTAGTCTTCTTGTTAAGACATCTCTGAACGTGGTCAATAACTGGAAGTGGTTTAATTTCTTAATATCCCTAAATTCAGTTTAGGATTGTCATCTTTTGGTTGAGGTGTTTTATTTCACTTCTGGGGTGTCTAATTTTTTCCTTTCCCATTAACATTTTTATTTATATTCAAGAATAATGTGCTCTTACCATAGGGGCTAATAATGAACGAATTCATAAATACACATTTATAGCTGATTTTTGTGTTTTTACATTCAACTTAGAACTTCTATCACAATAATTTTGTATAGCAGTGAATATATATTTTGTTCTTATTCCTATTCTATTCGCCCTCCAGTTCTCCCCACCCCCACTCTCCCTCTCTCTCTCTCTCCCTCTCTCTCTCTCTCTTTCTCTCTCTCTCTCTCATTCTGTTCCATACAGCTTATAATACAGACTAGCTTTATATCTACTGTAGATATATGGCTTCCCAACATGTAATAAATATAAGACACCAGTCTGATCTCTCTCTCTCTCTCTCTCTCTCTCTCTCTCTCTCTCTCTCTCCCTCCCCTTCTCTCTCTCTCCATTCCTCTCTCTTGCACCGTCTCTTTCGTTCTCCCACCCTTTCTCTCCATCATTTTCTACCCCACTCTTCATGAAATCAACAGTGGTTTATATCGAAGAGACTACGACCATTTCAGCTCTGGTCAAACCATGTGTGCTAGAGCGGTCAGTAAGATGTAATTTCCAGCTTTCTGAATCCTGACAACACCGTTTTCACCTGCTTCACTATAATGGTCATCAACCTGCCATTGGATTTTTTTTTCTTTCTGATCCTTAGATTGTCCACATTCTTAGTCAGTCACTGAACGTAGCACATGATTAAATGCAGATTTCACAGAATTATCAAAAATGAATTTTGTTTGATTACACCAAGGATGCTCCTTGATTACACCTAATACTAAATATCTCAGTACTTAAAAATATCATTGTTTATCATGTTCATAATTTTGTTTTTAATCTTCTATAAACACGTAGTTATTTTTAACTAAACACAAAATAACAACTTATTTGTTTTATCCATGTTCCTTTCTTACTTAACGTAGTTTATATTAATCCGTTTCCACCCCGTTCTTATTCTTTTTGATTCTTTTCACGTAGTTTAATCTAACATTGGTTATTCAATCATCATTACAGCTATTTACGCATCTGGCTTTTTCAACTCATCTCCTGCTCACAGTCGAATAACTCCTTGCCACTCATTATAATAAATTATGCGTATAGTATTTTGGTCTAGCGCCATCTCTTGCCCATCTTAATTTCAAGGAGGGAGAAAATTTGCCAGGGACACTCAACCTGTACTGCCACGGATTATTCTTTCGGATTGATCTAATATTTTATTCCTAAAATTAAATTATTAATACAGTTGAAATACGGTCTTGTTGTTAATCAGTCACATAAATTAATCCATTTAACATCTAAAATACCCATGATTGTATACCAGTTATAACAAATAGCCAACTTTTTAATATTTCTATTTAAACTATTTTTTTTTCATTCCTATATTTATTTATTTTTTAAGTGTAAAAACATTAATCTCAGCAAAGGAAAAATCATTACGTTCGTCGTATTAAAGTTGACATCATGACATGATGATTTTTGTTTGTTTGTTTGGTTTTTTTTTTAAAGGAAAATCTCGCATGTTTTTGAGTCGGGTCGAGGAAGTCAACTTGCCTTCTGGTAAATCACTATCCTGCTTTAATCCGTTCCAGAAGGACTAGAAGATGCCCCTTGATCACGGTAGAGTGATAAATTAATCGCTCTATTCGTAGAGCAGATCTTAAACGATGAGTCATGCTGTCCAATTTAGATTCTCATCGACATATCTTTGGATCAAACTATTATCATGATTATTGCAATCATCTCTGAAGAATATCTGATGAAGCTGTGTCTACACGGACATGTCTAAAACCCTCTTCCTTTCTCGACATTCTAAAAAAATTGGTCAAATTGACCCTCGTTCCTGGTCTATTGGGTCAATCTGTTGTCCAATTTAGATTCTGATCGACATATCTTTGATCAGTCTATTATCATGATTATTGCTATCATCATCTCTGAAGAATAGCTGATGAAGCTGTGTCTACACGGACATCCCCATTTCTAAAAGTATCTCCTTTTCTTCGCACTGTCAAAAAGGATGGGTCAAATTGACCCGCGTTCCGGGTCTATTGGGCCAATCTGTCCAATTTAGATTCTCTTCGACATATCTGTGATCAGTCTATTATCATGATTATTGCTATCATCTCACAAGAATATCTGATAAAGCTGTGTCTATATACTGATGTACGGATATCCCCATTTCTGTATGTCTCTCCTTTCTCCGCACTGTCAAAAAGGATGGGTCAAATTGACCCATGTTCTGGGTCCATTGGGTCAATCTGTTGTCATGATAATTATTGTTTTTCTTTTGCTTGGCTGTGTTCGGCATGTTTATTTATTTTTTTTCAGGGCCCCTAAGTAAAACTGTATTTAATCCACTGACGGGGTTACCCTTGGTAAATAAAAAATAATAATTTATTGTTGCTCTACCAGATGTAGAGCGATAATGGTGTGGCCCTAATGGACCCGGAATACTTTGTTGTTTTTTAATCTCAATGAAAAGTTAGGAACTTAAAATTAAATTTACGTCAATATAATTGATAATTTGAAATAATGAGGTTGATTTTATACGGAACATAATCCCCTCTTCCACTCATATTTTTTATTATCACAAACATTTTTTTTTCTTTCTTTCTTAAATCCTTTTTATAGGAAATCTCTCCAGAAGAAAACACAATTTAGGTTGTAGGCTATATCTTATCCCTGCTATCCAAAGTAAATATAGGTTATAGAATAATATCGGAATAAATAGATAAAATGATTGGATTTGGGATCATCGTTATACATTCGAGTCAATTTAGATTGAAAGTCAGAGATGGACGGCAATCATTATGTCATAATGGATAGAAACGAGGGGAATGGGTATTTTGAAACGGTGAGCGAGTCAATGTTTGGGAAGTGGAGGTGGAGTAGGGGGTAATAATGACAGGGGAGGCCTAGGATGATGATGGTGAAGGAAAGGGTGAAGAGAAGAAATATTAGAAAGAGAGATAGAGAGAGCGGGGAGAGGGAAGGGAGAGAGAGGGAAGAGAGAGAGAGATAGAGGGATGGAGGGATAGAGAGAGAGAGAGAGAGAGAGATGGGGGGGGGGAGGAGGAGATAGAAATAGAGACAAGAGAATGAGATACAGAGAAAGAGAGGAGGACATGGTCTCATTAAAGTCACAGCAATCATATTTGGTAAAGAATACAATTCAACAACAATATAATATAGGCCAAAGTACAGCGCAATCGTAAACTTAAGAAATCATATTTTAGAATATTAACGAATAAATGGGACAATCTTTTTTGTATTAAGAGGGTTTTCTCCCCCAAATAACCATTAAATCAAATAAAAAAGGGGTTGCATCGTTCCTATTCAAAATTTAGATTACAACTATGAATATTCCTGTACAGAAAAAAAATATTACTTTTGCTTAAATTATGAAAAAAGGATGTATAGATAAACAAAATATTAGCAACAAATTCGTGAGACATTATCAATGTTGAATTATAGTGACTTGTATCCCAAATGAACGTTTATAGGAACAAATTTGACATAATTTCTGCTCATAACCATCAGACATTTCAGATTAGTTTTGTACATATTGGATAGAATATAGACCTAATCACTGAATCATCGTTTTATTTCATGTAAAATTTAGATAATCATCTTGTACGAGCATATTATCACGATTGAGATGGTATTGCTCTTTTACTGTATTTTCCATCATGGGAAGGGTCGTGATCTTTCCTTTGTTTATCATTTTCTTTCTTTTCAATCCATCCGTTCAGTTTTACTTCTTGTTTCTTGTAATTTGTCATTTCTACCTTGAGGGGGTCTTCATATCATAATGAGTTCTTTTGAATGAAATTGACAATTTTTGATCCTCATATTGATATCCATAATTTTGTTACAATGATAAAACAAAGTTCAATATGTTCCTCCTTTTCATTATCGCTTAATTTGTTTGTGTTTCTTTTGAGTTCTATTATTCCTTCAATTCAATATTTATTAATTCTTCAATACTTCAATTCTTCTATTTCTATATTATGTATAATCAGTAAGCCGAAATGATTTTCCCCAATTATGCTGATTGAGCAAAATAATTTAAATGCAAATGAATTATGTCAAATTAAAATAAAAATTCAAAATTAAACAAAAGAGAAAATCAAGACGAAGTAATTTCTTATTTAATTAGTAGGACGACAAAACAATGGTCATTATGTTTAATTACAAGCATATCTCTTCATTTCTATTCTTTAGATTGTTATTCCTCCTTCCGCTTCCAACTATATATATAGTTTTCATCATTTAGCTGAATGATGGTAAAATTTAATTACTATTATTAATTTTGCTTATTCTACCTTTCTTACATAAGCAGGTATCATCGTTCAGATTAACTTGTTTTATGTGCCACTGATACAATCATACATAGACCCATTAGATCAATATTTTGCCTGGTATATAATGAGTTAATACTCCCAACAATATCGACTCTTCAATGATACACAGTCCTTTTCATATTAAACGCACGAGCCCGCCTCCCGATCCCATGCAGTCAGCGGTTTCTAGTCTTAATTAACCCCGAAACTCACCGGTTCTCATCCTTGTAATTAGTCGGTCGAGAGCCATCGTCATTGTTTGTTTTGTAATTTCTGATATAATAGCCCCGTATGTGTATATTGACATTATACTCTTAATTAAATCAATCAGAGGGAAGAAAAATATTGTCTAATTTGCTTTTTTCATCGTTGATGAAGCATGAGTCACTTAGACTTTACGATTTTTGTCGGGGAGGTTTATTATAGACTGGTGTTGGTGGTAAGGCAGCAGAAATGTTGAGCGGGACGGTGCTGGATTTCCAGGCGAGTGAAACGGGATTGCGGGCTGGTCGTAAAGAGGGTGGGATCAGTGAGCAAAAGTCGAAATGGTTCTTTAATTTTGGTAATGAAGCTTTTATTTCATTCGAATTCGCTAAATTACACAATAAAATGTTTGCTTCACATCTGTTTGTTTATATTTTATGTATTTCAATTTATTGCACCCAGATCAAAATAATTTGGAAAAAACGAACATAACCTTCGCCACTGTCAAGCTTTCTCCCCCCCCCCCCCCCCCCTCACTCTCTCTCTCTCTCTCTCTCTCTGTCATATATATTTCTCTCATCTTTAGGTCCTACATATCTCCCTTCTCTTTTTCCCTTTAAGATTACTAAATATTCAAATGCATTTCAGGGGCGAATCCAGTGGGGCGGAGGGTGCCAGCGCCCTCCGTAGGATTGCCAGAAATTTTTTTTCCCCTTCTTCTTCTTCTTCTTTTAATGCAGTAATTTTGTGCAAGGGTCGTTTTGTTTTTTGCGTGCGCCCCCGTGGGATTGCAAAAAAAAAAAATCTAGGGGAGACCGGGGATGGAAGTTACAAAATTCACATTTTGGGCCAGATAATTCTAATGAAAGAACTCACACACTCCATCTTGGGTCTGTAGTTAGCCTATTATTTTTGCTAAAACCTGAGGCATATAAAACTTGAAAACATGTAAACACTAATTAACTATAGCTTAATTAATGAAGACATTTTTTTGGAACAACCTACCCCGTATAAGGGGTAAGTTGTTACACCATCCGGGGTAAACATACGGGGTAATTTGTTACAATGTGTAAATCTCTTATAACATACATTTGTTTCAACTTTCCAGTTTCTTGGTATCGTTAACAGTAGATCAAGTAGAGCTCTAGAATGGACAAAAGTAATAATAGAAAAATAAAAATATTAACACCTGAAAATTGAAACATTAAAAATGTAATTTTACATAATGTACTGTAATTGGGGTAGCTTGTTACATCGACATGGGGTAGGTTGTTGTAACAACCTACCCCATGGGTGATTTTAAACACAAAATCAACTGTAGCACAGCCATTAGCATGATTAGGCAGAATTACAGGGCATGGCTCAGGGATATATTAGTGACATACATGTACTATATTTACAATACCAGATTATCATCATGTGCCTCGAGTTGTAAGAACTATTACAAATTTCAATTTTTGTCAAAAATTTACTTGGAACTGTAAAAAATGGTTTTTGTTGCTTTACTTTTTATTAAAGCAACGGAGGAACCTCACGACTGGCAGTTCATCATAGCTATGTGTAGGCTGTATATAGATGCCAATTAGCACGAACTCTCTTGTTAGCACACTGAGAACTGTAACAACTGACCCGTGTAACTTCCATCCCCGGTCTCCCCTACCCTTTTACACCCCATAAAAGTCCACCTCTCTATCCACGCCTGCATTTTCACGTTTAATAATGTTACTTCAGCGGATGTGGAAATTTACCGAAGTCCATTACTTTTTTGTTTTGTTTTGTTTTGTTTTGTTTTGTTTTGTTTGTTTGTTTGTTTGTTTTTTGCTTTTTATATCACGTTTAATGTTTAAAAAGTTAACCTGTATTTGATGTTACAAAGGATGTATACTTTTCAAGACCGATTTTAAGGCTGTCACTAAAGGAGCTTTTCATTTTACTGTGTTCTGAATAAAAATAAAAAATCATTTTATCACTAGGCCCATCTATATAAAACATAAAGACGATAGTTTTATTGAAAATTACTCCACGCCCCTTGTATACACGGAAATGAATCATTTGAAATGAATTTAATCAAATATTTAACAAAGTGCGTTCTTCCCTTCACATTAAAGATATCCCCTAAATTCTCTTGATATTTCTTTTACAGATCCGGGCTTGTAATGTATACATCCTTCGGCCTTTGCCTTATCGGGTCTTTCTTGAACTCAAAGAAGAAACTGGGGAATATTTTTAACCTAACATTTCCGTCATCCCGCCCTTATCGCTTCCATGTTTACTGGATATTTACAGGATTAGGGTCGAAAAAAGCCCGCCTGACTCTTCCAATCTGTAATTAAATTACGTTAATTAATAATACATTCTTGAGTTGGTGAGTCACTGTTATGTACATGAGTCAAGGGTTATCCCCGTTCCGTCTTGTTTGGAAACCAGAAAGCAGATCTGGTTTTGTATATAATGTTGGGTTTGAAATCATATCATGGACGTATAACTTTTATACATCAATGGTCATATAGTCCTGAGTTCGAGTACGATATTTATAAATGGTATTCATTTTTAACAAACCATATTTATGCACATAATCATGATAACTTATTGCAAGTCATACATGTTTATCTCAAAGTATGGTAAGTTCAAAATTTGAACGATTGTATTTTTAGATTTCCCCCCTAAACTATACCTCCAGCTTTTTTACGTGTTCAACGTTCATTATTAATATGCCTCATTCATCATAAATAGAGTATTGTTCTCATAATTTTATCCTTTCCTTCTTGGGCACTGCCCCATAGAATTTTTTAAACAACTTAACTGAAATATATATTTGATTGCTTTGTACACTAAAGCCATCTTTAGTGCGTTAGAATGTCGTATGATTCAGAAACAAAATTATAGACCTGTATGTAAAGAAGAAAAAAAAAAAGAAAAAAAGGGGGAAACACTCTTTCCGTTGCTACGCTCACTCGCATGTTAATTTTAACGTAATATTTTGACACTCCACCTTTGGAAAGGGGTTCGTAGTTTTGTTTCTTATTCATTTGTATTTTCAACTACTGTCTCAATACCCCCCCCCCTCTCTCTCTCTCTCTCTCTCTCTTTCTCTTTTTTTTTCTCTCTCTCTTTCTCTGCCTATCGATCAAACCTCGGCCATATCATGTTCCCCAATACAATTATTCTGTTGTCCTAACGGCTACGACATTATCTAATCACATTGATTATTATGCGGTAGGGTATGAGTCACATTACGACCCTAGAATTAAACGGGATTCCCTCATTTCAATTGCCCCCCCCCTCTCCTCCTCTTCCCCTCATCTCTCTCTCTCTCTCTCTCTCTCTCTCACTCTCTGTATAGCCGTATTTCTTTCAACTCCTCTTTTTGTAGCCATTTTTCCCTTTCCAACACTTTTCTTATCCCCATTATATTTCTCTTTTGAATTGTGTGTTGTTATTGTTTATTTTATATTATGAATTGTATAAATATCAAACACAGTCCAAGCATGGAGTAAGAAGAGATACTCCATGCTTATAATACGTTCTCCCTATGATCTGTTTACACTAACTTGGAGAGCAAGTCACCTTTCTTACTGTTGTGTTTTTGTTTTTTGTTTTTTGTTTTTTGTTTGCTTTTTTTTTTTGGTCAAGCGCCTTGAGCAAATTTATTTGGAAGGGAAGGGCGCTGTATAAGAATATGTTGTTATTATTATTATTATTATTATTATTATTATTATTATTATCATTATTATCATCATTAACTGAAAGGGTGTTTTGTTCGAGGCATTAGATAAAAGAAATCTAGGTTCCATTATTCTCTCCACTGTGATTACGCGCTTCATCATAATTCGTTTTAATGTCCCCCCCCCCCCCAGGTTGATATGTAATCATATCCAATGTTTCTATAGGCCTATATTTGGTAAATATGACTTATCATCTTCCTCTGTTCAATCATTCTGGTTAACTTTCATTATTTTGAATTTGAGTGCAACTTGTTTAATCTACTTTTTTTAAATATAATTTATATTTCATCTGTAAATATTTCCTATAAAAGAATAAAATTACGAACTTTATTATTTTTGTGCTTATAGCTCTCATTTTGTCCCCCCCCCCTTCTATTTCTCTCTCTCTCTCTCTCTCTTTCTCTTTCTCTCTCTCTATATATCCCCCTCCTTCCCTTTCAATTCAATCAATATGCTAATGACCCCTTGTTTTGTGATTCATCGTCCATGTCATGAGTCATAATAAAACATCATAATTTGCATAATTCCTCCCAATTACTCCACCAGGGAAGTTTCGATGTCCCGGACCAAAAAGTTTCTCCTCCGGCCAATTCAGACCTCGGTTACACCCACGGGACCCCGGCACCGCCCCGATCAAAATTTTGCAATACCCTCAATGGCGGTTTGAATTCGGTGTGGAGTTGTGACTGGGGTCGCGATTGGAAGAAAGAAGAATTGAATATTGTCTCCGTCCAAGCCGGTTAGTGTCATATTTCCCGTCTGGTTTTGTCTTGATTTCCAATCCACAGATTGCCTTCTATTCGTAATTATCCTCGAGAAGAATAGCGCAGAGAGTCGAGGCTTTGTTAGGGACCAGATTGTTTTTTCATAAATTGGATTGTGCTTAATATTTCTACCACAATTTTCACAATCATTGTCCAAAAGAATAGAGCAGTGGAGAGGTTTTGGACTGCTGAAGGTACTAGATTGATAATGCCTTCTGTTCACTTTCAAACTAAAATTGTCAAGTTCAGTAAATTTTAGAAGACAAACTGGGTTAATCTTATGTAATATTTGAAAAAGTATTGTCTCCAATTCACAGAACGATCTCTTATTGGTATTTGTTTGTATGCAAAGCACCGAGGTCAACTGCTTTCTATAAATTAAGAAAATTTGCTGAGTTCGTTATTTTTCCTTTAAAAATTGTAATATAAAATGTGCTTATGCATTCAAACTAGGCTTACCATTATCCACATCCCCGGAAAATAAAAGTATGACAACGAAGGGTTGAGTGGGCTATGTATGTTACAGTGTTGGCTCTTCTGTGCCCAAATTTTACTTCTTTACGGCTCCTTGGTTTTAAGCTTATTTCATTATCATCTACCATCAAATTAAAGTATGGAAACAATTCATCAGGTCTGTGTACAAATAGTAAAACGAAATGTTGTTGGGGAAAATATGGAGAATTTCGTTCAACTAAATTTAAAAGTATAGGAATGTGTGATAACAATCAAACATGCCTTCTTTTAATAGCCCAAATCAACGATTCACTGCAACCAATAAAGGATAATTCATGATAGAGTACATTTTGAATAACCTGTTTCTATTTTTACATTTATTCTCTACACGGAGTGAAAACAAGATGATAAAATAAATCCATGCCTGGACAGAGACTACTAACCCTTGTCACAACCATCGTGATGTCAGCTTTTCTGATACCAAATATTTTAATCGAAGTCCAATTCAATTCGATTAAATCCAGAATGATTGTACATCCTACACCGTTTCATTACATTTAATCATTAGAGTCCCTTTTGCAAGTAAAATTGACATTTGGTGGTGTTATCGACCCGTACGGTTGATCTAGCAACCCGTAAAATTGACTTTACTAATTCGATAGAAAAAGAGTAACAACGTTTACCTAGTTTGAGTTTCTATCTAGGGACGAGTCGGAAAGCGAAGATTAATTTTCTTGGAGGAGTTGGGAAACAAAGTGGACAATCGGAATTTTTTATTTCTAATTAACTATTGTAATTAGTTTCAATGCATGTATTCATGTCTTGGTTTCTAATGTTTTGAAGTCCCTTGGTATATCTTACTCATCATTCGTTCCCACTCTTGCTTTCTGTCTTCTGCCCTCTTTTTTTCATGTTTCTTGATTTAAACTATCTTTGTTTTTTTTAATTAACCTCTCTTTTTTTTAATTTGGTAATGCCTTTATTTCCTTTTCTGATTCTGTCTCTCTCTCTGTCTCTCCCTATCTGTCTCTCTCTCTCTCTCTGTCTCTGTCTCTCTCTTTCTCTCTCTGTCTCTCTCTCTCTCTCTCTTTCTCTCTCTCTCTCTCTATCTCCCTCTCTCATCCTCTCTTTCTTTCTCTCTTTTTCTCTCCACCTCTCTACCCCTTTCATGGCACGATCATACCAAATCAATGGTAACATTGCTGAGAATTGAGAATATCCCCGACAGAAGAAGGAAATCACTTGTTTCCATGCAATGGAAAATTGAAATATGATTATCATTTGGTTAAAGGTGGATAAAATGTAGTGCAGCCATTTTTAAATCTTATTCGTCTTTTCATTTTCTACCTGTTAATTGATTTTCTAGACCTAAGAACAATGTCTGGCTACATAACAGAAATATAATTTATATGTATAGCATGTAAGTATAATTTTGATCTATTTATTTATCATGTTTATTGACCAAACGGTGAGTAAACTTTACAAATGAATCATCGATTATAGACATAGCCTGGTATTACGCTTGTGCCACCAACAAAATAGCCTTGAAAATTGCCCACTTCAATTGGTCTTGGTTTTACGCAGCCACCATTTTACTACGCCCTATTCACCGCATCGCTGATTGGTCAATAATAGTTACTCTATGCAAGTGCGATGGATATGTCTTCACTGATTGGTCGGTCAGTGTATCGTATTTTCGCACGTGATATGAAGCTCGCTCCTAATTGGTCAATTGCAGTTTTTCTATGTAAATGAGGACCGGTCGTCACTGGTGAGTCATGAGAGTGATGAATGAATGGACAGTTATATCTGTAGATTTGGTAACAAAAAAAGATAGATGTAGATTAATGTTCTAATTAAAGTGATCACATATTCGAGATTAAAACGAGATTATTTTACACAGGGGTGAGCGTGATTGTTAATGAATAGATCACGATTATCACATTAGCATGAACGCCGTTATGAATATAATTTCCTCATATTATTTCATACATGTTTTTTGTAAAATGTATTGAAGGATTCAATTCAATTCAATTCAAGAATGGTTTATTGTGAATATAAGCAGTATACATGAATGACAGCCGAAGGGCTGAAATGGGCATGTTTACAATAAAAAATACTTAAAGGCATTAACAAATTAACAATACCAAAACATTACAGGTAAAATTGATTTTAAAATACTTAAATACATAAGTACATACATTTGCAGAAATTGACATAAGATAGAGAATTTTGAAAAGCTTTGATCAAACTGGATTTGTGTGTGTTTTTTTTTTTTTTAATATATATATATATATACATTTCAGATAATAAACGAATATGAACATTACTTGGAGTTTAACAGGTCAATAAGATATGGTATGGAACTCTTTCTGAAACGGTCGGTTTTACACCTAAATTGTTTAAAATTGGGAACATGTCTTGAAGAGATTGTAACAGTCTTCCTCTTTGGCAGCCAGTCCCTATATACACCTAGGATTTTCTAAAAGAGATTTTGCAAAATCAATACATATATTTTCTCTTCTTGTTTGTAACCGTTCCAATCCACATCTTATTAACGCATTTTCATAGTCTATATAATTTATGCCAAGCATTATTTTACACACTCTTTTTTGTATTCTTTCTAAATCTCCTATTTGTTTTACAGTCAATCCTCCTGTAAAAACCGGGACACAATATTCTAAAATTGGACGAATATATCCTGTGTAGATTTGAATAAGGTCAGAAAAAGGACCCCGCAGCTTGTAGATATCACTGGAAGAAAAGAATGCTGAAAAAAAAAATAATAAAATGATCAAACATCTAATTCAGTTTGAAATGTCTTTTTCTGCCTGAAAAAAATCTTAACTATGGTAACACAATCATATATATTAAATATCTACGTATTTCAGTGCCATATACCGTACGTGCAGATAATAAAAGATAAATATCTTCATCAGATTATTTCACTGAAAGAAAAACAACAACAACAAACTAACCAAAAACAAACAAACAAGCAAATACTTTGCCGCTAGAAGGAAGCTAGTAGCTACTATCAGTGTTTTTACTCCCACATGTTTTGTTTATTTCCGTTGATCTATAATTAATGTTTTAAAAAACAAATTCTAACTATATAAAAACGCGGTCTACAAATATAGCAATTTGCAACGCCTCCATAGAAACTCTATATTGTGTGACGTCACAGATTACGTGATGAAAACAATAATGCCCTTGACAATGATGGGAAAATAAGTTGTTTATATATCTTTTCGAACTTTAATGATCAGAAAGTGCAAACAAAATCAACACGTTATTCGATATTGAGTCAAATGCTAAACATTAATTATAAACATTGTAGATATCTTTTTGAACTTTAATGATCAGAAAGTGTAAACAAAAACAAAACGTTATTCCATATTGAGTCACGTGCTTAACAGTTATTATCATCAATTTTCATCAAAACAGGTGACATTCCTTACAAAATATTTAGAGACTGAGCGGAAGCGGTTAAAAACTAACCTTCAATGGGTTTGAAAACTAATAATTTCCGTTTTTGAAATAAATATATATTTCGTTCGGGAAGTCCGTTCAGATGAATTAATGATAGCTGTTTATTTATATTGAAACTATACTGAAATTCAATTGATCGGAAATTTATTATTTCCGGGGTATGGATGGGATATTTATATGAAATACATTACATGCAGTTTTCAGTGACTTTAAAATAGCTTTAAGCTATTTTAAATTGGTAATACCAATGTTTACACATACACTGTTGATATTTTGGCAAAAATCATTTGATTTATAAAGATGGTTCCCGTTTTCCCTTCTTTTCATTCTATTTCTTAAAATGTTTTGATATTATATTGCGCTTTATAACCATTATACGAATATTCATCATTATGAAGCGAGTGAGCAAAACAAATCTGTAAAATGCTCCAAAATTTTAGAATTCAACTGCGTTAGGATAGTAATAGCCAAATCCTTTATGTCGTCACCACCTTTTCGTTGTCACTCCCCTCCCCTCCTGCACAACTATCGTTACCATCATTATCCCTACCATAATTAATCCAGCTAACGTAGGCCTATCCCCACCACCACCATTATCATATCCATCATCAATTATAACAACATCAACTGCATCATCATCATCATCATCCCCATCATTACTAAGATCATCTTCATCGTCACTATTTCATCACGATCAGAACCATAAATTGCACCATCATCTTTATCGTCATTTTTATTACCACCATCATCACCATAAATAACATCATCGTCGTCGTCATCGTTACTTTTTTTATCACCATCATCATCATCCCCATCCCCATCATTATCAGAACCATTTAACCCCTCTTACCTCCTACCCTCATTATCACATCTTTTATGAATAATGAGTCTGTTCCTCAACCGCTATGGTCTGAAAGGTGTATTCGAATCACTGTCCTTCGCATTCACGGTCGAACTCCCTTCCCACTCAACCACGAAAAATGTAACCACTCATACTAATTATGAATCATTAGGGCTGCCTTCTCATTTCTGTCATTGCGGTATTGGTTCAATCTAAAGAGTCTTCTTTTTCTGTCTCCCGAGAGGTGTAGAAGGGCGCTATGGATTCATAGCATTTCAACACATAATTAACGTCCTTCTGGCACTTAGTAGAATATTATTCATATCGCGTCCTTGGTTATTTTCATAATGATGTCACTACACATTAATCCATGCTGTGATCCTTCTGCAACGGCATATTATAAGAAAAAAATAAATAAAAATAACGGGTCAAATCGACCCCCTTTCTGGATCCATTGGGGCCATACACCATTACAAGTTAATCATCGCCATTCATTCTGCACTCTACAAACTATTTTTTATCACTTCAAAGGCGGAAAACATCACTTATAAGAGCTCGCAAATCTTCAGCCTAACAAAATTCGGACTAACAAACCTAAAGACTCTCGAACCTTCAGACTAACAAACATTCTGACTCCCTAACCTTCAGACTAGCAAATAAACGGACTCACGAACATTTAGATCACTAACCTTCGAACTAACAAACGTTTGGACTATATAACTAACCTTTGGACTCACTACCTTCAGACTATAGTAAACCTTCGGACTCACAAACCTTCGGACTAACAAACCTTCAGACAAACAGACCTTTAGACTAACAAACCTTCGGGCTAACAAACCTTCGGACTAACAAACCTTCAGACTAACAGACCTTTAGACTAACAAACTTTCTGACTCACAAACCTTCGGACTAAGAAACTTTCGGACTAACAAACCTTCGGACTCACAAACATTCGGACTCTCAAACGTTCGGACTCACAAACCTTCGGACTAACAAACCTTCGGACTCACAAATCTTCAGACTAACAAATCTACGGACTCACAAACCTTCAGATTAACAAACCTTCGGACTAACAAAACAACAACAAAAAACCTACGGACTTACGAACATTCGGACTAACAATCTTCGGACCCATAAACCTTCGGACTCATGAGCTGATCCAAGATTGATAATTTCTATAGATTGTGCAGGCCCATTTGTCTGGGGACAATAGCGGCTCTATTAGGTTTGGGTATGGATACCTTTAATTTTGTGACGTATGACTGGGATCGCTACTGGGCCTGAACCACAAAATACTTCTGGATCCGCCGCTGAACTTACGATCAACCGGGAAGTCCCAGCTATAAATGTAAAATTTTATTAAATTGTGTGATGGATGGAACATGATCCTCCCGTGCCAATATCATGTATCACTGTACCACGCCATGCAGCATACGCTTACTCACAATTCTAATTGCTAATGACACACGTTATGCCTTGCATCCACCATTCATAAATGAGTTAAGACAACTCAATTGGATGAGTAAGACATCGGCTATATATCCCATCTGGTAGATATCAGATTTAAAATGGGAAAGAATTTATCCTTGCTTGTCACTCCCTCTCTCAGACCCTGAGATGAAACGATAGCCAAATGATATTGTCCGGTTGTAGGGGCTGGGGAAATCAACGCTTGTTCCATTGAATTTGGATTCGGAATGATATTTGTAATTGGTATTTCACAAGACAGCTTTGAAATCGGACAATATCTACTTGGGTGTCCAAACTACACAAGGGGATACATTTCACATATTGTATAATATATAGTAATTCAGATTATTTAAAACAGAATGTTTCCATGTATATCTTAAAGTAGGCTAAAGTCATTGCCATATGCCAAAACGGTGCGCCGACATGAGTTCCAGTTACAGTTGCTCCGGAATATAATTTTTCGTCTAAAGATGTAGTGTAAGGTTAAGTTTGTTAGTTTGGTATTAAGTTTAGGGTCGGGGTTAGGAATATCGTTGAATCCAAGACTGAGGTTTGATTAATGTATATGGGTTGACGGCTGAGCAGTTGTCGGCCACCAGCGGCAAAAATTGTCGACGGCCGACGGTATTCTTTGCTCGTCACTCAAGTCTCCGTCGTTCAAAACGAAAGGACGCATTATGTAAATTTAGTACAACATTTTTTTTTTTTTACATGCAAAACTTATTTTAAGTTTTCAGCGATGATATACAACTCATGGAATCAGTAATCAGTAATGATCGGTGATGATGTATAATGAGTAGCTTCAGAATTCCACAAAGTCAGGAAGTTATTAACTTATTCATGAAGTTTGAAGCCCGTGATTTTGATGATGAAGATAACGAGGGGTGATGATTAGTTACTAAAAATTAGGGTGAAAGTAGTATATTGATTCAAGATCAAAGAGTTAATTTGTAGCCACATGCTCTCGGTCATATATAGTGATGTATAATAATGTGTAGCCAGATAATTCCAAAAACTCGGGAAGTTATTCACTTAGAAGTTACTCATGAAGTGTAGTTGTAGTTTTCAATGGTTGAGGTATGATAAAGCATATGGGATGTGTGAAAAATAAAACGTGAACAAATAGTGAAACTGACCAGAATTGTATCATTTAAAAAACAAATAAGCGAAGAAAATACAACTTGAAACTTGTAACTTGAATAGATAAATAAACCCCCTGCCCCCAACGAAAATGAGGGCATTATGTTGTTGGGTTGATTCATATTGCGTTTATTTTTTACTCATTTCTCAGTTATGTCTTACTTTACCAAAAGACACAGTGTGCCTTGTTAATTGTTTCGGCATGAATGGTATTCGGTTATGATATGATGGTTTGTCATCGAGATAATTAATATTTTCATGACAGAATAAGATAGAAATCACGTTGAGCTGATGATCATCTCTTAGGACGTCTCGACATTCTTTTCTTCACCAATATTTGAGTCATCTTTAAGATATCGCTTCTGGTCAAGAGCCGATGAGATACTTGTCCATCCAGTCATCAAACAATCTAGAATATAGTAAAATATTATCCAAATGCATCATACTTGTATCAATCCCTTTTAAGGCAATCCAAAGCAGTTATTGTAATTAAAAAAGCGATTAACGACCATTACATGATTTATACCGAGTGAGAAAAAAAATAAACACCTGGAAAATTGTTATTTAAAAGAAAACCAATTTATGAACCCCATATTATTATACGTATTCTGAAAGAGTAACTTCTCCCAAAATAACTTGGTACCATTTTTGTGTGGTATGTTTTTACGCTTGGATGAACACGGCGCATTGTTTGCGAACTTGAAAAATTCGAATTGTGCCAAAGTGGGGTAAAATCATAACAACAAAAGCCCAGTTTACATAATATTTGCTAAAATTGTAGAAAGGGTTTGCACGCCCTTTAAAGATCTTCAGATGACCGGTTTGATGATAGGCCATCTTACTGTCTTCCAGTCATTAATTTGTGCTATCTATGAATCATCGGGTGACTATCAAACTCCACTCAATATGGGAAAACCATTGAGGTGAGCAGATAGAGATCGTTCACCTGCATGGACTCGGCCTTGAACAACCCTATGAATCCGTCGTCGAAGGAGGAGTTTAAGGGGTGGTAGAAAGAGATGGGGAGGGGTATGGGGTGACTCCTTGGTATGGGAGGGGAATGTGTGTGTGGGGGGAGTGGGGTGACTCTTTAATGGGGAAGGGGAGTTTAAAGGGTGTTAGAAAGAGATGGAGAGTGATATGGGGTGACTCCTTGGTACAGGCAGGGAAATGAGTGTGTGTGGGGGGGGGAGCAAAAGAAAGAGATGGAGTGGGGTATAGGGGTATAGGGGTGACTCTTTAATGGGAAGGGGTTTAAGGGGTGGTAGAGAGAGATTGGGAGGGGTATGGAGTGTCTCCTTGGTATAGGGAGGGGGAATGTTGGGGGGGGGGGTAAAGAAAGATGGAATGGGTGAGATGAGCATATAGGGGTGATTCCTTAAAGGGAAGGAGTTTAAGGGGGTAGAAAGAGATGGGGGTATGTGGTAACTCCTTGGAATAGGGAGTATGTGTGCGAAGGGTAGTGGAAGAAGATGGGGGAGGGATTATAGGGGAATGTGGGAAGGGGGGTAAAATAAAGAGATGGGATGGGTATAAGGGTGACTCCTTAATGGGGAAGGGGAATATGAGGTGGAATTGTGGTGGGGTAACTCCTTGGAATAAGGAGGCGGTGTGCGAGGGGTAATGAAAGGAGAACTGATGGGAGGCTGGAGGACGCGCGGATGGGGTGTGGACAAGAGGTGGAGGAAACAACAGAGGACACAAACACTTTAGGGTAGATGGGAGAAGGGGGTATGGAGAATGTGGAAGTGGGAAGGGATTGGGGTGCGAAGAGGGGGTCAATGGGGTATTCAATAGAGGAAGGTGGAGTACGTGCTATGGGTAATGGAAGGGAAAGGGAATGGGGAGGGAGGCAAATATGGAGGATGCAGATATCTGGCCCCCAATGGACCCGGAATGAGGTCAATTTGACGCTTAATTTCTTAGAGTATAGAAGAGGTGGTACGTGTGTGATATAGCCCCCTCATCTCCGAGTTTATTAACAATATTATTAAGACATAACTATGCAAGATTTAAGTGTCATCGACATCGTTTTCAAAATTGGCCATCAAGCTTTGATACCCCCCCCCCACCCCTCGTTAGGTTTTACAATTCGATTACTCTTCGTCGAATTTGAGGGCTTCTGCGTCTAAAATGAACTCAAAATGGCAATAATTGTAATCATAAAGACCTACATCAAGCTTTATGATGGCCTAATATAAGTAACACTTCAGTGGATTGTACGCAAGTTGCTTTGAGGCGAGAGAGATGAGGATATAATACATAGTTAAGGAATTTGATTTCATAAATGTGTAAACAAAATATGATCAAAGGAAGGGGGTACGTTGGGTGATCTCCGTGAACATATGCAGGTGTTTGCTCATAGGGTATATCCGATACGGTCGCCAGCCCGCTGCACCAGGCGGGAGGGTGCACCAGCGTTTGCTATCTCAGGAAGACGAGCCGGGCGTTTTGATCATTGCAAAATGAGATATGGAAATATGAGCGATGAAATTTTATTAATATTTCATTAAAGGGGTTATGTTCCTTACTTCATGTTGGTTTTTTATAAATGTACAAAAAGGCATATATCTGCTTATGTCATTGTGATTTTCTTTCTCCCAATTTGTATTTTTCTGTTAACTTAATTCTCTCTCTATCTATCTTTCTCTCTCTCTCCTTTTCTCTCCCTCTCTCTTTCTCTCTCTCTCTCTCTCTCTCTCCGTCCCCCTCTCTCTGATTATCTTTTACCAAAATAAGAAACCAATTCGTAAAAGCTACGCATGCAGTTACATAAAAATAAGTTTTGATATAAAATTATATAACTGGACAAAATCCGGAACACAATGTGTCTGCGTAACGTAACAGGAAGAAAGATATGTCAAGATAAAATAACAATAAATGATCAAAAGCAAAACTACCAGAGGAAAGACTCCAGTGTACACAACTGTCTGCAACATTGTAATCTTTCTGAACTTTCTCCAACCTTCTAATGCTCCCGGTAACACTGCGCATATCATTTTGGGCAAGTAACAAACTACTTATGGCGCATGCGCAGTGGCAATGTGTGCCACACCTATACTTCCTCAATCTCTGTTCAATACTTCAAATTTAATTTTTTATTTTTTCCTCAATTATTAAGACTCGTTAGGGCATTTCTGTACAGTAAACAGGTAAAGAAGCAAATAGTTTGGAAATGTGCATATTTGTAAAACTTTTTTGGTGAAGCGACATTTTGAATACATCTTTTCAATGCACGTAATAATAGTTTACAAATATAAACAGGGATAATATTGTGTGAGGTTTTGTTCTACTTTGTTTTGTTTTTATTATTTATTCTTTAGTAATCCAGGAGCAGGCCAATATTACTTAACATAATGGATGGTAACCATCAACGGTGTCGATTTGTCTTGGCGATTGGGGGGGGGGGGGGATGATCGTCGATATTTCCTCTTTTCCTCAGTGTGACACATACGATGGTATATGATTGCAGTGTCCATTGTTGGGGGTGGGGTAATGCTTGTATACACACATGCATATAAATATTGAAGAAAAAAAATGTATTGAATAATGCGAGCGCGAAGCGCGAGCTAAAAATTTTCTTAATAATAGAGACATAAAACGGAGCATTTGTAGCATAATGCGAGCGCGAAACGAGGAAAGTGCTTTAACTGGTTTCTTAAAGGAGTACCATGATGATGTAATGGCTACAGATAACACACACATGCATGCATGTGAGTATCTGCTATAGTACATATTGTCAAATTCATTATGCGAGCGCGAAGCGCGAGCTGAAAATTTTCTTAATAATAGTGACATGAAATGGGACATTATATTGTAGAATAATGCGAACGCGAAACGGGGAAGGGGCTTGATCTGGTTTATTAAAGGGGGCCATCATGATGTAATGTCTATAGATATACACACATGCACATTATCATGCTTATGAGTACTATTGTATCGTCAAATTCATAGGGCTGTAATGCGAGCGCGAAGCGCGAGCTTAGAATTTTCCCAATAATATTGAACTGAAACATGGCATTTGTAGAGTTACAGGGCTATAAGCATGATGGATGGCTAGGGGGGCTTTAACTGGTGATTAGAAGCGGAGCATCATGACGTAATGCCAACAAACGCAAATCCATATGAATATGGACGAATTCTAGTTAGGGCAATGTTGTGCGAGCGCGAAGCGCGAGCAGAAAATTTTCTCAATAATAGTGACCTGATGAAGCAAGATGCTTGCGCTTGAAGCCTCATGGGAGCTCGAAACCTGGGAGGAAGTTTGCGTTTTAAACGTACCATCGTGACGTCAATATATGCATAAAAGATGAACAGGTCAAGTGCAGTTTGCACTATCTTATATTATGCGAGCGCGAATCGCGAGCTGAAAATTTTCAGGCAATTTTTAACAGTTATCTGACATGTGAGAGCAAGGTAGCGACAAATTTGAAAAGAGGGCATTTAGCCCCCAGAGAATAGTGGAAGTGTATTATATAATCTATGGTCCGAGTCCAGAAATGTTACCTTGTCGATGAAGAGCCGAGATAAGCGTTACAGACTCTTCGATATTCATTATTTATTTTATCAAAACCATCTTGGATTTTTGAGGGGGAATACTAATGCCTTCAGTTTTACTTATCAAGGCACCTGTCCCCAGTGCACCATGGGATCGGTGCCCCTGATTATCGATTAGAATTGGGTTTTTTTTTTTTTCTTCTCCAATTGTGAATAGTGAAACATCTATGCTTCCATTATCTACATGGTGTATTGTGTATTACATGATTACTAAAGTATATCAGGCACACACGAGAAAGATTAACGAAAGAGTGAGAAAAGAAGAAAACAAGAAGACAAGTGCAGTATACATGGTATATCTCTCTCCCGATTTGCCTGAAATTTGACTTTCTTCTCTGTGATTATATGTGATTTTGTTTGGACTTGGTAAGATATGGAATGCTAGAGCCAGGAATCAACATATTGCAGGTGAATTCCATGTTTCATTACTGTGGTGAGCACTTTTTATGAACATTATATTTTACCACTTTGCCACTTTGCCAGACTTCAGTCCCAGATACCTATTTTGAAGTACTCAAACTTTCATATATTCTTCTTCAACCATCCTTCATTCACGCTCATGTTCACTGGACCATTTTGTAAACAAATAAATTGTTGACAGCTAAGCTAAGCATTGTTTACAGTCATCAAGTTACCAGTTTGGACATAATGACCAAGGGAGCAGCAGCACAAACCAGACAAGGGTCGTTTGTGCAGGAAACCATTGACAGCCTGACCAACAACACTCATTCAAAGCTTTTATCCAGTCAATGGTAAAGAGACATCGTCACAAAAGAGACCAGCAAGCTATTGAAAAGAGTTGAAGAAAATGATGCTAAGATCATGGATCTACAATGCAAACTACAAAACAAGGAAAAAGAAATACGTGATCTTCAGGCAAATGCAGAGAAGGAAACAACCGGCATTCACAACAACGACTTGAAATATAATGATCTTGAACAATACAGTCGACGGAACAATCTGCGGATCTTCGGGATCAAGGAGAGGAAAGGCGAAAATACGGATAGGTTGGTACTCGACGTGGCTAAGAAGCTGGGAGTTAACCTTACGCTTGGCGAAATCGATCGATCGCATAGGACTGGGAAACCGCAACAACTCCCGGACACGGACACGCCCAACGAGAAATCACGATGAAATTGAAGTAATATTAGAATCCTTGAAATGTCATTTTAGTGTATAGCCTTAAGTGAAACATGGCTAGATAATGATTCTGCTCCAACATGTGTTTTTAAAGATTATATATTCATTGGTAATAACCGCACAGATAGAAGGGTGGCGGAGTTGCATTATGTATACGAAAATTACAATTATATAATACGTCCTGATTAGATATTTTTAGAAATGAGTTTGAGAGTTGTTTTATTGAATTACCAAAACGCGGGTAAAAACCTTATTATTGGTGTATTATATAGACCTCCTAGTGAGTCTATTGAGGAGTTTAATCAAATACTTCAGAGCTTATTGAGTAAGATCAATACAGAACATAAAGATTGTATATTACTTGGTGATTTTAATGTAGATTTAATGAATTAGATATTTCCAATTCTGTAAATGATTTTCTTGAAACATTTTTATCTTATTCATACTTGCACTGATTGAAAATCCAACAAGAATTGCTTTAACATCAGCTACTCTTATCGATAATATTTTTGTAAATAGTTCATCAAGTGTATTTTCGGGTACTTTAATTTCAGATATATCAGATCATTTACCAGTGTTTTCATTTTTGGACTTTCCTTTCAATCTGGATAAATCATCACCTTATGTTTATAACCGAACGATTAATGAAAAAACTGTCAATGATTTTGTATGCCAAATTCAAGATACAAATTTCAATATGGACTATATTAACCCCTTCAAAATATAAATGATATTTATAATGAATTCACAGGTAAAGTAACATCAGTTTTTGAAACATGTTTCCGCCTTAAAAATGTGTTATCAGGCAAAACAAAAACCCTTGGTATAACCATCATCTCAAAACAATGCGAAGAAAGAAATGTGCGTTATATAAAAAATTTATGAAAACCCAACTCGACACCGTCAACTGTTTTATAAAGAATTTAAAAATAGGTACACAAATGCCGTAAGAACAACTAAAAGGTCTTACTTTACAAATAAATTCAATTTTATGAAAGGGAATATTAATGGAACCTGGAAGGTGATAAATAATGTACTAAACAAAAATAAGATAAAAAAAATATTTGTTGTAAAGAATTTAAATATGAAGATACTCTCCTGTCTAACGACAAAGATATTGCAAATGGATTTAATGACTACTTTGTTAATGTTGGCAAGAATCTTACAGATGAATTCATTCCAATAATAACCCATTTCAAACTTACCTGAAGAAACCAAATCAAAAGACAATGTTTTAACCCCTATTTCGGAGAAAGAATTATTGATATTGTTCTTTCTTTAAAGAATGGAAAGTCACCTGGGTATGATTGTATTAATAATTCTATTGTAAAAAAAATTATTCATATTTTATGTAAACCCTTGTGCAATATATTCAATCTTTGTTTTGAAAATGGAATAGTTCCAAACAAATGTAAGTTATCTAAAGTTATTCCTGTTTATAAAAGTGGATCAAAAGACGTTTCTCGAATTACCGGCCAATATCTTTACTTACATGCTTCTCCAAAATACTAGAAAGGTGTATGAATACTCGTCTTTTAAATTTTCTAAAAAAATTTGATATCCTATTTGATAAACAATTTGGATTTAGAGAAAAACATTCAACATTATTAGCTGTAAAGATTTATCTTGAATCTTAGCGATGCCATTGAAGACAGAGAAACGGTTTTTGGTGTATTTTTAGATTTAAAAAAAGCATTCGATTGTATAGATCATGAGATTTTATTTTTATAAACTTAATTATTATGGTATTAGAGGCACTCCCTTGGAATTATTTAAAGTTATATTTCAAATAGGCATCAATATGTAGATTTTAATTCAAAAAGTCTGATGTACTTTCTATGTTGTGCGGTGTCCCGCAAGGATCAATCCTTGACCGGTATTATTTTTGATATATATTAACGATTTGCCAAATTCTCTTCTCTTCTAATTTCATTATTTTTGCTGATGACACTAGTATATTTATGAAGCACAAAGACACACAGTTTTTAATACAAACAATGACTCCTGAATTTAAAAAAATTAACTCTTGGTTCATTGCCAATAAGTTGGTCTTAAATGTACAAAAAACACATTTTATGATATTTGGCAATAAAAATTTGAAATTTGATGCCCTTTGTATAAATGATGAGGTTATAAAACTTCAAATTCGATTAAATTTTTAGGTGTATATATTGATGAAGAAATGAAATGGAAAAGTCATGTTAACAATATATTGAATAAGATCTCAAGAAACATAGGTGTAATTAACAGACTTAAAGAATTCATCCCAAATCATATTTGTTAACACTTTAAAATACCCTTATTTACCATATCTGAATTTCAGTATTATTATTTGGGGATCTGCAATAAATATCTTTTAGAAAGAATATTGAAATTACAAAAGAGAGTAGTTCGAATAATAACAAGTTCCCCTTTCTTGGCCCATACAAGACCATTGTTCATTAACTAAATATCCTCCCCATTTATGAACTGTATAGATACAATTTGGGTATTTTTATGTTTTCTTTCTATAGAAATCTTTTGCCAGAGTCGTTTGACAATTTGTTTTTACAAATTCTCGAAGTTCATAACTATAATACCAGAAATAAATTTGATTATCGAGTTAATTACGGTCGCACTTCTTTCTCACGCTCAATTGTCAAATATAAAGGACCCGCTTTATGGAACAATTTACCTATTGAAATAAGGGATAGCAAAACACTAAATACATTTAAACAAAAGCTTAAAACATACTTACTTAAAACTTTGTAAATCTTTTTTGGTTACTGAATACTATAGATAAAATAAGATACATAGGCTTGTTTTCTTTATTACATGTAATTTGATGTTTATACTTCATTCTGTTAATTTCATTATCTGTACTGAATTGTCCAATGGGATCAATCTTTTAAGTTTTAATTAACTTCTTTTGATCCTACCACATTTTATATACTTCTAATTGTGTTTATTTTTGTAATTTTCTTGTATGTGTTTTGTTTTATATAATGTTATGACATGTTATTTTATATGTAATTCAAATGTATGTTTTCACTCCAGCTGTCTACAACGACCTTCACAAAGCCTGTAAGAAGTGGGCATGAAAATTAATGTTAAAAAATGCAGCGTCATGTCTAATGATGAACAAAACATCAATCTTGATGGCGAAAACATCAAAAAAGCAGACAAATTTGTGTTCCTTGGAAGTACCGTCCCTTCTGTATCTCATGATGTCAAGAGGCGGATCACTCTAGCCGCTTGGTCTTTTGGTCGACTAAAAACAACTATATGGTCAAATCAAGACATCCAAGATCTCTCAAAGTAAGGATTTACAAAGCCCTCATCCTGCGATAGCTACATATGGAGCAGAAAATTGGACACTGAAGAAAACTGACCAAATAAACTACAGTCGTTTGAAATGAGGTGCCTTCGAACAATTGCAGGAGTTCATCTCATAGACAGAATACGAAATGAACAATTCGTCAGTCATTGAACATCACCAAGTCAATAAATGAGGAAATTGTGAAGAGACGTTTGACTTGGTTTGGGCATATCATGAGAATGCCCAATAATCGCCTTCCACTTCTGGCCTACGGGAATGATTTTGCTGCTCCTCGGCCACCTGGACGCCCTCCTCTTAGATGGAAAGACCAGACCAAAAACGATGTTGGACTATCCCTGGAGGCTGCTGAGAACTGGCTAGAGACAGGGTTGCATGGAGGAGGGTGACTCATAGGAGAGCAAAGGGACACACCGTCCTATGCCCTTAAGTCAGTAAGTCATGTTTTCACTATGTAATGTTTTTTATGAAAATGTGGAAAATAAACTTGAACTTAATAAACTTGAACTTGAAACTTGATTTTGGATTTTTGAATGTAAGAAATATGCATTTTATTAGACTGCAAAATAATATAATAATGTCATAAAAGGGTTTTACATGATATTGAATTTGTAATGTGTAGATTTATATGCATATGATATGATATTTTTTATTTTCTTGATATCAAAATATTGGGGGGGGATGATTGTACACACCATCCCCCCACCGAAATTATTGGGGGGTGCATCCCCCCCATCCCCCCCCCCACAATCGACACCCATGGTAACCATTTTGATTTTATAATAATAATAATAATAATAATAATAATGGTCGCTTCTTACATAGCGCTCAGGTCCGTCATGCATGACGCTCGTGGCGCTTTACAAAGAATTTTTTTACGCATTATTACCCCGGTCATAGCTGACCGGACTTTGGACTTTCCACTAATCATGCTAATTTAATATTTAGGTTTATTTTTCGATAGAAAGTACAGTCATCAGCAAAATCTGATACAAGATAATTTGTTTAATGCAAAATTATATCAGTGAAAAATCAACGCAATGCAATCTTTTAAAAACACAAAAAGAAACCCCCCCCCCCAAAAAAAAAAAAATAAATAAATAAATAAATAAATAAAATAAATAAATAAATAATAATAATAATAATAATAAAAATGTTCATAAGGCTACAAAGCAAGATTTTCAAGGATTATTCAATTCCTTAAAATAGGAAATCTTTGGGGAAAGCGCGGGAAATGGATTATCTTGACCTGGCTCTCTGTCTTGGTCGACAGATGCCATTTGTGATAAACACTGACAATGCAGGAAATTGACCAATAATAGTAATTTGATTGTTTCTGTCCGATTCGTTAAATTCTAAACTGACCTTCTTTTTAAGAAAAAAGAAAGAAGAAAGATGAAACAACAAAGAAGTAGAAAGCATAGGGTTGCTAAAATAACATTTACGGTTGTTATATGTCTTTGTGTCCAATAACGCTTTATATTTCAAAACGTATAATAATAATAAAACACAAATTTATTATGCACTATGTGTTAATTACAAAAGTATAAATAAAAAAACAAATTATATCTATGGGTGGTTGGCAAGCCAACAGAGAATAAAGTTATGTATACACTACATCAATACACAGCAAGCACTTATGTCTGTATATTATAATTATGGTAGTTGCCATTTTATTATTATTATCATTTTTTTTAAATATAAATACTATGAACAATGCGACTGCGCAAAAATTTTATAGGCAACGTGGAATGGTCTAGGATGTCTAAGGAATCACAGGATAATAGAAAATGAATGAGTTGCTGAATAAACTTTTATTATTATTCTATTCCTTTTTTAGAATTTTTTTATAGATTTTTCTTTCTCTTTCTCTTGATATTCAGTTTTAAGTTTTTTTTTAGTCATAATGATATCATGCGTATTATATATGCTTAAAATTAAAATAATATTCTAAGGAATTCATAATTGCGTTGTTTATAGTCATTGCTGAGGGCAAAGTAAAATGTTTTGTTTTAAAATACTAATTTCCTTGAATGTGTATATTGGGTAGGAATTTCTTGAAAAGCATGGTGATAACTTATATTTTCAAATAATATTACCTATGTGAAGGAACTACTCGACTGAAGAAAAAAAAATTAAACAAATAAAGAAATTAAATTTTCCAGATTCAGATAGTATTATTATGAGTTATGGGATCTATGTCTCTGCAAATAACATATAGGCCAAATAGCGTACACATCTGTGCCGTTTAACATAAAGAATTACGATAGATTAAAACTTACGATTGACTTTTTCTCGGTGGCCTCATTTGGAAACCAGGTACAGTCATAGATTAGGATTTGGTTATGGTTAAGAGTAGGGTTAGGGCTTGAGTTAGGATTAAGATTTTCAACTTTGGAGCATCCTGTCCATGATGAGGCTACCGATAAAAAAATCAATCATAACTTTTTATCAATCGTAAGTCTTTGTGGTATCAGAAACATTTGCCAACCGATTTGCGTGTTCTTAAAGATCAGGAAAGATTTGGGGCGATGTCCCAGCGGATGGGGTTCCTAAGTAGATTTTGGCACTGTCATGGACCAGATCTGTCATGTGAATATTTTACCCTTTTGCTGAAATAAAGAATTGTCATTAAAAAGATTATCACCTATTCTGAATGTTCTGAAATATTGGGTAAGGCTTTGGGAATGGTGTCCCAGCTAACGGGGTCTCGTCGCGATTTTGGCACGGTCACGGACCAAATCACCCAGATGAATATTGCGCTTTTGATAAATTAAAGCACTGCTTTTAGAAACATTGTCATTGATTCTGCATGTTCCAAGATCGGGCTAGGGTTTTGAGACGGTGTCTCAGATAACATGGATAATGGGGTGTAGTAGTGGATTTTGCCACCGTCACGGATCAAATCTTCCAGATAAATATTGCGCTTTTGTCTTTGCTTTAATTCGCCATATAAATTTGAATGCATTAATCCACTAAACAAAAAACAAACAAACAAATAAACATCGAATTCGACGAGGGACCAGCGTTGATACAAGTTACATGTTGAAAATTGACAACTGAATGTTGGAAGCATGAAGAACTAAAATCATTTATACCGAGAGTCATAGTGTAATAAACATGTCGAATGATAATGGTCAACGGTCTTTTTTACTCTCAAAGGATGCAAAGTCGAGGCTGACCTCGTTGTTTAATCAAGAACGAAGCGGATTGGGTGTTGGGACCAAATCAGCCTGGGGTACCATATTTGCCATAACACCAGCATCAATGGCATTAAACGAAAAAAAACGAAGAAGGAAGATGAAGAAGGAGGCGAAATATAAAAAGTTTTACTTGTCATATTCTCGACGCCAAAGCAATCACGACCAGGACTTGATCGCGGTCCCAGCCGCCCAGATGGCTTCTGCATTACCGATGACTTTTCACGCGGGTACGTCATTCAGCGGGGGTAATAAAAGAGGGCCTGGATAGCGTAAGCCCCCGATGGGAGGGGCAGTGGACCAAAACGCCCCGTCCCTCAGGAAAATTGTTTAAAGCAACACAAATGCGATTCATTAGTCATGTTATTGATACCGTTCTTTGCACGCTATTAAGTGACACGTCATCAATCTAATGAGAAGAGTTTGCCTCGTTTACGGTGTTGATGAATTAGACCTGTAGTACCGCCTGTTCATTTGAATAATAATCATTACAAATCATACGTTGTAATAAGCAAATTACATTTCAATCTGACACAAATATAATTTGTATTAATTCATTATAAAATATTAAGCAACGTAGCTTTCTCATATACAGACAATCTAAATAAAAAATGAAGGGTTAAATTTTGTGTGACAAATAAAATAAATAAATAAATCAGAGTCATCAACCTATACTGACCCGGAATCCTGATCAGTCAGAGCTGATGATGTTGATGATGATGATGATGATGACGATGATGATAACGACGATGATGATGATGATGATGATGATGACGGAGAGGCAGAAGAAAGAAATAGACAGATGATAATAAATAAAGAAACGTTCATTTTTATTAGAAACGAAAAAGAAAAGGGATAGCTCTCATAATGTCATCTCTCCTTTTTGCCAGCAACAAAAAGAATCTTCTCTGCGGTCAATATTTCGGACAGAATCAATTTGTAATGAGTCCGACGAAACCCGTTTACTGCCACAAACATAATACTCCCGACACGAAACCAGACGTATTCTAGCTTTCTGACTGCGAAAGGGTTAAAGACAATCAATTTAATATCCAGCCTGGAGCTAGGGTCAAGCTTCCTTGTAGACTTCAGCCGATGATGGAGGAGGATATTAAAGATGAAGTAAAGTGGATTAATAAGACGCCTTGTATAGGTTGAATCATATGACAGTGTCAAGTACTCTTGTATCACATTATATTATCAAGAATTTGACAACAGCCACGGATGGTCAACAAATATGAGGATATCATTATGTACACAAACAGAAGTGTTTGAGGAACTTAAAATGGGGATGTCATGACCCCCCCCCCCTCCTCCTCAAAAAAAAAAAAAAAAAAAATCACCGACAAAGCTATTACAATTGAACAATTCATAATAATGCATTTTGAGAACTATCAATCTTCCTTGATCTGCTATAGTAATCAAAATATTTTTTTTTTTTTTAAATACTCAACTCTTTCGATTCATGTTTTTAAACTTATTCAATACAATATGAAATCAACATTACAAAAAGGATATAGTCGTCTATAGCTCGTCTTAATTTTCTTGTTTCTACTTGTTTAAGTTTACCCGATTTTAAAAGATGAAGCATTATTTTAATATAAGATATATTTTCTGTAATTATTACCCCGTCTCACACACACAACAAAAAGAGAAAATCTCCAGATTCTTATTAGCAATCCTCATCATGCTCATTGACTGTCGCATCGAGCCTACCGGGTAACAATTTAACTCCGATGTGGGGAGAGGCAATGTGGTTTAAATGCCTTACCTAAGGATTCAAATGCCATGCCAGGCAGCCAGGCTCAAACCACTATCCAGGCAGCATATTTATTAAACCACTCGATTTCGGTGGCATCTAAAGCGTTTTAATCAGGCGGGGGGGGGGGGCAATAAGTTCAAATATGTATTTGATGATTTTACTTTTTCTTATCCTTCGTCTCTGAAAGTTCTCAAATCTAAGCTGCAGTGGCGACTATACTAGCAGGGCTTCGGCTCTGCCTCGGTTAACTCACCGACTATCATCCCTGGTGGTGCGGCGTAGGTCTTATGTGAGTCACCGTAAATTAAAGTTTGCCCTGATTAACTTCTGGAGTATGGAGATAGATGATGTGGTATAGTCTGCTATGAAATACTCAAATTCAAATATCTAACAAACTGAATGGGAAATGCAAAGTGTTTTGAATGAAGAATAGTATTTTTTCAAATGTCACTATCTAAATAAAGCTGTGCAGGCCATATGCAGTGCATGGTCTATGAGATGCAGTGTGTAGTATTATATTTCAGACGCTGAGTTGTAGATTAAGATGAAAGGGGTTTGTACCCTGAGACTAGATCGAGGGCTAGGTCATCGACTCGAAGCTGAACTTCTTCATCTTCATTTACCATCTTCATTCAGTGATAGCTATGGTATCCGTCATGCTCCAATCTCATTTATCCTTTTCTCTTTTTTTTTTTCTTCTGTTTCGGCAACAGGATGTTGTCTGATTCTGTATTAAACACTCACCTCGCCAATTTGCTTTCTGTTCCCTTTTTCATAGTTGTGATTACCTTTGTAAAACCTAATCTTCTTCCACATCTTCCTCATCTATCCGTTTTCTTTCCGAAGAGTTATCACCTACTTCTTCTCCTTTTCCTCCTCGTCCTCTTATCGTCCTCATCTTTGTCATTCTCCTCCTTCTTCTCGTCCTTGTCCTTATCCCACTCTTCCCTCTCCTCTTCCTCCCCCTCTTCCTTATCATCATCCCCTTCCTTCTTCTCATTCTCCTTCTCCTCCTCCTTCTCCTTCTCCTCCTCGGCTCCGTTTCCACGTCGTCCTTCTCCATTTCCTCTTTCTCGTCCTCATCATCGTCATCGTTCGCCTCCTTTTCCTCCTCCTCCTCCTCCTCTTCTTCCTCGTCATGCTCCTCCTCTTCTTCCTCGTCATCCTCCTTCATTCTCCTCATCTTCCTACTTTCCCAATAATCTTACTCCTTCACCTCTTCCTTCTCCTTCACCACCACCTAGCTTCTCCCCTGCCATCCTCCTACCTCCTCCTTCACCTCCTCATCCTCCTCCTCCTCCATGCATTCCAATAGTGTGCAACTTTCTTCTTCTTTTTTTTTTTTTTTTTTTTTTTTTTTTTTTTTTAGATTGAAAGTTTTGAAATACAAAATATCTTTCATTATCTTCATCAAATTCTTTACAAAATATACATTCAGACGAAGAAAAAAAAAAATCGGCCACACCCTTTACCCATTCCATCTCCCCCCATCCTCCTCCTACCGAGTCTTCATATCCGCGTAGTCCGGTAGCTACCTACCACCTTGTTCATCACTTCTCCATTCCAATTTACCCTTACCGATCCTCTTAAAAGAAAATACATATATCTGTGATTTTGATTTATGGGTCTTTGCGTGACGCCAGTGGTTCTGATAAGGCTATACCCAAAGAGGCACATTGAAGATGAGTCATTTCTTAATTGCTGGGGAGTTGGAGTATCGTTCCTTAAAGGGAGAATTCACCTTTAAGGTCATCTTTATTTCAATACTAATATGTAAAGTGTGGTTTACAGAAAACATTGGATATCTTCATGTCGACCTCTTATTTTATCTGTTTTCACATTTGGAACTTTTGTAAATCACTATTTCATCAATATTTGGTTAAAATTTCAAAGCGCATAGTTTTCACATTTCCATAAGAAAAGTTACATATATAATGACAGCATAAACTTGAAATACATATTATAAAATAGCATGTTAACAAACCTATAGCTTTTAACTTCGACCCCTTCGTATTTATTTAATATGTGAAAAGAAATCATACATTTTTATATTGTTTATTATGTTATGTATGATATTATATTACATGAACCTGTTACGTTATACTTAGTAAAAACAAAACTGTACGGCCGTAACGATATATTATTCTTATTTGAGTTTTTTTTTAATGGGAAAATGCAATTTTTAACGAAAGATACCTTTAATTTACTCTTTCTCCCATAAGTTTTGTTTCCCTAATGAGATAGCGGTTGACTATTCTAAATTTGTTATGACCCGCTATATGTGAAACTGCCCGTGCCCTGATAAAAACAAAACTGCCAGCCGTAACGATATATTCTGATTCGAGCAACAACAACAACAACAACAACAAAAACACGTTATTACTGTGTAGTTTTCAAATATTGAAATGTGCTTGAACTTGAATTTTCTTGTTTTGAACTTGTTTTCGAAATCAGGGAGATGGGCATTGAGGGGCGGGAGCATACTTGTGTCCAAGTCTATGTGAATTTACAATTATCCCATTCCATAGTTTCTGTTGATTTGTATTTGTATTTTTTTTTATTTTTTTTTGGGGGGGTGGGGATAAAACTTAATATGATCTCCATTAAGACACTTCAGAAACGAATGCAACCCAAATATACAATGCTTAGTCAAACTTTATTTATCACACAGCAGTTGCGAGTGTTTCTACCAACATGGTTTCTACCGTTGGAGACAAATTTATTCAAACTGTTTGACATTTTTCGTTGCGATAAGATCCTATGGATAATAGTCCATAGATATAGAGAAGGTAAAAAATAATTTAAAAAAAAATGAATAAAACTTCAGAAAACATGAAGTTTTCTGTTATATTCTAAGGACCGGAACGATGCGACTGTAAAACAAAAACCTAAAAGAAGATACAGAAAAGACACCCAATTCACGAACTGGTATCGACCTTCAAGACCCCCTGTAAAATTTTGATTTACTATCCTCATATCGTTAAGCTGCCCATTATAAAGAGGTCAATGATTGATGCTGTTCATAATTCATTCTTGATTTGGTTTCGTCATCGGGAAAAGTTTTGAGAGTCGGAGATAACAACCGTCATCGAAACAATAAATAGTTGTTAATAATAAGAAAAGGTTGACCTTTTGGCGGGAAACCCGAGGGGAAACTCCCTTTCTATCAACCGCCTGAAGGGGTATACCGTACAAGTGGCATCTCACTTCGCGGAGACGTTTCCAAGATTTTGAGACGTCTCCGAAACTACGAAACGTCTTTAAACAGTCTTCAAGACGTCTCCATGACGGAAAAGATCCCATAGATATGAACGTGTTTAATTTTCCCCCGACTCAAGAGATGTCTACGAGACTAGTCTAAAACCGGTCTCAAACTAGTCCTGAATTCTTTTCAAACCCGTTTCAAAGATATTGCCTATGTAGAATGATAAAATATACACGCTTCTTTTTGATGGTTTAAACGTTTGTGGAGACATTTACTTCTCCACGCCACCAAGGAAAAAGATCTCCTTTCCCACGACTCATGAGACGTCACGGAGACTCAGGAGATGTCTCTGAGAAGTCTCCGAAACGTCTGCACCACGAGTCTCAAACCTGTCTCAAACTAGTCTTAAAACTGTCTCAAGGCAAGTAAGATATACCACCATTGAATTTCCCTCCAGATTGGGCGGTAAATAATATTAACTCAAATGGCAAAGCGCAATGCCTGCAAGCATACTACCAAATCAAAGAGAAAGAAGAACAAATTGTATCAATAAATTTGAAAGGTCTTAAAATCGGTTCAGATCTTGAGGCTCCAAAGGGAATTATGTTTTTATTTAGCATTATGTTTCGAGAAATCATAAACCGCTTCGAGCGAATGATTATAGTAACTTTCTATTCCTAAATAGCAATAGGCCTACTGCCGTTATCCCCAAGTTTTATTACTCACTGGTTTCACATCGATATGATAATATTTTGCCGCAAGCTGGATGGTTTTATTTTTTGTTGTTTGTTTGACGTTTCCTGTATTATTGTTAATCATCAATTGCACGCAAAGCAAAATAGGTTATTGTTCTTTTGTCCCAGCATTTTTTTATTTTATTTTATTTTTTATTTTTTTATTTTAAGATCTCATGATCATAATGCTGGAAGGATATAATAAGCGTTTGCTGACATTCTGCCAGCGAAATATGACAATTTGTTAATATTTTATAATAAGAATAATAAAAAGCTTGTCGTGATGAACTTGGAATATCTAATTTTGTAATTGGCATACTTTTTAACCCTTCTCAGATTAAATGTGTCTCAAAAGCATCGATGATGCACATGAATGATCAAATTATAAGGGAAGGGACGGTAAAGCATCCACTACCATAATACCATCATTCGCTTATTTGGGTTTTTGGTTTTGTTCTTATGTCCAATAAGACATAAGAGAAAGACGTGCATGCACTGTAAAAAATAACTGTAAATTAACATGTTTTTTGGCTTGTAAAAATACAGCTTTTGGTCGTTTTTTTTTTTTTTTTTTTTTTTTTTTTAACGATATTTTTCTCCTAAAATGGCAGGAAAATTGTAGTTTTCTAGGAAGTCGTCTTGATTTTACAGTTACTAGCTCATGCAACTGTCAATAAACAGGAATGGCATATTCATACAACCTTTCCTGTTCGTTTACGAATTATTCCCGTAACTTCACTTTCAATAACTAGAACTTTCTTGTCAAAAAACAGCAAGTTCTTTCTAAAAACAAATATTAATGTTAATAAACAAGTTTCTCGTATATCAACGAGCTTCCTTGTTCATAGACTTGTATAGTTTTGAAATCATTACGAGAGTTTTCCTGTCAAAAAGACAATTTTCTTTGTTCAAAAAAGGAAGAAGAAACATAACTACTACAAATCAGTTTTCTTGTATCCTGGAATGATGTTCCTGTTAATTTACAACCTTTATCTTATTTTATAGTTCATTATGTGGATCATGAATATTCATTAATATGACTGGAAGTGCTTCAAACGTGGATCGTTGCACTAACCATGGAAAATGTCACCTTACATAGGGTTGGGTATATAAGGCTAACAACTTTCATCGAAGTTGTCAAAGATTAGGTGTAGGATTTAGGATTAAGATTTAGGTGTAGGATTTAGGATTAAGATTTAGGATTAGGGATATGATTAGGCATGAATGGTCAATCCCATATAATGTTGGATAATGTTCTTTTTGTTTCAAAAATATTATTACGCGATAAAAACAGGAAAAGACTGTAAATTTACAGGGTTGTAAATTTACAAGGTGGTCAATAACGGGAACCTGTAAATTTACTTTATCTGTAAAATAACTACTGGAAGCTGTGCAAAAACGGGCACTCCTGGCATCCCGACTGCCAGGAACTTACCTGTTAAAAAACGGTGAAATTTTTTACAGTGTGTGTTACAAATTTGATATAATAAATTCATTTTGCTCATCAGAATTCAATACAAAATATTGATTAAAATATATTTTGTCTTATTTATAGTTATCACGTAATGTTTTGTATCTGCCTGTTTTGTACAAAAGGCCTACACTGTAAAAAAAAAAAAATAATAATAATACAGCAAAGTGATGTCAGCAGAGTCGCCATACAAAAATGTAATTTAAAATAACAGTTTTTCTGTAAATTTCTCCTCTAATAATTATTGAAAGAGAAGACAAAAAAAAATCATTAGAGTTCTATAAGCTTACACAGTTGGTTAAAACGGAACAAATGTGTTACTCCTGATGTATATTTTGTATTTCTCATGTAATTATTTGCAGGAGAAATTTACAACAAAACTGTTTTTTTTTTTATAATACGTTTTTTATGGCGACTCTGCTGACAGCAGATTTGCTGTAAAAATACAAATATTTTTTTTTACAGTGTATACTGTTAAAATATCTCTAAGTTCTTGTAAACAATCAGTTTTGGTCTATGGACTTTTGAATCATTATGAATTCGTAGATCGAAATGAATAATCAGTAAGTAAATATACCCATCAATGGTTACTGAAATCAAATAACGCTTGTCAATATAGTCCTCAAAAAACATTTCCTAACATTTCTATTGTATAAAATTATATAATATTCACGACCTTGTTTTTTATGTGGAAATAAATAAATTTCAATTCGATTCAATTTAATTTATTGCGATCAAAAACGCATCTTTCATGTTAATGAGTCCTTTAGTTTTCTTTAAATTCATTTGCATTAATTTGAATAACAGTTGTATATGCCATACCTCTCCGAAGTCAGGTGATGACGTCATGAAGTGCAAGCAGACTTCACGTCTCTATCTGACTTGGATTAGCAGATCTCTAATTCGGAAATCATTGGGGATTAAAGACATCATTATCCCACTAATCCCTCGGCGATCAAGGTCCGTTATCTCCTAGCCACAAATAGACGATAAAATGGCATGAGTCAGAGGAGTTTGTCAAGCGAAAGACGTTCATCAAAATGAACTTTTGGGTATAAAACGGGGAAATGACGCGAAGTTCACTGAAGATGGTATACACAGTAGCGGACGCAGCCAGATTTCATACAATGGATTTATCGGGCCCACGCGTAAACATAATAGAGCCGCCTTTGTCCCCGGACAATTGGGCCCCCGAAATGCATTCAATTCGATTTTCTTGGATCCGCGCCTGGTATACAGTCTGTGTCCAAAAAAAATGGTACAGTCGGGGGGGAAATGATTTAGGTGTGAAATCTTTTTAAATAATGTGTTTATGTGGTACTTCATTAAAGCCAAAAGGTTTTCCTTGCTGATGCACTTTGTTCTGTATAATTTGCTTTCGTAAAACAAAAGTTATGCTAAATTTTGTGCGACGAGGAACAAATCGAAATCACGCAGTAACTGTTGTATTGTTCTGGAGCGCTGAATTCATGGCCATTATGCGAAACCTACACAAAGGCATGGGACGTCGTGCGAAAAATGGATTTTTCTTGATTGTATAAAACTGGTCATATCTCAAAAATTACAGCACCAAATGTGATGAAAAAATTGCAGAAGAAAGTCTGATTCTCCTGCTTTATGAAAACCAAACAATAACAGGTTGTGATCAATCTTCATACGACATGTATATAAAATTGTTTTCCACTTGTACTATTTTATTTGACACAAACTGTAGATCACTTAAAATTATATCATTCAATCAAACATATTTAAAGAAGGACATTGTAAAAATATCCATAAATAATCGAATTCCACACTTACATTTCGAGCTTGTTTTCTCCTGTCCAACACTCAAATTATTCAAAACGATCAAGAACTGACCCTCTTCTTTTACAAACACCTAAAATGAACTCAAATAAATGTCAGTAATATATAAAGTTCAACTAGTATCCGGAATATAATCTCCTCATTGACATTCGCTTATGTCGTTCAGTCTCAATTAAAAAAGAAAAATTAAAAACCTATTTATGTTCTCTGTTCCCCTTTATATATTGTAAGCACTTGGGGAGCAGAAGCAAGTTTTCTCAGTCTGGCTCAATGGATACATCACGTGACCAGAGGCCCTCTTGCATAAAAAAGTGATAAGATAAAAATGTGCTTTAAACATCCTTAAATTTGGGTTGCACCCCATCAAATCTTAATGCAAGAGAGTCCAGCTGGGAGGACGGTGCTCGACCCAGTAGGCCAAGTTTCCTGGGTTATACAAGATCCAAAATGACCTTAATTAACCGAACAAGAGGAACCTACCGTGAAACTAGTAATTGTGTATTAATCATGAACAAAACAGTGAATGGTCTTACCTGGAACAACCAATTACATAAACAAGCCCAAAACTATTCCATCGTGTAAATAATCAAGCCCAACCAACCAGCCAACAATGTCAAATCACAATCTCAACCAACCATCTATGTCAATAAATAAGCCCAACCAACCAACCATCCAACCAGCAGTAAATAACCTGAAAAGGATCCATTTTCTTTTTGTTTGACTCCCTGGGCGACTTCTATGCTTAATTCATTCTCGCGGTGGTCGTACTCGCTTTCGATATTGCTATCCTTCGTCATCGGGGACGAATCTTTGAGGTTGCTTTGACCACAGCAGACGCCAATCAACCGCCTGAAGTCACTGAGCCTCGTCCAGTAGATGATTGGGTTGATGACTGTGTTAACGCTCACCATCCACCATGTGACGTAGCAGAGGTTGATGAACCAAGCGGCTGGGAGGTATATATGTCATACTGGGGATTGTAAGCCAATATAAATAATGGCTTGGACAACAAGCAGAGATTGCAGAAGCACGTGAATGCCCAACAGATCAAATTATAACATACGACGAGGAAGAAGGTACAGAGAACCTTCTTGTTTCTCTTCACCCTGAGCAAGTAGGCATCCGATGTCAGGCCGATGTTGCCGCCCGTTGTCGAGATGGTAATGTACACCACAGTGTAGCAGATCGTGGTGATAGTGACGGCGCACAGGGTCATGATGGGGAAAACGAAAGGAAGGTATGTACTGTCACCGAACAGGCGTAGGTAGATGACCAGGTAAAAGGCCAACGCCACAGCCCACATGATCACACAAGTGATGACGCAACGGGTGGCCGTGATGATACGACGTTTCTGGAACGGATCTAGACGAATGATGATGAAGCGGTGAATGGCTACGGCCAATTAGTGCTACAGATCCCAACCATCCAAGCAGTACCCAACATACCACCCAGACCACGAGTTAGGAATGGAACCTTTGAAGACCAAAGAAAATATGAGCTTTTATTTGAAATTTGATTGGTTGATTCAGTTTTTGACAAATGTGTATCCATCGATATGATTATTATGAATATTATGATAATCATAATATGAATTTAAAAAATATGACTACGCAAAGTTTGACCACTGACTTGTATTTTTTAGCCTGTCAAGTATATAAACAGATCGTCAATGTATGACAAGAATTGACATTGACACGCTTCTTTGAACATCATTATAAATAAAATGGGGCCAAACTTCGAACCTTGTGGCACACCGGTATGAGTATATTCTGAAGATTTATTTTCATATTTAACAAATTAAGATCGGTTTTTCTAAAAAGGGCTACTCAATTTATAATGAATGAACTCACACTCAGATCAATTCATTTCTTAATTAAGATATTGGGATCCCTTCTGTCAATTGCTTTGAGAAATCTGTACAGATTGGTATAGATATAACAATTTACTTACGCTAATGCCTGCCCAGTGAAACAACCACCGTTGGATAACAACAGCAGAAGATGACACGAAATCTCCCAAATCAACATTAAATGTGAAGATGTTTTGAGTCTTTCGAAGACTTCTACATGCAATGATAGCTACCAGTGTCGCTGCGTTGAGGAGGATGCCGAGCACACTAAACAAGGAAAGGAATCCGACGAAGATATCAAAATCTATTTCTATTATGGTCATTTTGTCCGACCAAGTCGACAATGCCAACGTTAACGACGACGATGATGATATTGAGAGCCGATGAGGATATAACATGTATTAGGAAAAACTTTGTTTTGGTACTGAGAAGAAAGCGTCATTGATGATGATAATGATGATGATGACTATGATAACGATGACTATGATAATGATGAGGATGACGACGATGATAATGCTGAATATGATTTAATTGACAATTCTGTACATTTAGCAAGAGAGGCAAATTAAATAAATGACATCCGACCTATTTTGCAGAGGTTTTGATAGCGAACTTCTTTATTGATATCAAAAAGAGAGAAAATCAAGATCAAAGTAAATGTGACACTAGAGGGTGATTATAAATTATTGTCTTGCGGGTTTTTTTTTTCACAGTCCAATTAAATATCAATTAATGACTGAATTGTGAAAAAGTGAATAAATTTACAATTTAATTCAACGATCATTTTAATTTTAATTGAATTATGAAAAAGAAATAACTTTGGACCAAATGAATCGAAAAAACCAAAACAGATTTTTTTTTTTCCTTTTTTTTTTTTCTTCTTAATTTAAAGGTATATGGGCAAAAATTAATAACATCATAGTTCCGTTTGATAATAGTTCCGTTTGACTGAATTGATGAAAAGATGGAGAATCATATTTGTCCTCGTAAGAATTTTCAAAACCAATTACTCCACCATTCAGTTAAATATATAAATGAAATGTGAAAACAAAAAATAATAACTTTTGACTTTAAAAACCGAGGCCGCAAAATGATTGTTATAGAAATAAATTGTAAGACCGCGGTGAAAGAAATCATAAGGAAGATATTACCTATTAAAGAAAAAGAAATCCTGAGAAAAAATTATAAGAAAGGAACTATAATGCAGAAATGATAAGAAAGACATTTCATGAAAAATTTATTTAAAAAAAGAAATTATGAAAAGGAAATCATAAGAAAGAAATTATAAAAAGGAAAATCTTTAAAAAAAAAAAGAATTATTAAAAAAATGAATTATCAGAAAGAAAAGAGGTCAATCTTTTGACAGCTATTCATTTCACCGGTTACACTGGTTAAGACCGACCTCAAACCCACACAAGATTGCACAACATACTAAAATTATAATTGTGGAAGGACAAGGTTGAACTCTTTGTTGTGACTGAGCTACCATTTTTTCAACGAATAGAATAATGAACCGGTAATTGTGAGGCCCATTCATCTATTTGATTTAACCAGGAGCATATTTTCGTAGACTTTCTATTTTTTCTTCTTTTTTTTCAGAGAAGACGGACATGAAAACAAATATAGGCAGATCTGAGTTTGGATGATTTTTTGTTATTTTTTTTTTCTTTTTATGTTAAAGTTTTTTTCGCACAATCTCATGCTCATGATGGCAGTGGTGGATCCAGGCGGGGCGCAGGGGACGTGCGCCCTCCCCCCTATAATTTGAAAACCGCTCATTGACTGTACATGTTCAAATCGGAAAATTTCAGCGGCGCCCCTCATACTATTGGGCCTGGCGCCCCCCCCCCTTCCTGAAATCCTGTATCCTCTACTGCTGATGTATAACCATGGACATGAGAACTGACTTTTATAATATCTCGCATAGAATCTATGCTTTTCTTTGAAATGAAAAAACCATTACAGTCAATTCGGTTTTTATTCATATTGAACTCTAGTCTATAATGGTTTTGAGAAAAATCGAAATGTGACCATTATTTTGTAAAAATATACTAGTAGTAGGAATTATAGCTTTCTTTTCAGCAAATATTCTTACATCAGCATAATATTTGTCGAAAATGTCAACTAGTATCATTATTCATTCTTCATTGCCCTTTCCTCATCCGAACCATAAAATCCAAACTTATTCTTGAACAGAAATACATTAGAAAGTAGATAAAAGGAGATATTTTGCTAATCGAAATGTTTTCCAGATTTTTCTTCGATTCATGCAGCCGACTGTCCCCAATGTACATGCTTATATCGAACTATTCACCTATTTATCAATGTGCATTACTCATTTATATTTCTCAAAATAGAACTATTCTTCCCAAGCAGATGTACATCATCTTATTCACATATGGAAACGTTGTTTTTTTTTATTATTATTGTGCTGTTTTTGTTGTTTTTTCGTGATCCATGCTTCATCCAAACTGGCTTCTTTCCTTAAATCAGTCGTATCCATTTTAAGAATATTCATGATTATTCTGAATAAATGAATGGTCAATTAGCGATCATCACACAATTTCACTAGGAAAACTGAAACTCTATCAGAGCACCGAGCATTTTTCACTATTTTTTTCCTAGGCAGAACGTCGCATGCTCTAAAAACTATTCTGAGCCAAGTCAAAATATATACATGACCACTGTCCGTTGACAAAAAATGTGCCGACCGGATCGGATTATGAAAAAAAAATGGCGGCGTCGTCGAGGAAGTTTCCTTCACGTTGATCTTTTATATCGGCGAGTTACAAATTACAAGGACAGCTTGAATACGAAGAAAGGTGCAATGACTTTAGATCTACCTTAGATCTTGGTAACGCTGAACGCTGCGCAAGTCATCCGTACTCAATGACAATTATCGGGAAAACCGTTGACTTCAGTGGTCCCAAATCACTCTCTTTTAAAGTTTTGAACTGATTCCATACTTTCATGCATGTTTGCAGTTATTGCACATGTTTTATTGTTACATCAAAATCATTCAATACGGGATGCAACAATATTTTTCTTGGCCCATTTCCACTCTGTGATTTATTGCACACCTTACAGCTAGAGAAACACTGCATTTCCACTTTTAAACAATCCTAAACGTGCCTATTAAAATGCACTTATATAACTTAGCATTACATTAGTCCTTACCGTCATTTACTGTTAACGAAACTGGGTATGATTACCCCCCCCCCCCCCCCCCAAAGTTAGTGGTGAAATCTTGTGACCAATAGTGCTCCCTTCTTCAGAGAAGTGCTCCCTTTTCATTGTACCTCCAAATTTCGAGAGATAAAGTGAAAAGGATGAAAAACGAAAAAATATTCCAAAACTATTTTTTTTTCGAATGAGAAAATTTGTTTAGACATGAAATAATTAAACAAATATATTTTTAGCATAAAGTTCAGGATAAGAAGTCCATTTTTCCAATAGGGATATACAAAATGAAGAATATAGGGTATTTTTTCATGATAGAATGAGCCATGCCCTGTATGAGCAAAGAAATTTATATCCATATTGATTAAATCCAAGACATATTGCTGACCATTGGAATACAACTAGATATATTTAAAAAAACGTGAAAGGCCGCTGAAGATGGCATTTCACCATATGAAGGGAAGAAAACAACGAATTACTTTTTCCAACAAATTATATTTCATAAATGAAATCTGAAGAGCTGCTTTTGTTTGTTCTCATTTCCATCTTTTCTGGAAAAAAAAAGTATCTGCGAAAAATGTGCTTGCTTCAAATCAGATGGAGAAAAACGATTCCTATATATTGTGTTCTACCTTGCCATTCAAGATTGTTCAGTCCATCTGGTGTGACTGGTGCATTGCAGAGCTACCAAAATTTGATCACTTTTCTGTCTTATTATTTATTTCTTATAATATCTTTAAGTCTTCTTTCTTCTTTTCTTATATTCTTTTGTATAACTGTTTTTGTATATTTTTTCTTATGATTTCTTTCTTAGAGTTTCGTTCTTAGGATGTTTTTCTCACGATTTCTTTCTTATGAATACTTTTTTTTATATAATTGCTCGCTTATGATTTTATTAAAATAATTTCTCTGATATTTTATTTCTTATAATTTCTCTCTAATCGTTTTTTTTTTTTTTTTTTTTTTTTTTTTTTTTTTTTTTTTTTTTTTCTTTTTTTTTTCTTATTATTTCTAATGATTTCTTTTATATAAAACACAACACAAAAAGAAAGTTCCCCCTATTTCAAATATCAATAAATTTGTTAATAGGAGAAGTTACAAAAATCTAATTATATGTCCATGTAGGGAATTTAATTAGCTACTATGGGACCGAATTTTATGAAAAATCATGTTGTCATGCTTCAGTGAGTAATGGTTGAATGCAAAAATGTCATTTTTTGAAGTTCGCAAGCCTAAAATCACAACTTTGATTCAATGATATCGGACCAATTTTTAGATCTTAAACATTTCACGCATCAGAATGTAAGCAAAACGTGCTTCCAAACATACGGAAAGGACATTTGTGTAAAATTTCACGGTTGAGTGAGCATGCAGCAAAAAATGCCAAAACTGCGATTTTTTTCATTTTATCCATTGTGAAATTGATCAATTATCATGGGATTCATGTCTAGGAAGAGTGTTTTTAACTTTTTCAAAAAATTTAAATCAATTCACGGTTGAATGAACACCATAAAAATACCATGTGAAAAACACTTAGTAAGTATTCTTTCCATTTTGTACACTAAAAATCATGTGAATATCTGTTTTTGTATTATTTTTATGACCGGTGCACGTGTGTACATGATCATATTGCATTTATTAAAAATTTCATGCTTCAGTGAGCATGTAGCACTGGAAAAGCTGTTTTTTAATTTAGAGACCAAAATTAAATTGCTTACTTTGCTTAAACATAACAATTCGTTTGAAAGTATTAATTTGATTTCATTTTCGCAAAAATCCCGACTTTTCATGCTTCAGTGAACACAAGATATGAGAAAAACATGAAAAAAGGAAGAAAGTTTACGGCCCTGGCACGGCCTATGGTAGGTCCGATTCTCAATTTGACCTAAGTTCCTGTTAGTTAATGACTTTTTAAAGATTTGTGCCAAGTTTCAAGAATTAACTCAAAGTATAACGAACAAAAAAATGACAATTAAAATGGGCAATATTTGATGTTTGTTCACTTTTTGTTCAAACTCTATACGTAAAGTCAATGGGGAGGAAATCAATAGTAAACAAAAGTCAAATATTGCCCATTTTCATTGTAATTTTTTTAGGTCGTTACACTGTGAGATAATTCTTAAAACTTGGCACAAATCTCTAAAAAGTCATTAACTAACAGGAACTTAGGTCAAATTAAGAATCGGACGTGCCATTAGGCCGTGCCAGGGCCGCAAACTTTCTTCATTTTTTCATGTTTTTCTCATATCCTGTGTTCACTGAAGCATGAAAAACCGTGATTTTTGCGAAAATGAAAGCAAATGAATACTTTCAAACAAATTGTTATGGTTAAGCAAAGTAAGCAATTTAATTTTGGTCTCTAAATCAAAAAACAGCTTTTCCAGTGCCACATGCTCACTGAAGCATGAAAAATTTAATAAATGCAATATGATCATGTATACACGTGCACCGGTCATAAAAATAATACAAAAACAGATATTCATATGATCTTTAGTGTACAAAATGGAAAGAATACTTCTTTAGTGTTTTTCACATGGTATTTTATGGTGTTCATTCAACCGTGAATTGATTTAATTTTTTTGCAACAGTTAAAAACACTCTTCCTCGACATGAATCCCATTATATTTGATCAATTTTACCATGGCAAAGAAGTAAAAATCGCAGATTTGGCATTTTGCTGCATGCTCACTCAACCGTGAAATTTTACGCAAATTTCCTTTCCGTTTGTTTGAAAGCACGTTTTGCGTACATTCTGATGCGTGAACTGTTAAAAATCTAAAAATTGGTCTGATACCATTGATTCAAAGTTGTGATTTTAGGCTTGCGAACTTCAAAAAATGACATTTTTGCATTCAACCATTGCTCACTGAAGCATGACAACATGATTTTTTCCTAAAATTCGCTCCCATGGTAGCTAATTAAATTCCCTACATGGACATATAATTACATTTTTGTAACTCCTCCTATTAAAAAAAATATTGATATTTGAAATAGGGGGAACTTTCTTTTTGTGTTAAACACAACACAAAAAGAAAGTTCCCCCTATTTCAGATATCAATAATTTTTGAACCAGGAGGAATTTAAAAATTCTAATTATATGTCCATGTAGGTAACTTAATTAGCCACAATGGGAGCGAATTTTGGGAAAAATCATCAAGTCATGCTTCAGTGAGCAATGGTTGAATGCAAAAATGTCATTTTTTTGAAGTTCGCAAGCCAAAAATGGCAACTTTGATTCAATGATAACGGACCCATTTTCAGATTTTAAACATTTTACACGTTAGAATGTATGCAAAACGTGCTGCCCAATATACGGAAACGAAATTTGCGTCAAATTTTACGGTTGAGTAAACAAGGAAATCATGGAAATGAGAAGAAAGTTTGGGGCTTTGTCATGGTTCAGTGACTTTTCGAATACGTAATTTGAATCAAGATCATGTTAGCTAGAGATCAGTTGAAGCTGTGTGCCACGTTTCGTGACATAACTCACAGTAGAATTGACAATAGTCATCAATGATATTAGCCGAATTTCATATTTGTCATGTATTGATTTCCTCCTCCATTGACTTTATATACAGAGGTTTAGCAAAAGTTTAACAAAAATGAAATTTGGCATATTTTAATTGTCAGTTTTTGTCCGTTTGACAGTGAATTATTTTATGAAACTTTGCACATAGCTTCAACTAGTCTCTAACTAACATGATCTTTATTCAAATTACGGATTCGAAAAGTCACTCAATCATGACGAAGCCCCAAAATTTCTTCTCATTTTCATGATTTTCTTGTATCTTGTGCCCACTGAGGCGTGAAACATCGTGATTTTTATGAAAATAAAATTAAAGGTACTCCCCGAAAAGAATTGTTATAGTCAATCAAAGTAAGAATTTGAATTTTAGTCCGTACGTAAGAAAAGGGCTTTTTCAGTCTCACGTGCTCACTGAAGCATGAATTTGTAAATAAATGCCATAGGATCATTGGCACGTGCCCCAAGAATATAAATACAACCCAAAAAATGTTTTCGAGATGCTTTCTAGTGCATAAAATTGCTGCAATGCATTTTCGTAATTCAAAAATGGCCTATTTTTTGGTTGTTTGATGGGTTCATTCAACCGTGAATGAATGGATACTGGTTGCATACACTTCCACAACAGGAATTCCATCATATTTGATCGATTATACCATGGCAAAGAAGTAAAAATGGCGGTTTGGGCAAATTTTGCTGCATGCTCACTCAACCGTGAAATTTGACACAAATTTCGTTTCTGTATATTGAGAGGCACGTTTTGCATACATTCTGACGTGTAAAATGTTTAAAATCTGAAAATGGGTCCGTTATCATTGAATCAAAGTTGCCATTTTAGGCTTGCGAACTTCAAAATATGACATTTTTGCATTCAACCATTGCTCACTGAAGTATGACTTGATGATTTTTCCTAAAATTCGTTCCCATTGTAGTTAATTAAATTCCCTACATGGACATATAATTCGATTTTTTAAATTCCTCCTGGTTAAAAAAATATTGATATCTGAAAGAGGGGAAACTTTCTTTTTGTGTTGTGTGTATATAAAGTATATCTCTATATATATATATATATATCCTTTCCTTCTAGTCATTTCTTCTTCTAATAGATTTGTTTCTTTGGATTTCTTTCTTATAATTTGCTTATATATATATCCACTATTGGTGTATGTGAAGAGGTTTGCCAAAGAGTGCTCGATGCAGAAGCAGAGCGAATATGCATTTACCTTTAGTGCTTTCCGCTACCTGAGGTTTCACACCCTCTCCTTGGGCGATCGTCAGGCGGAGTGACTATGTTGGTTGTGCGGTGCGGTGGTTCGATTTCACGGTTGGGTGGTTTTCTCTCTGGTCGGATTTGGTGGTGTCTGCATTTTGATACTAGTTCGGTTCTTTTGTTAAGTGAGTTTTTGTTGGTGATGATGGAGAACTTTTCCTCAAGGCAAAGGTTGCACTGGCCACTTTATATATATATATATATATATATATATATATATATAATATATATATAAAGTATACATATTTTTTTACTTTTGGGTAAATCAAGGCTGCAAAATGATATATAAATATATAAAAGTGAAAGAAAAAGAAAAAATAAAAGAGTTCAGGGCCCCGTAACACAAAGGTTTGCGATCAATTGCAAATTTGAAAGAGCTATTCTGATTGGTTGCTGGTCTGTCTGTTGAACAAAATGCGCGTGTAAAAAAGATCTTGATTGGATATTGCCATTTAGCGATTGATTGCAAACCTTTGTGTTACGGGGCCCTGGACAAATAGGACGTAGCGTGAACTTTAATTTAATCAATCGATATAATTTCTGTTATACATGTGAAGAAATTAAAAGACCGCAATGAAAGAAATTATAAGAAAGAAATAATTTCTTTCTTATAGTGTAATCATTTCGCAGCCTTGGGTTTTTTTTCCAGAAGCTATCTTTTTTTCACAATTCAGTTTAAAGATAATTTTTAACTGAATTGTGAACTTGTGACCTATTTCAATAAAACGCGAGTAGTGCAATTTCCTTCTTTAGCGTCATATTCATTTCAATCTTGTCTTTCTTTCCCTTTGATATCAATATAAAACTTTGCTATTAAAACCCCTGCAAGACTAAAGATATAAATGGATTTTTGAAGTTATCCTTTTTTTCACAATTCAGTCAAACAATAATTTTTAACTGAATTGTGGACTTGTGACCTATTTCAATAAAACGCGAGTAGTGCAATTTCCTTCTTTAGCGTCATATTCATTTCAATCTTGTCTTTCTTTCCCTTTGATATCAATATAAAACTTTGCTATTAAAACCCCTGCAAGACTGTTCCAACGCATTCATCTATTTTGCCATTCTTGGTAAATATTCAGAATTGTCAGATAAATCAGCATCACCATCGTCGTAATCATTTTGTTTTTCTCTCAGAACTAAAATAAAGTTGTCCCAATATCCTTATCTACTGTCAATCATATCGTCGTCGTCGTTCACGTTTGCGTTGTCGATTTGGTGTGACAAAAATGGCCATCATAGACCACGATATCTACCTCGGAGTCCACTCCTTGTTTTGTGTACTCGGCATCCTCCTCAACGCGGGAACGCTAGTTGCCATTATAGCTTGTAAAAGTCTTCGAAAGACGCAAAACATCTTTACTTTCAACATCGCTCTGGCAGATTTCGTCTCATCCGCCGCTCTTGCTATCAGTCAGTGGCTGATATATTGGATACAAATCCCTGTAAGTATTTTTTTTCTTTATAAATTGTAATAGGAAATACTTCAAAAGTTAATTTTCCGACAAGTAAAAAATAGCAGGATTCGATTTGGCTCACATCAAAATGGTTATAGATTTATTTTTGTCAACATCTCACTATTTACATACTATCTTTCTTCTTTTTTTCTGTGAAAATATTTTGATCAAGAAATTAATTGATCTCAATGTCAGATCATTCATTATAAACTAGATTTTTTGTAGCATCGATCTCAATGTTTTAAATATCAAAGTAAATATCCCTAAATATTAAGTCATGCCGGAGTTCCACAGGGTTCGAAGTTCGGCCCCATTTTATTCATTATTATGTTTAGCGATATTGCGATTTTTTTTTTAAAGCTGTAGACAATAATACTGTACTTTAAAGGGAGCATTAGAAAAACAAGAAGAACCATTCGTTATTTTTCAAATATGAATATATTGTCATTATAACAAAATGAAATTTTGAAATTTTGAGGATCAACTAATATATCGAAAGAGAGTCGTATTTTTTTATATATTTTTTTTTTTATATTTATTTTTTTACTGTTAAAAACTGAAAACCTATGTAAATTTCGTCCTTAGGCTTTTCTGCTGGACATGGGAACCAGGTTCGAACCTATGTTGTGTTTGTTGAATGATGGCACACGTGAATTTGAGAATGAAAAATAATAATTAAAAAAAAACAGACAAAAAGCATTCAGTTTTCAACCGGCAACAAACCGTTATGATCGATGTTTATTTTTCATCTTGGGCAAAATTCTCCATTATGTAGGAATTACTTTCAAATAAAAGTTATTATCTATAAAGGGCATTTTATTCGTGCAATTTAAAGATTCTTAAAATGAGGTATATAATATGCCATCTTCCACAGTCAAATCTAAGTACTGCTTTTCATAGTTCATACATTCTGAATAATGGTCATCTGATTGTCATGGATAATAATGATATTAGATTTGCTTTACTTCATGGGATACCAAAATATTCCACTCGTTAGAGCCAATATGGTACTCATCTTCGATTCGTGCGTTATTGGCCTTAACTCGTGGAATATTCCTTGAATCTCATTCCCAGCTGTCCAATATAATATAAGCATTCTTTCCTTCTTCTTCTTTCTTTTTGGTACAAGTTTCCAATCCTGCGTGGTGTGGTGACAGGTTGTAGCATTATGTTGAATACTGCTATGATTGTGGGGATATGCAGCACATTAGCCGTAGCCATCCATCGCTTCATCATCATCCGTCTCGATCCATTCCAGACCCGTGGCATCGTCACGGCCACCCGTTGCGTCATCACCTCCGTGATCATGTGGGCAGTCGTCGTTGTCTTCTTCGTTGGCATCTACCTGCGCCTGTTCGGTACCTCTACCATCACCCCTTACATTTTTCCCATCACGGTCCTTTGCGCCATCGGCATCACCGCGATTTGCTACACCGTGGTGTACTTCACTATCTCGAAACCGCCGGGCGACATCGGCCTGTCATCCGATGCCTACCTGCTCCGGGTGAAGAGAAACAAGAAGGTCCTCGTCACCTTCTTCTTGGTCGTATGTTCCAACTTCGTTTGTTGGTTCTTCTTGTGCTTCTATATTCTCTGCGCGTTGACCGGACCATCCTTTGTAATGGCTTACAATCCCAAGTACGACCGATACGTCTTCGCGGATTGGTTTTACGACCTCAACGACATTGCGTGGTGGATGATAAGCATCAACACAATCATCAACCCAGTCATCTACTGGACGAGGCTCAGTGACTTCAGACGGTTGATTTGCAGCTGCTTCGGTCGACGCTACCTCAAGGATTCGTCGCAGATGACGAAGGATAGCAAGATCGATAGCGTGTCCGGCAACAGTGAGAATAGAATAAGCATAGAGGTCGACAAGGGAATGGACCACGGCATCGGCAGCGAGAAAGAAAATGGATCCGTTTAACCCATTTACTAAATATCGATCATGTGACACTGGAATAAGCAAATCTCTGTGCTCCGAACATATGTCACTAATTTTTCCGGGCAGATCCACGCATGCTCTAAACTATTTTGAGCCATGACAAAATGTGCACATTAGTATAGTCAATATATGGTTCAACCTCACACTAATTGCAACAGAAAATCTGAGACATGTATCTTGATCAGTAAAGTCTCCTCTACAACATATCAAAAGTCCCAATGATTTCGAGTGGTGGAAAGGGGTCAAAAGGTCAAAGGTCAATAAAGGTCATTTTTGGCCTAAAATCATGTAAAAATGAAGTTTGTTTGTTTTCACTTATAACTTGAAAATTAGTAAAGCATTCTTAACAAAACTTGGGTCAATTATGTATAGGAGTTTGCAAATTAGATGAGCAGGCTTTGGAAGTAACCATTTGAAGGTCAAAGGTCAGAGGTCAATAAATGTCTAAAACCTGTAAAAATGATGAGAAATTTCCTTTGTCCTAGGCATAATTTGAAACCCACTACAGGTATGTCAACCAAACTTAGTTCAATGCTGTATGGCAAATGAACCTATAAGGTTTTGGTGTCAAATATGTGTAGGTTAAAGGTCAGAGGTCAATAGATATCCAAAATCCTGTGAAAATAATGAGAAAATTTCTCTTATCCTGTAGCCATAACTTGAGACCAACTAGAGGACTATCAGCCAAACTTTAGCCTCTTATCATGCTAATGATACTTAGGCAACAAACTTATAGGCATGGACGCTAGGTGACAACTATTTAAAGGTCAAAGGTCAGAGGTCAGTAGATGTCAAGAATGTGGTAAAAGTAATGAGAAATTGGTTTTATTCTAGCCACAACTTGAGAACCACACGGGGAATGCTGACCAAAACTTGGGCAAATTGTATTATATGAATACTGAGGCAAATGAATACATAGGCCTAAAGTAGGTGAAAACCATTACAGGTCAAAGTTCAGAGGTCAGTAGATGTCAAAAATCCTGTAAAAATGATGAAAATTTTGGTTCATTGCATTGTGTATATTTAAAGACAAACGAATTTGGCAGTGGTGACATTATATTTTGAAGGTCAAAGGTCAGAGATTAGTAAGTTTCTGATGACAAGAACGTTTTATAAATAGTCCTAAAGTGGGTCCAGTTGAGGAGTGTGAACCAAACTTGTTTCAGTTATTTATGTTGATAGGCAAATTTATGACCTTGAGCATGTTGAGGGTCAAAGGTCAATATCCTGTACAAATTATAAGATATTACTTTTGTTACCCTATTTAGCGATAGCTTTAGACTTAAGTACAACTAGGTAATCACGACCACACTTGTATTAATGGTGCAGAAATCTTGGTAGCGACCCAGATAATTATTCAATGGTTAACGTTGTAGATAATTTTTTTGAAGTTATGGAACACTACAATATCATGAGAAGATCTTAATGAAAATGTTTCAAATTATTAGGCACAATAGCTGGCTCTTTATAGTACTTAATGACTGCAGGTACTTGCTTGCCCCAATATGCTGACGACACAGTTCTGTATCGTACAATATCTACCCAGAATGACATAGAAGTTCTCCAATCTGACCTTGACTCTATAATCATATGGTGCAATAATAATTTCATGGAATTGAATGCGTTGAAATGTAAGATAATGCACATCACTAGATTTTGAAAGGTTATTACAGATCAATACTTTGCCGGTAACCATGCTCTTGATGTTGTTGATTCTTACAAATACCTTGGCCTGGTATTTTCACATGATTTGTCATGGTCAAAGCATGTGAATCTTGTTGTATCCAAATGTTCAAAACTATCAGGATTCATCCGCAGGATCGTGAACTCACGAAATCCTTTCATTTTGAAACGTTTATTTTGTTCACTTTGTCGGCCTATAATCGAATATGGTATACCAGTCTGGCTCCCCCATCAAAAGAACCATATATCCTCTCTTGAAGCAGTTCAACGTCGATTTACACGATTCTGCTTTCCTTATGATCAAGCAAATTCACTCTCTTATGCTGAAAGATTACACAGCTTAGAACTCCCACCCTTGTATAACAGACTGGTCTACCTATCCACTGCCTTTGTTGTAAAATCCTTGTTCAGAACGTATGACATACCTACTCATATCTTACGCAGGCCAAGAACTCGGAACACTCATACGCTACTCTTCATCCATGAATTTGCAAGATGTAATGCCCTGAAATTTTCTTGTTTCTTCTCTTTCTCTAGATTCTGGGAATCTATCCCTTCAGAAGACAGAGATCTTTGTCTCGGCGTATCTTTCTCTCCTTTCCATAATGCTTTGCGTGAATACTTATTCTCCATGCCTCCAATTGAAAACGCCTTTTAATGAGACATGCACAATATTGTTTTCATCTTGTCTTTGTATAGACCTTAATACCTTTCTCTCATTCCCCTTCTTTCTTCATCTTACTCTTTCTCTATTTTCTCTTAATCTTTGCAGGCTAAATGGTTTTGTAATTGGCCTTTTTCTTTCATGGCTGAAATGTTATGCCTTTAAGTAGGTGACGCATTCGGTTAATTATTATTATGTAATTCTTTACTCTTGCAATATTCATAATGTTTATTTTCCTGCAAGTTTAGCCAACTGAATTCACGGTACTTGAATTTGCATTTTTGTTATGTCATGCTTCATTTCTTCATTGCCTCGCTCTCTCTTTCTTTTCCTTCTACCCCAGTCCTCTAAACTCTCCATTTTCTTTTTCCTCTTCCTGTGCTTCCCTCTCTCTCTCTCTCTCTCTAGATATGCATATGTTGTACACATGTATCTGGCATTATTTTGATAGTTCGTTATTGTGTTACTTTGTATCATGATCATTTTGTTTGTTAAATTAGATTACTGTGTAATATTTTTCATATATATTATATATATATATATATATATTATATATATATATATATATATATTATATAAATAGTGTACAATCTATCGCGCAATATACTGGATTATAAGTACGACAAATACTAAATTATCCCGAGTGCAGATTTGTTTCTCCGAGGCAGCAGGCCGAGGTGGAATAGATCTGCACGAGGGATAATTTAGTATTTGGAGTTCTATAGTCCAGTTAATGTTGCAAGATGGAGCGTTCACTATTTATTATAGTAAATAGACCCCTAGATCTTTGACCTTGCCTAATCTAATTTTATCTTTTCAAAATTTTGGTGCAAATTTAGCTATTGTGACGTATTTTGTTGCTCCGCTTATCCATTGTTATGAGCTACAGTGCGCAACATTTTACTGTCATTACGCGCTAGCGCAACAAGGCAATCGATATAATCGATACTCTCCCCATTCATTTAACACAGGCTTTACCCTCCAAAACCGAAAGTTATATTGTACATATGTACAATATAACAAATTGAAGGTAGGTCACGTGGTACTGATCTATCCATTTTTCTACCACTATTTACTATATATATATATATATATATATATATGATAGCATTTAAGCTCTCACAATGTAAGCAATGGTGTTATATTTTACTTCTTGAACCTTATGAAAATACTTCCATTTATCATAATATTCCAAGCAATTTTTTTTTTATTTATTTATTTATTTTTTTATTATGTAATTTATAAATGAAATCAATAAGGATAATTTTTGTCTCACTGATCAGGCTTTACCATCTAATAACAGCATAATGTTGTATATTAAAATGCATAACACATTTCATATTGATATTGACTGGATATTTAAATACATGATAATAGCACATGGAAATAATTACTATTTATTATTAGATTTTGGTTTTAATAAGTAGGGCCTAACGCATTTAAAAGTTATTGCCATTTTATACTGATTTTATTTATTGTATACACACGTAATTACTGTAAACCCCGACTAGTGAGGAGAGCTTCTTAACAGAAACTAGTTATTCTTTTAGTCATCCTCAGGCACTAGTCGGGGTAATTTCTTTCTTATGTACATACTCTTGTTGTCCTTTTCCTGGAAATAAAATAGATAAATAAATAAAAATACATGCTCACTGTCCATTGACAAAATTGTATCGGCCGAATCGGATTATCGTTCGAAGAAGTTCCCTTCACTCTGATCCCTTTTTTAATCACTATATAGTCACGTGATTGACATGTGGAAGACACTGTCTAAAAGTTTTAGAATCGCCAAAAACGAAATTAACCTTATTCTAATTAGAGTCACATGCACTTACACAGAAATGCATGTGCAGGACAACACAAACTGATCGGCCAGAACATTTCAGCTGATTTTGGAATATTTTGAGTCATATTATGACTATCAGGACCATTTTACCATGATATTTCTTTATAAATATCATGGATAAATATATTAAATTCTTTATAAAATTATGAAAAGTTAACAACAAATTTGTTAATCTTTCCCGTTACACTAGATACGAAGAAAGTGGTAATGACTTTATATCTACTTTAGATCTTGGTAACGTTTGAGTACATACGCTGCTCAAGTCATCGATACTCAATGACATGATCGGGATAATAGGTGATTTCAGTGGTCCCCAATCAGTTTCCTTGGAAGTTTGGCACTGATTCTATAATTTCATGAATGTTTGCAGTTAATTATGTGTATTGCACATCTTTTCATGGCTCAATATGTTGATATCCGTGATCTATTATATTTATTGGCATATCCCGCCCCCTACAACACAAAATACTTTTTTTCTTTGGAAGAAAAAGAGCATTTAACAATCTTTTTGTTGGCCTTTCTACCTTTTCCACAATAAAATTAGAAATATTTATGGCATAGAATTGATTTTTTATGTATTTTTTAAATGAAAAACATAGGCTAATTGTATGAGAAAGGGGAAATTGGTTTCATATTAATTAAAGCAGAGAAATATTCCTGACCATCGGAATACAATAAACTGCGGCGAAATATAGCCTTTCATCAGATGCATTGAAGAAAACGAGGTCACCCATGTATAAAGATATCTAAAAAAAATAATAATAATGAAAGAAATCAAAAGATCTGCTGTCGTTTGTAAGCGATTCATTCATCTCTGAAAAAAAAATATCCACAAAAACATTTTCTTTTGTTGATGAATATCAACGAGCTTCATTCCAAAGGAACTATTTTTTTTTTTTTTTTTTTTTTTTTTTTTTTTTTTTTTTTTTTTTTTTTTTACATTAAACGCAGCCTTGGTTTTTTCTCTTTTTTTCACTTTTCTAAAGTTCCGTCAAACAATTATTTTTGACTGAATTACGCACTTGTGACCTATATTAATAAAGCGCGAGCAGTGTAATTTTTCCTATTTAGTGTCATCTTCATTTCAATTTTGTCTTTCTTTCCCTTTGACATGTTTGATATGCAATTTCCTTCTTTAGCGAAACATTCATTTAAATCTTGTCTTTCTGTCGCTATTAAAGCCCCTGCAAAATCGTTCCAATGTCATTCATCTATTTTTCCATGCTTGGTACATTTTCAGAATTGTCAAACACTTAATCAGCATCATCATTATTGACGCTATTTTTTTTCAGAACCAAAATAAATTTCTTCCTTGTATCCTCATCGACTGTCTACTACATCGTCGTCGTTTTTGCTGTCGTTGTCGACTTGGTGTGACAAAATGACCTTCATAGACATCGATATCTACATTGGAGTCCTCTCTTTGTTCTGTGTCCTCGGCATCCTCCTCAATGCGGGAACGTTAGTCGCTATCGTAGCTTGTAAAAGTCTTCGAAAGACGCAAAACATCTTCACTTTCAACATCGCTCTGGCAGATTTCGTCTCATCCGTCACTCCTGCTATAAATTGGTGGCTGGTTCATTGGATACGAGTCCCTGTAAGTATTTTTTGCTTTGTAAATTACAACAGAAAATACTTCAAAAATGAATTTTCCGACAAGTAAAAAGAGCAGAATTATAATTCACTTTCATCAAAATTAAAAACCTCTCACTATCGATATATTATTGCATAATATATTTTTATTTTCTTTTTCTTGCATAAAGCTAGAAGCCTTAATATCTATTTTCATTTGTACATAGGTCGATCTCTATGAAGCATGTTACACCTTTGATCAGAATATTTTGATTAAGAAATATTGATCTCAATGTCAGATCATTCATTATAAACTGGAAAAAAAATTGATATCAAAGTAAATTGGCAGAATATGTAACCACCCATACCGGAGTTCCATAAGGTACGAAGTTCGACCCTATTTTATTCATGATTGTGTTTTGTAATTTGATGTCATTTTTAAATATGTAGACAATTATACTCTACTAGAAGGGGAGCATTGGGAAACAATCAGCATTAGGGGCCTAAAACATAGATGAAACGATTCATTACAATATACAGATTGGAAAATGAGAATTCGTTTTAGAATAAATCCTTTTACAGCGCGTCCCCCCAAAAAAATAATGTCCCTCTGATTTGGCACTGAATAACTTCTAAAGTAAAGAAATATTGCCAATTTTATAGGCATATTTTGAAAGCCCACATAATTCTCCGATTCCTGTGAAAATGTCAAACGTTTCGCTTCATTAGTCTTGAATACACAGGCTCTTTTGTAAGAGTAGTCATTTTTGGCCCATTCCAAGTTTGATGAAAGGAATAACAAAAGTGCCATACATGATGCTCTGCTTCTCTTTTATTTCAGTTTAACAAATGTGATGTTCATGCTTTTGTTTTCAAGGAGCAATACCATATCTTATTGGCCACGAGTCTAAGACTATTTCGCGATTTGAGTCTCTCGAGCCGTGGAGACGTCTCCTGAGTCTGTGGGGAAGTGTGTGGAAATTAAAATACAAGTCTAAATAACAGTTTTTCAGTCGCCAGTTGCAGTCTAACTGACATCGCCGATACTCTTTAGTCTACTAGTGAAACACAAAATAGGTCGCGACTTGTTTGTGACCCCAGTCTCTGTTGTCTTGAAGATGTCTTCTGGGTCTCCAGGGTCGCGCAACCCCCCCCCCCAAAAAAAAACAACAACAACAACAAACAAACACAAAAGCAAAAAGCAAAAACAACAACAACTAAAAGACTCTGAAAGCCAGACATGTTTGATTTTTTATAAAGATTTCCCCACCTATTTTAATACTAGTAAGTAGTATAGTGACTCTTTACCAGTCATGTTAGAAATTAGTCACGGCGAAGAGATGGCGAAGAGATGGCGAAGAGATGGCGACGTCACCATGACTTGTTCACCACTGGAAAATGTCTTTTAAAATCAAACACGATAGATTTTATCCAGTCGCGAGCAAGTCACAGCGAGTCTTCCATGACTGCACTGACTAAATCACTCATAAATAGATATCAAACACGTTTGACATTTTAAAAGACTTTTTAAATTTTGCGCAAGAAACTCAGGAGACGACTCAACGGCTTAAGATACTACAGTCGTAAACTAGTCAAGAACTATACGCATGACCAGTGACATACGTCTTTTCGTCATCTGAAGTTCAGCTGCTGTATATCAAATATCTAAGTTTTAAACCTATGGGAGTCTATATCCGGCAAAATTGGAAATGGGGTACTTACATTATTATAAGCCTATACAGTTTTGAAAACAAAAAATCCAAAAGAAAACAACATTCTGCACTCTAAAAACTGAAGGGCTAAATATGGGTGCTCGTATAGTGACTGCACATGAAGTGCTATATCAGCACCTGAAGTGCTATTTTAGTACTTGCCCAAGTGTTAATTTATCAACTAAAAAATGTTCAATGTCGTTAAAGGATTCGAACCGGGTTCCACCTATTAGACATGGAAGAGTACCGCTGACGTTACCAATAGACCAACGGAGATCTCCCAACGGATGATGTCCCAGGGACGGATATATCCGCCCCTGGGACATCATCCTGGCTTTAATTATGACAGTATAGTAGATGATTACATATTAATTCTAGTTGTAAACTTAAGGGGAAGAGGGCGCTATCACTCTACGCAAAGCGAACGTGGCCATAGACATTTTGTATTTTGCACAGTTTTTTCACTTTGTTTCTTGATTATGGCGAGAAACAAATTTTTCAAATAAGTGTTCACTTTGATTAAGTAAGCTAAGATTCTGAATTTTTTGATAACAGGAATAACAAATTGGAAAGAAAAGAAAAAGTTCTGTCACTTGAGTCAATTCGAAAGCCATTTCAGATTAAATTCCTGTACAATATGGCCAATTTTGCTCTCAAAATAGCTCATACGCCGCATAATCATCTTCCTGGATCATCATCATAGGCCTCCTTCGGTCGATATCGACCATGGGTAGTGCACCCTAGGTTTTTGATGTGCTGCGTTTGAGGCGGCTTCGGCTGTGGCTAGTGAGGCCAATTCGAGATTTGCATCCCCTTCCACAATTGTCACATTTATGAGTTGTCTCTAAATTATCAGTGTCATTCCGTGCCTTTCTTCGAGCCCGTTTCTCATCAGCTAGGGCAAGGTGCTTTTCATCTCCCATCCTGAGTTGGCTTCGAAGGATGCCTCTCCATCTTGTGCGGTCATCTGCTTCTTCTTCCCAATGTGATATGTCTATGTTTATTGTCTTCATATCACGCTTACAAACATCCTTGTATCGTAGCTTGGGACGACCAACAGCCCTCTTCCCAGATGCAAGTTCTCCATAGAGGATGTCTTTTGGTATGCGACCATCCTACATCCGGTGTACATGCCCAAGCCAACGTAGTCTGCGTTTCCTGAGCAGCGTGTACATTGTAGAGAGACCTACACGAGACAGGACCTCAGTGTTTGGCACTTTGTCTTTCCAGGTGATCCCTAAGATGCGTCGTAAACAGCGCATATGGAAGTTGTTCAACCTCTTCTCTTGTCTGGAGTATGGAGTCCAACTCTCACTACCGTAGAGGAGTGTGCTAACAATGCATGCATTATAAACTGCTGCCTTGCGTCTTGAATGAAAGCTTGCTGTTCTTCCAAACACGTGTTGAGAGTCGAGCAAAGGTAGATGCAGCTTTTCCAATGCGTTTGTTGATTTCCACAATCAAGGGACAGGTTGTCGCTAATTGTGGATCCAAGGTATGTAAATTGATGGACCACATCCAATTCATATTTTCGATGGCAATGGTTGGTGGAGCTTCCGTGTCCTGTCCAAGCACATTAGTCTTTTTCAAACTGATGATAAGCCCAAAATCCTTGCATGCCTGGGAAAGCGATTCATCAGACACTGCAGCTGTCCTGAGTGTGCGTAGTGATGGCAGCGTCATCAGCAAACAGCATGTCTCTGACGAGGACCTTGCGTACTTTAGTTTTGGCCCTTAGACGTGCAAGATTGAAGAGTTGACCATCTGACCTAGTGTGAAAGTAGATGCCCTCTCTTGATGATCTAAACCATGCTTCAGGAGCAGGGAGAAGAAGTTTCCGAAGAGGGTTGGGGCCAGGACACAACCTTGTTTGACTCCACTGCGGATATCGAAGGGTTTCGATGAGCTTCCATCGAATTGTACTGTCCCTCTCATGTTCTCATGGAAGGACTTGATCATGCTTAGCAGTTAACAGGGGCAACCGATCTTGGAGAGAATCTGAAAGAGTCCATCTCTGCTTACCAGATCGAATGCCTTGGTTAGGTCGATAAAGGCTATGTAGAGGGCCTCTGCTGTTCCCTACACTTCTCCTGAAGCTGTCGAAGGGAGATATCATGTCAAGCGTGGATCTGTTGGCACGGAACCCACATTGCGATTCTGGATAGACGCGCTCAGCCAGTTTCTGTAGCCTGAACAAGATGACTCGTGCAAACAGTTTTCAACAACACTCAGGAGGGAAATGCCTCTGTAGTATATGCAGTCGTTCCTTTCGCCCTTTCTTTATAGAGTGTGACAATCTTCGCATCCCGCATGTCCTGTGGAACAGACCTATCTCTCCGACATTGGCAGAGGACGTCATGCAGAGGATGAAGGAGGGTACTTTTGCAACACTTGATAAGATCTGGTGGAATCCCGTCATTGTCCAGCTGGTGCCAGTGCTTCGATCTAGTGTGTCTCCATGAAACCTTGTGCTGAGGCTTGGTCTCGAAGTAGGAGTTGGTCACGCAGAGGTTGTGGTAGGAGCAAAACTCAAGAAGTCGCTGTCTATTCTCGTTGATCTTGCCGATACCAAAATGGCCAAGGCAGGATGGCCAGGAGTCGTGGTCTGCACCAACTGTAGCGTTGAAGTCGCCCAAAACAACTAGATGTTCTTGTCTAGGAATGTTTGCGATTAATGTCTCAAGATTCATGTAGAACTCATCCTTTATCTCAGGTGAAGAGTAGAGAGTAGGGGCATACACACTTATAATGGTGACTGGGCCTTCAGATGTGTTGAGTCGGAGACTCAACAGACGTTCAGATCCGTTGTCGCCAGGTTTAATGATCTTTAGCAGTGAATTCCTAACTGCAAATCCTACTTCATGTTCTCTAGGCGCATCCAGAGTTTTGCCTTGCCACAAGAAAGTATAATCTTGTTTTTCAGAGTGCCATTCTCTGCAAGACGCGTTTCCTGAAGTGCAGCTATATCCACCTGAAGTCTCTTTAGCTCGTCGTTGATGACAGCTGTCTTTCGAACATCGCTAATGTCCTGTAAATTTTCGTTGAGTCTGGTCATCATTGTACGGATGTTCCAACATCCCAGTTTAAGAGCTGGTCTCTTTTTTACTTTCATTTGTTTCTTGTCTGGTGTGGTAGTTTACAGTCCACTTGTCGGGTTGATCCCTAATCCCCACACACCCAATGAGGAAGGCAGACTGTGGCGGGACAACACCTTATTGACTGGGGGCTGCCCAGCTTGAGGCGGGTGGTAGCTGTCCAGTGGGACCCGAAAATCCCTCCCACCGTCGGAAGTAGCCCCTGGCGCCTTGGTCTACGCCAATCGATACTTAGGCTTATAACCGGTAACTGCTGCTTCCCGTGTTGTGTCGACGCTGTGAAGCGAAGCTGGAGTGTCCTCTCCAGGGTGCACACCTGGGCAAGTTAATAAGGAGACAAAGCTGTAGCCCATGCAGCAGAGCCCCCCTCTCCACGCAACTGATGGATCCAAAAGAACAGCGAAGGCCGATACAATTTGGCATCAGAGACGTCGCAGGAGTTGCGAGATGTTAGGTTGCTTTAGGGACTCCGGCTCCAGTTAGCACAGGTAGGGCGCTGGATGCCATCCCAGTTCTTCATGGATAACGCATAATTATATTACAGCTTACTGTTCAAGCAGTTTTTTTTAAGCTTGAATTCTCAGCTTTCCAAAGATGGTACATTCATTTCGATTGGTTAAGGAAAAGTCCTGTCACTTTGAACATTATCACAATAGAATCTTTAGTCGATGGGTCAATATTTCCGCATATCACATGCATATCGCATGTGGACGGCGTCTTCGCAAGAGGTGACAAGATCACTATTTATATCAATAATCGTTTGGAACATCAATCTATGTGAAATAAAGATTCTGATTACAACTTCAACACAATCGTGTTATAGGTTTGCCAGAATGCCTTTTTCCCCAATCTGGTCTGAAGCATCTACCTACGAAAACTATGATAAAAGTTCAATTATTTCTTTCATGTCCATGAGTAATTTGCTCAAACAGATCGACGGACAAATACCATTCAACAACAGGGAAGTTTTCTTAGGCGAGTTTTTGTACGCTAAGTAATAATTGCATGCAGTTGTCAACTGTTCGCTTCCCGTCGTCAGCGCGGGTTTAGTTGACATTTATGTGGAGCCGTATAATTTTCTGCGCCGCTCAGCTGTATTTCCACTAAACACATGAATGCAGTGTTGCGTTTCCCCTCCCCAAATAATGGACGCGTCTTTATGTTAAGATTTAATGCCATACGTTAGATTTACATTTCACGTGGAGTAGAATTGATATGTGGCAAATTTGAGGAAGTTCATCATGCAACAATAATTATGATCTGCTAGCAATCGTGAGATGTGAATTGGTCTAACGTGCTCGTTAACCCTTTCGCATGCTGGGGACCCAGGTTCGAATCCCAACGAAGTCACTCCGTTTCGCCCATATTTTCTGAAAGTTCAGCTCACGTGAAAGTGCTAAAACAGCACTTTGATTGCAGTCACTATGCAAGCACTTAAAAAGTGCCGATTTCAGCCCTTGAAGAGCTAAAAACAGCACTTCCGTTTTTAGAGTGTGGTGTTAATTTGACACTTTTCTTATTTTTACCTTTTTATTCTTTCCTTCTTCTTCTTTCTCTTTGGTGCAAGTATCCAATCCTGTATGTTGTGGTGACAGGTGCTAACATTATGTTGAATGCTGCTATGACTGTCGGGATATGCAGTACATTAGCCGTAGCCATCCATCGCTTCATCATCATCCGTGTGGATCCATTCCAGAACCGTCGCATCGTCACGGCCACCCGTTGCGTCATCACTTGCGTGATCATGTGGGTGGTCACAACGGTCTTTCACACTGGCATCTACCAACGCCTTTATGGTACCTTTATCTTTACCTCTTACATTATTTATCTCACCACGATCCTTGGCTCAATCGGTTTCACCGGGATCTGCTACACCGTGGTGTACATCACCATCTCAAAACCAGCCGGCGATATCGGCCTGTCATCCGACGCCTACCTGCTCCGGGTGAAGAGAAACAAGAAGGTCCTCGTCACCTTTTTCTTGGTCGTATGTTCCAACTTCGTTTGTTGGTTCTTCAGGTGCTTCAGTCTTCTCTGCCTTTTGACGAGACCATCCTTCGCAATGGTTTACGATCCCACGTACGACCGATACGTCTACGCGGATTGGTTAGGCGACCTCATCGACTTTTCGTCGTGGATGATAAGCATCAACACAATCATCAATCCAGTCATCTACTGGACGAGGCTCAGTGACTTCAGACGGTTGATTTGCAGCTGCTTCGGTAGACGCAACCTCAAGGATTCGTCGCCGATAACGAAGGATAGCAAGATCGAAAGCGTGTCCGGTAGCAGTGAGAATAGAATAAGCATGGAGGTCGACAAGGGAATGGACCACGGCATCGGCAGCGAGAAAGAAAATGGATCCGTTTAACCCATTTACTAAATATCGATCATGTTACACAGGGATAAGCAAATCTTTGTGCTCCGAACATTTTTCACTAATTTTTCCGGGCAGATCCACGCATGCTCTAAACTATTTTGAGCCAGGACAAAATGTGCACATTAGTATAGTCAATATATGGTTCAACCTCACACTAATTGCAACAGAAAATCTGAGACATGTATTTTGATCAGTAAAGTCTCCTCTACAACATATCAAAAGTCCCAATGATTTCGAGTGGTGGAAAGGGGTCAAAAGGTCAAAGGTCAATAAAGGTCATTTTTGGCCTAAAATCATGTAAAAATGAAGTTTGTTTGTTTTCACTTATAACTTGAAAATTAGTAAAGCATTTTTAACAAAACTTGGGTCAATTATGTATAGGAGTATGCAAATTAGATGAGCAGGCTTTGGAAGTAACCATTTGAAGGTCAAAGGTCAGAGGTCAATAAATGTCTAAAACCTGTAAAAATGATGAGAAATTTCTTTTGTCCTAGGCATAATTTGAAACCCACTACAGGTATGTCAACCAAACTTAGTTCAATGTTGTATGGCAAATGAACCTATAAGGTTTTGGTGTCAAATATTTGTAGGTTAAAGGTCAGAGGTCAATAGATATCCAAAATCCTGTGAAAATAATGAGAAAATTTCTCTTATCCTGTAGCCATAACTTGAGACCAACTAGAGGACTATCAGCCAAACTTTAGCCTCTTATCATGCTAATGATACTTAGGCAACAAACTTATAGGCATGGACGCTAGGTGACAAATAATTAAAGGTCAAAGGTCAGAGGTCAGTAGATGTCAAGAATGTGGTAAAAATGAGGAGAAATTGGTTTTATTCTAGCCACAACTTGAAAACCACACGGGGAATGCTGACCAAAACTTGGGCAAATTGTATTATATGAATACTGAGGCAAATGAATACATAGGCCTAAAGTAGGTGAAAACCATTACAGGTCAAAGTTCAGAGGTCAGTAGATGTCAAAAATCCTGTAAAAATGATGAAAATTTTGGTTCATTGCATTGTGTATATTGAGAGACAAACGAATTTGGCAGTGGTGACATTATATTTTGAAGGTCAAAGGTCAGAGATTAGTAAGTTTCTGATGACAAGAACGTTTTATAAATAGCCCTAACGTGGGATCCATTCGAGGAGTGTGAACCAAACTTGTTTCAGTTATTTATGTTGATAGGCAAATTTATGACCTTGAGCATGTTGAGGGTCAAAGGTCAATATCCTTTACAAATTATAAGATATTACTTTTGTTACCCTATTTAGCGATAGCTTAGGACTTAAGTACAACTAGGTAATCACGACCACACGTGTATTAATGGTGCAGAAATCTTGGTAGCGACCCAGATAATCATTCAATGGTTAACGTTGTACATAAATTTTTTGAAGTTATGGAACACCACAATATCATGAGAAGATCTTAATGAAAATGCTTCAAATTATTAGGCACAATAGCTGGCTCATTATAGTACATGCTCACTGTCCATTGACAAAATTGTATCGGCCGAATCGGATTATCGTTCGAAGAAGTTCACTTCACTCTGATCCCTTTTTTAATCACTATATAGTCACGTGATTGACATGTGGAAGACACTGTCTAAAGGTTTTAGAATCGCCAAAAACGAAATTAACCTTATTCTAATTAGAGTCACATGCACTTACACAGAAATGCATGTGAAGGACAACACAAACTGATCGGCCAGAACATTTCAGCTGATTTGTGAATATTTTGAGTCATATTATGACTATCAGGGGAATCGGAAAGCAATGGACCATTTTACCATGATATTTTTTGATAAATATCATGGATAAATATATTAAATTCTTTATATAATTATGAAAAGATCACAACAAATTTGTTAATCTTTCCCATTACACTAGATTTTCTTTAGATACGAAGAAAGTGGTAATGACTTTATATCTACTTTAGATCTTGGTAACGTTTGAGTACATACGCTGCTCAAGTCATCGATACTCAATGACATGATCGGGATAATAGGTGACTTCAGTGGTCCCCAATCAGTTTCCTTGGAAGTTTGGCACTGATTCTATAATTTCATGAATGTTTGCAGTTAATTATGTGTATTGCACATCTTTTCATGGCTCAATATGTTGATATCCGTGATCTATTATATTCATTGTGTCGGGAATTGATATTTTCCATAAGTAATTAATTGGAAGCCAGGTGAATTTCATAGCATTAAAGATTTTTGTTTTTCTTTTAAATTGTCTCTGTCTCTTTTCTGTTTACATTTCCGGACGTCCACAAATAACTCTTAGTTATCTAGAGAATTCCATGTCTTGACAGCTTGCCAGATACTTTAGAAAGATAGGAAAGTGGGTATGTAGGACTATGCCTATCACTTGTGAGTGTTCTTTTAATGAGTTTAAATACTCCTGTCTTTTGTTTTGATAGTCCGTACGAGATTTTTGGTATCGATGGCATGATGGGATAGACAGTCGACTAACGCTTGGGCGAAACATGATGTTCTTACGACTTAAAAAGTAGTTCTATTCTATAGTAGAGATTTGAAGAGTATAAAAACACCTGTTAAAGGTATTCTTTTGGTTCAGAAGAATTTAGGAATTTTAAATGTTATGGTTATGCGGAGTAATCTTACTTTTGGGTGTGGCTGGGTTGACGCGTTAGGTGTATAATGAGCCGGAGAGTATCGAGAAGGAATGATTCACTTGTCATCCCGTCTACACTCCGAACCTCGCCTCATCTCTAACTCCGTTTGCCATGAAGTTACGCTTCAACTTGCAGTATTTGCTCTTAGCCGAGTAGTTTGGGCGAACTAGAAGGGTTTTTCAGCCAGAAACTTTAGGTACGTTGCTACTTTTGATTTTGTGAAATTAAATTAGATTGGAAACACAATTTTGTGAATTTTATATGAATGTTCAAACTTATGCTAAAGTAAGAATGGAGCTATACATAGGCCCACATGTAAACAAATAGTGAGGGCTTATCGTAAGGTTGTTTTTACAATTTTGGACCATAAGAAATAATTGGTTCACTGCAGTATGCTATTTCAAGTTTGAAATGTTGTATGCAATGTCTGAATTATATCAAAGAAGTTGTGAAAATATGTATTTTCATGAAGGAAATCTAGGGATGCATGTTTTGGTTGTTTTAGGCTTATACTTGTTGTATTGGGTGTGTACTCTATTGTAGTCATTTTAAAGATGGCGGCGCCCATGTACTTAGGGATTCAATATAGAATTTTAAAGATGTGAAGATTTCTTTGGGGATTACATGAAATTACTGTGGATAAAATACATGTGTAAAGTAACATGAGATTGAACAATGATTTAAACTTGCAAACTTATTTATGTAATCTCATTACCTCTTGTATGTGTATTTGAGATTTATTATAGGAGAGCTCTTGTGTTCAAGTACCCTGATAGCAGACTGACGTCTTAAAGACGTCTTAAACTGGTCAAAACTGGTCAACTCGTCATACCGTCGTAAACACGACATCTTTATGATGTCTTAACGACGTCTTCCAAACGATTAATAGAATCTGATATTTAAATATCTTTACATGTTTCTATGCGATGTGATTATGTCTTCTTGGTAATGACTTTCAAAGACGTTAATTTTCTATTTTTGGAGCAAAAAATTATGACAGTAATATGACGTCTTTATGATGTCTTTACGACGTCTAAAAGACCACTTTTTTTTGTCATTTTTTGACCAAAATACGACATCTTTAAGACGTCTTTAAAACGTCTATAAGACAACTTTTTTGTCTATTTTTTACCCAAATATGATATCTTTAAGACGTCTTTACGACGTTTATAAGATCACTTTCCTTGTCATTTTTTGACCAAAATAGGACATCTTTAAGACGTCTTTAAAACGTCTATAAGACAACTTTTTTATGTCTTTACGACGTCTATAAGACCACTTTTCTTGTCAGTTTTTGACCAAAATACGACATCTTTAAGACGTCTTTAAAACGTCTATAAGACAACTTTTTTGTCTATTTTTTACCCAAATACGATATCTTTAAGACGTCTTTACTACGTTTATAAGACCCATTTTCTTGTCATTTTTTGACCAAAATACGACATCTTTAAGATGTCTTTAAAAGGTCTATAAGACAACTTTTTGATGTCTTTACGACGTCTATAAGACCACTTTTCTTGTCATTTTTTGACCAAAATACGACATCTTTAAGACGTCTTTAAAACGTCTATAAGACAACTTTTTTGTCTATTTTTTACCCAAATACGATATCTTTAAGACGTCTTGACGCCGTTTATAAGACAACTTTTTGCTTTCATTTTGACCAAAATACAATGTTTCTGTTGGACATGAATATTCATAAGCAGTATTCTGAGATTTGAAAAAAAGGGGAAAATGAATAGAAATATGCAATTTTAAGCCATGTAACCGGCATTTGGCTTATTGACATAATCAAAATTGCTTTAAATTATTATCATATTATGTATAACACAATTTCAAGGTGCTTCATAATGACAATTCTTCATATTTCATTAACAAAAGTGTAATTTAATAATAAGTAACTGTCTTTCTTCAAACAGTTGTCTGTAGCACTTTATATAGCAGGACCGGACACACTGCCAGTATAATAGGGCCTTTGTGTAGGACAGCATAGGTTATAATATTAGGATAAGTCAGGATAGGATAGGATAGGACTCGGTATTAATGTCAACATCCCTGATAGCACAGTGACGTCTTAAAGACGTCAGAAAAAAAATTTTATGACGTAAATTTGCACCCGCGTTTGACGTCTTAAAGACGTCGTATTTTTACGTCATAAAGATGTCAGTTTTAGACGTAATAATGACGTAAAAATACGTTGTCTTTAAGACGTCAAACGTGGGTGCAAATTTACGTCATAAAGATGTCTTTTCCTGACGTCTTTAAGACGTCTGACGTGACGTCTTTAAGACTTTTTTAAGACGTCACTCTGCTATCAGGAGGTAAAGGTGAATTTTTGGAGTTTTAGTCAGAGCAATGATTGGTTGAATAACCTTCTTAGGTTGATTTAATAATGCTTTTGGAGTCAAAAAGTTAGTAATTAGTCATTTGATCCTTTGAAATTTAGCTGGCAACCCTGATAGAGTTTTCCGATGTCCTGCCGGTGATTTTCCAGTAGCCAGTGATGCTGGTGTCTTTTCTTTGTTGACCTTGGGTAAGCATCCTATTGTAAATATTAGTTAGCATCCTCTTGTAAATATTAAGGAGTTTTTGTATTAAGAAAACTTATGAAAATTATTTGAAGTCTTAATTGAAGTATGAAAGATTGTTTTGGGTCACATAAGTTTATTAAGGTGAAAATTACAGTTATGAGATGATACAGAAGTTGGCTTAACTTTTTTTGTGATTCATACATAGAAGTCATTGTTATTGATTATGCAAAATTGTTTATATAAATTGAAGAATTCTAATTCTTTGAGTGGGACATTGGCTTTTAGTATGATCCTTTCCTGCCTAGATTTAAGATGATTGAAGAGAAATTGATTGAAAAGAAAACAAACAATTCATTTTCCTTAGAGGTAAAAAGATTTTAAAGAAGATAAACTTGGACATTTAAGTCCTTAATGATGTACTCTGGTATTAAACGAATTGGATAAATACTTGATAGTAACCTGAATTGTTTCATGTATGATTATATATCGGAATTGACTTATTGTAGATTGAAGTTTTCTGATCTTTGGATTTATTCAATGATTCAATCTACTCACTCAAATTTTGGCAAACTCAATATGTTTTCACTTTAGCTCACATTTTGTCTCTCACAAATCATATAATGCTGATTGATGATGTTACGATGTTTTACGAGGTTTAATGATTAGAATGGGAAAGCAAATTCGAGGTATTTGCTGTCTCTAGGAGTTAGTGACGTTGTTCTCACGAGCTTAATATCTATTTCATTGTAATCTGTAGGATGGAGAAACAGATTTCCGATGTTGTAATGAATGTGATATTAATGATTCTAATCGAGGTTCGAAACGAGGTTATACGATGGTTCGTTGATCACTGGAAGGGAATATATCTTGAATTGGTTAGGCCTAGGGGATAATTAATTAATTAATTTGAGATCTTATTCTTTTCTATATTTGTGAATGTTGATATTAATTGATTCTTTATATTCTATATTTGCAGGGTTTTTGGCTTTAGGCGTTTTTGGCCTTTGGCTCTTTTGGCTTTTGCTTGTGCATTGAATGATGACCAATAAATTACTTAACCGTACATCGGGCTGAAGAGTCTTTATTTGGAGTGCTAACTACCCCCCCCCCCCCCCAAACCCACGACAATTGGCATATCCCGGACCCCTACAACACAAAATACTTTTTTTCTTTGGAAGAAAAAGAGCATTTAACAATATTTTTTGTTGGCCTTTTTACCTTTTCCACAATAAAATTAAAAATATTTATGGCATAGAATTGATTTTTAATGTATTTTTTTAATGAAAAACATAGGCTAATTGTATGAGAAAGGGGAAATTGGATTCATATTAATTAAAGCAGAGAAATATTCCTGACCATCGGAATACAACAAAATGCGGCTAAATATAGCCTTTCATCAGATGCATTGAAGAAAACGAGGTCACCCATGTATGAAGATATCTAAAAAAAAAAATAATAATAACGAAAGATATCAAAAGATCTGCTGTCGTTTGTAAGCGATTCATTCATCTCTGGAAAAAAAATATCCACAAAAACATTTTCTTTTGTTGATGAATATCAACGAGCTTCATTCCAAAGGAATTATTATTTTTTTTTTTTTTTTTTTTTATTTACTTGTTTTTTTACATTAAACGCAGCCTTGTTTTTTTTTTTTTTCACTTTTCTAAAGTTCAGTCAAACAATTATTTTTAACTGAATTACGCACTTGTGACATATTAATAAAGCGCGAGCAGTGTAATTTTTCCTATTTAGTGTCATCTTCATTTTAATTTTGTCTTTCTTTCCCTTTGACATGTTTGATGTGCAATTTCTTTCTTTAGCGAAATATTCATTTCAATCTTGTATTTCTGTCGCTATTAAACCCCCTGCAAAATCGTTTCAATGTCATTCATCTATTTTGCCATGCTTGGTAAATTTTCATCGACTGTCTATTACATCGTCGTCGTTTTCGCTGTCGTTGTCGACTTGGTGTGACAAAATGACCTTCATAGACATCGATATCTACATTGGAGTCCTCTCTTTGTTCTGTGTCCTCGGCATCCTCCTCAATGCGGGAACGTTAGTCGCCATCCTAGCTTGTAAAAGTCTTCGAAAGACGCAAAACATCTTCACTTTCAACATCGCTCTGGCAGATTTCGTCTCATCCGTCACTCCTGCTATCAATTGGTGGCTGGTTCAATGGATACGAGTCCCTGTAAGTATTTTATTTTTTCTTTGTAAATTGCAACAAAAAAATACTTCAAAAATGAATTTTCCGACAAGTAAAAAGAGCAGAATTATAATTTACTTTCATCAAAATTGTAATACATTTCCTTTAAAAACCTCTCACTATCGATATAATATATTTTTCTTTTCTTTTTCTTGCACAAAGCTAGAAGCCTTAATATCTATTTTCATTTGTACATAGGTCGATCTCTATGAAGCATGTTACACCTTTGATCAGAATATTTTGATGAAGAAATATTGATCTCAATGTCAGATCATTCATTATAAACTGGAGAAGAAAATTGATATCAAAGTAAATTGGCAGAATATGTAACCACCCATACCGGAGTTCCATAAGGTACGAAGTTCGACCCTATTTTATTCATGATTGTGTTTTGTGATTTGATTGTCATTTTTAAATATGTAGACAATTTTACTCTACTAGAAGGGGAGCATTGGGAAACAATCAGCATTAGGGGCCTAAAACATAGATGAAACGATTCATTACAATATACAGATTGGAAAATGAGAATTCGTTTTAGAGTGAACCCTTATACAGCGCGTCCCAAAAAACAATGTCCCTCTGATTGGGCACTGAATAACTTCTCAATTAAAGAAATATTGCCAATTTTATAGGCATATTTTGAAAGCCCACATAATTCTGCGATTCCTGTGAAAATGTCAAATGTTTTGCTTCATTAGTCTTGAATACACAGGCTCTTTTGTGAGAGTAGTCATTTTTGGCCCCGTTTGATGAAAGGAATACATTACAAAAGTGCCATACATGATGCCCTGCTTCACTTTTATTTCGGTTTAACAACTGTGATGTTCATGTTTTTGTTTTCAAGGAGCAATGCCATATCTTATTGGCCACGAGTCTAAGACTATTTCACATGTTTGATTTTTTTATAAAGTCATAGTGACCCTTTACAAGTCATGTTCGAAATTATTCACGGCGAACAGATGGTGACGTCACCATGACTTGTTCACCACTGGAAAATGTCTTTAAAAATAAAACATGATATATTTTATCCAGTCGCGAGCAAGTCACAGCGATGCCGCAGAGACTTCGCCGTGACTGCACTGACTAAAGATCACTCATAAAGAAATATCAAACACGTTGACATTTTTAAAAGACTTTTTAAACTTTGCGCAAGAAACTCAGGAGACGACTCCACGGCTTAAGATACTACAGTCGTGAACTAGTCAAGAACTATACCCATGATCAGTGACATACGTCTTTTCGTCATCTGAAGTTCAGCTGTTTAGATGAAAACTATTTAACATTTCAGGGTTTCAATGTTTCAGTTGTTCTGTTTGCTTTCACATGCATAATCTGCAAACTTGGAAAGGGCTGAAATGCACTGTTGTTACTTGAACGACTCTGTTCAAAACCAATGAAGCAAACCAATAAAATTTTCACACAAATTACAAAAAACTATGGGCCATCAAAATATGCATATCAAATTGGCAATAATTCTTTATTTTAGAGGCTTTTTTTTGGGGGGGGGACGCGCTGTATACCAAATATCTCAATTTTAAACCTATGGGAGTCTATATCCGGAAAAATTGGAAATGGGGCACTTACAATATTATAAGCCTATACAGTTTTGACACAATCCAAGAGAAAACGACATTCTGGTGTTAATTTGACACTTTTCATGGTGTTAATAACTTTCAAATAAAAGTCCTTATTCTTTCCTTCTCCTTCTTTCTCTTTGTTGCAAGTATCCAATCCTGTATGCTGTGGTGACAGGTGGTAGCATTATGTTGAATGCTGCTATGACTGTCGGGATATGCAGTACATTTGCCGTAGCCATCCACCGCTTCATCATCATCCGTGTGGATCCATTCCAGAACCGTCGCATCATCACGGCCATCCGTTGTGTCATCACTTGCATGATCATGTGGGTGGTCTCAACGGTCTTTCAAGCTGGCATCTACCTACGCCTGTTCGGTACCTTTATCTTCACCTCTCACATTATTTATCTCACCACGATCCTTGGCTCAATCGGTTTCACCGGGATCTGCTACACCGTGGTGTACATCACCATCTCAAAACCACCCGGCGATATCGGCCTGTCATCCGATGCCTACGTGCTCCGGGTGAGGAGAAACAAGAAGGTCCTCGTCACCTTCTTCTTGGTCGTATGTTCCAACTTCGTTTGTTGGTTCTTCAGGTGCTTCTATCTTCTCTGCGTTTTGACGACACCATCATTCGCAATGGCTTACGATCCCACGTACGACCGATACGTCTACGCGAATTGGTTAGGCGACCTCAACGACTTTTCGTGGTGGATGATAAGCATCAACACAATCATCAACCCAGTCATCTACTGGACGAGGCTCAGTGACTTCAGACGGTTGATTTGCAGCTGCTTCGGTCGACGCAACCTCAAGGATTCGTCGCCGATAACGAAGGATAGCAAAATCGAAAGCGTGTCCGGTAACAGTGAGAATAAAATAAGCATGGAGGTCGACAAGGGAATCGACCATGGCGTCGCCAGCGAGAAAGAAAACGGATGTGTTTAACGCATTTACTGCTGGAACCGTTCCATTAGAACTTGGAGTCCCGGTATCAATCTGCAATATTCTATAATTGAAAAGAAGCACAATTGGAATGAATAATTGCCGCATTTTAAAATATCTGCTGTTAGAAAGAGTTTTTCCTTTTTTCATTCCTGATCATACTGAGAGCAGAAGTTGACCAGCCCAGTCATCATTTTAAGATAAGGAAGATAAAGTAGCAAAAACCTTCACAATAAAATTTTGGAAAGTGGGGATGATCAGTGAAAGAAATCTTTAAACTGTTTTATATTTCTTTAAAAAAAAAACAAATAAAAAAAAAAAACAAACACACACACACAAACAAAAACACACAAACTTTTTACACAATCAGTTTTTACTTTTTCCAAACAAATAACAGCCATAAGTACTATTATGGCATAGCTGGATGACGGGACCCGAGAAAATAAATTTCTTTGTGTCGTTTCTGCTTCATGATTTCTTTCACTCATAATCTTTCACCTCCCAAAATTTTATTGTATGGGAAACATTGAATTGATAGGGAGAATTGTTCCTTTTTTTCATTCCTGGGCATGCTGAGAGCAGAAGTTAGTTTTTACTTTTTCCAACAAATAACAGCCATAAGTACTATGAGCAGGGTTCCCACAGTCATGGAAAATCGTGGAAAAATTTGTGGTCATGGAAAGTCAGGGAAAAGTCAGGGAATTTGGAAAATTTGTGAAAAGTCATGGAAAAGTCATGGAATTCTGTTTTCAAATTTCTTTGGGAACCCTGGGATGGCTGTAAGCGGAGGTGGAGGCCGTCATAACGTGTCTGATTTTGGAAACCGTGCCAGAAAGGAAGTCATGGAAAGCAGCAATTCAGTCATGGAAAATTCATGGAATTCTGTTTTCCAATTTCTGTGGGAACCCTGTTTGAGGGCATAAAGCTGGATGACGGGACCCGAGAAAATAAATTTCTTCGTGTCGTTTCTGCTTCATGATTTCTTTCACTGATAATCTTTCACCTCCCAAAACGTTATTTTAGGGGAAACATTGAATTCAATCAGAAATGAAAAGAGACAAGCTCTCCCTTAATAGATACAAACATGATTATGAATAAAATATAATTATGTACGGAAAGGATAGTAAAATAGACAACTTTGAGCAGGGAGTATATATTAAACATATTCATAAATGTTACAGGTTTTGTTTATATACATAGATATACTGTTATGTACCATTGACTTTTTACTAAATGTTTTTCATAGGCCTACTACTATAATACTTTATGTACTCGTTGTAACAAGATTGAATTTGTATATTAATTCACAATTACGTCATGAATTGTATCTAGCAGATCCCTTTTTTTAATATAAATTACTTCATCTTTAAAATCGTCTATAATCTTTGAAATTTCGCTTATTAATTTGGAGTTTATTAATATGAATTTTAGAACAGCCTATTATGATTTTGGAACGCAAATAGTTATGGTTTTATAGTCATATTTGTTTCTTTAAATGTTAGATTTTTGTGTTATGACTATGATCATGTTTGTAAACCAAGTGTAATGCAGCCTCCAATCTCCTTTCCTCTGTACACTCTAAAAACTGAAGTGCTCTTCTTCGCACTTCAGAGGCTGAAATCAGCACTTTTTAAGAGCTTGTATAGTGACTGCACTCAAAGTGTTGTTTTAGCACGTTCACGTGAGCTGAACTTTCAGCAAAAATGGGCAAAAATGGCGTGACTTCGGTGGGATTTGAACCTGGGTCCACTTGATGAGAAGCGCAGCTTACGAGCACGTTAGACCAATTCACATCTCACGATTGCTAGCAGATCATATTGTTGGATGATGAACTTTCTTCAAAGTTGCCATTCTATATTATATGCTTTCACAATTCAATCAAGTTAGGGAGGTCTACGTTGGTCTACGTTGGTCTATTGGTAACGTCAGCGGTACTCTTCCGTGACGTGTCTAGGTGGAATCCGGTTCGAATCCCATATCGACATTGAACATTTTCTGTTGATTACTTAGCTCTTGGGTTAGTGCTAAAACAGCACTTCAAGTGCAGTCACTATACGAGCACCTATAGATTAGCACTTCAGTTTTAAAGTGTACCATTAAATAAACCATTCAGTATAAATTCACATAATAAGAGGCCCATAAAGAGTTAGAACACATAATTAAGAACCTCTATTTAATCCGTTTGAAACAACATACATTTTACTTTTTTTTTACTTATGATTTATACCAATGATATTCTATTACGACAAAGGAAAACTTAAGATAATCAGTGATTTAATCATTGCATGTTTTATTGTTTTAATGCTATGAATACAAGCAAATAAAACAGAAGACAAGAAAAATCGAAAATTTAAGCACACGTGATTTGATAGTCAAACATGTCGAATGAAGTAAGATTCATCACCAAAATAATTTCGTAAATCGCAGCACCCTTCTCTAAAATATTACTTTAAACTCTTCTAAGATTTTTAAATTCAATTTTTATATATCTTTATTTCTTCTCAAATTATGAAAGTAAAATATTTAGGTTTTTATTTAATGAACTTTTTGACGACAAATCAATTCCCCAGGGCAATAGCTTATTAAAAATAAGGCGCAAAGATTTTTTTTTTAATTCGGTGATGCATGCAACGGTATGATATACCTTCTGACCCCTCACTTCTGAATAAATTAGTCACAGTTTCTAAAACACAACAGACCAATCACAACGCCTGACATAAATTAGTCACCGGTTCTAAAAAGAGGCTGCCCGAAATAAACAATTATCTCAGACAAGGCGCAAAATAGTCTTATTAATTAGCCAGGGCCTGTCTTCTTAGTCATGTTAGTCATCAGAACTAATCCCTATTTTGCTCTTCAATAGCAACGGCGGATTCAAGATTGTCTGGCAGGGGGGGGGGGGGTCACAAAAAAAAAATGAAAAATTGATAAATAAAAATAGCAACAAAAAAATCGATAAACTAGAGGGTTTTGTATGTTTGTTTCTTTTTGTTGTTCATTGCCATTTTGAATGTAAGTGGTGTTTCTCTGAAATCTATAACTAGACAGTCATGGGTTGGGGGTTAACCGCTCGTTTTATATCCATTCTTCAAGTATACATCCCCCCTTATCGCTTATCTCCTATTAGTACTTCTCTTTGTTATAGACTTTATCCTTCGTTATTCACTTTTCCATATCAAAATTCCAAAGTGTATTTTAGTTTTTCTATCATTCATATTTTATTACATAATACTTTATCTCAGCTAATAAGCTCGGCCACACGCACTATAATGTCAGATTTGGGGGATTTCATTCAATTTTAATAACTTCCGAAAGCAAATCCATCATTAATTTTAAATCCACCACTTTCCAGTGTAAGCCGCATAGATTACACACTTTATAAAACGCAAGGTGAGAACTAATTGGTTTTCTTTGACAAAAGGAACCATTTGTAGCACCTCATAAAACTATCATCTTTGTGAAAGTGATAAAACTAATCTCCGCAAATATTCCTACTCTGGTACTACTTTATAGAACGTAAGGTGAGAACTAATTGATTTTTTTTTTTTTTTTTTTTTTTTTACAAAGGAACCATATAACAATGAACTGTAATTTGGATCACCTAATAAACCTCTCACCTTTTTGAAAGTGATAAAACTGAAAGGCTTATTCTCATTCCTTTCCTCAAATGGTATTTCATATACAGTGTACATCGATCATTAAACCAAATTTACACGCTCTACAAAAACGTAAGGTGAGAACTAATTAATTTTCTTTGACAAACGGAACCATAAACTTTAACTTGAATTTGGACACCATATAAAACGCCCGCCCTTGTGAAAGTTGTAAAACTTATACTCATTCCTTTTCTCAAAATTTCTACTCTGTTACTTTCAAGTGTATTATAGCTGCATATAAAACCAGATTAACTCACTTTACAAAACGTATAAGGTGAGAACTAATTGATTTTCTTTGACAAAAGGAACCATAACTGTTGAACTTGAATTTCGAGCACCTAATAAACCTCCCACCTTTGTGAAAGTGATAAAACTAATAGGCTTATACTTATAGTCATTCCTATCCTCAATTATATTCCTACTCAGGTATTTTCCAGTGTAAGCCGCATATTAAACCTGATTTGCACACTTTACAAAACGTAAGGTGAGAACTAATTGATTTTCTTTGACAAACGGAACCATAAACTTTAACTTAACCATATAAAACGCTAGCCTATGTGAAAGTTATAAAACTAAGTTCTACTCGTTCCTTTTCTCAAATTTCGAATTTGTTACTTTCAAGTGCATGTATAAGCTGCATATAAAACCAGATTTATACACTTTACAAAACGTAAGGTGAGAACTAATTGATTTTCTTTGACAAAGGGAACCGTAACGTTGAACTTAAATTTGAAGCACTTAATAAACCTCTCACCTTTGTGAAAGTGATAAAACTAATAGGCTTATACTCCTTCCTTTCCTCAAATGTCCCTGCTCTCTGGCTTCGTCATAATTTCAGTGATAGGATTTCGTGACAGTTACGAGCAACAGAACGAGGAAACTTTTAATCCGACAAACAAAAAAGTTACAAAAGAAACTCGTTTCCCTTTTGTCGACCGTTCAATAACACGAATACGTGACTACGTCAAGTTTAGCCAACGTTATCTCTCTCTCCTATTTCCGTTGTCTAATTAATAAAGTAGCTGCGAAAACTCGCGCCTAAATTAGCGTAGAAGCGTCAAAGTATTTGGGTATGACTCATAGCTAGACTAATTAGGATGGAGATAAAACACACATTGAAGTCTTTTTCGTTTCTTTTTAGTTTTACTTTTTTTGGCGGGCACCGGAAGACAAAGACCATGACATGCAAATGGTATGTTTACCGGGTTATTGTTGAAATTAAGACCATCAATTGAGGCTAAGCACGAAGCTTAATTAATGAGAAAACGCTAGAGAATGGGAAAAGACTGAGCAACGAATTAATTAGCTGTCGTGAGGGAATAAGAAGGAAGAAATGGCTTCAATGATCCTTTACTCATCGTTGACATTGAGAGGCTATTAAGATCTTGAATTTTAATCCAGTATAATATCTCGAGATGAGTAAATGAACAGCTGTGGTTGGAATAAAGAATACTGGACGTTATTTTTTTTTTTTTTTTAAGTATTTGGGAGTAGGCCTTTATAGCAAAACAACATGAAATGATAATTTGATATTATGTTGAAGGTGTGCAGCTATAAGAATGGTTTCTATGGGAAATGGTTAATCAAAGTTATGTAATCACGGCATATTAACAAGATTCGATAGATTTTAAAATGTCACACGGTATCAGTTATATCTTGTGCAAATTAGAGTAGGATAAACGTAGAGATTTTAAATTTTCATTTCAATCACTTTTATATGAATTTGCTTGCTATAACTTACACAATTGTAATAAAAAAATTGAATAAAATGTATAAAGAATCACAAGAAAAACAGTCGACATGGTTTTGTTTTATTTTCCTATGAAAACTTATATAACATAGTGTATAAATTATTTAGTGAATAATTCAAAAATGTATTATTGAATTTGCAGTATTTCTATTTCTATTCAAATAGATTAGTCCCGTCAGTCTATATCGCTTACTTTCCAAAAAATCAATGCATTTTCAGACAAATAGAATAGTCATATAACTGTAAATATTGTGTTCAATTATTTACGCAAGATTGTTAGAATACGGGATATCATTAGCATCCTATTAATTTTGGATACTGTAAACGTGGAAATTTTCACGGTACATTAATTTTCGCGGATTTCGCGCAAAGATCGTACGGCGCGAATTTAAAAACACGCGAATATATGAGCATGCTTTCTTATGCATGCTTTACATAGGTTAAATTGCGTTCGTACGTAAATACAGCGCGAATTTAAAAACCCACAAATACGCTTTGAGGCCTCTAAGCGCGAAAAATTAATCGCGCGAAAATAACAGCGAATACAGTATTAAATCTGTAAAATGTACTAAGAACTAGATTAATTTACAGGGGACCCTTCTCATTCGTTGCGTATTAGTCTGCAGCTTCAAAACTTATTTCGACAATTATTTTAGTTTACTATATTCCTTGAGCTTAGCCTAGATGTATAACTCTCTGAATGCCTCAAAATCACCAATGTCATGAGCTACTTCATATTTTATGGATCTATGGCAGGAATCGTGTAGTCTCAAGGATCTCACTGTTTGTGCGCCATCTCAGATTGAGGTTTGTGTCTGAAGACTAGTTGCCCGATTGCTGCTTTGCTTGCCTTCGCATGTCACGTGACCTGTAATGCTCACACGGCGTTTTAGATGATGAGACTCATCAGAGCTTTCGCCTTCTGATGTTCAATGTTATGCAAGGCATGTTGACAAGAAGCAGCGAATTTTTTACGATCATGATGAAAATAATAGTAATCATGATTTTTTTTTTTTTACATCTTTGTAAAAAAAAAAAAAAACGATGTAAAAAAAAAAAACAGGATTATTATGCCTTCTATTGTAAAATCAGAACAAGAAACTTACACAACTGGTTTAAACCAAGGTAAAAAAGTGATAATAAAATGATACATAATTGCTGGTATGTGCTATACGCATTGAAATGAATGTATCATACATTAATTCATTTAATAGCAACATATAAAAAAAAAACTAACAAAATTAGTAAAAACTTGTTTTAGCAAGCTTATATAGGCCTATATGATATGGATTAGCTTATATCTGCCATACTTTGTTGAGTTGTATCATTTTCTAGAAAGTATAATATCCTTTGTGAGTTCTCAAATTGGGTGGTTTTCGTTATTATCAGTATTTTTAAAACCACGAATAGGATTATACCGACTTAACGTTAACGGTGTATTGTGAATAACCTCTTAAACCACACATAACATTTTAATTCTCCTATTTATTCGAAAACTTCCATTATTTCTCACCAAATCTGTATCATTTCGAGAGTTTTTGGGGGTTAAATACAATCATTACCCCCACCTACACCCATCTTCTAATTGTAGAAGGACCATAAACAAACGGAAAATTCTTATAATCACACGAGTATCCACCCCCATTTAGCAGCACCCCCGCACCGCTGGAAGTTCGGCGCGGTTGACCATGCGTTGCCGCTTTGGCGCCAGCTCCGCAAGAGCCCCAGCACGGCATTTTGTTACAGCGTATGAATTATATAAGTATTCACTTTGTTTCAATTTAAATCAGTTCAAGTTTCTACCACAGTGTATTTTATTTTATTTTTTTATTTTTTTATTTTTGTTATTTATTTATTTATTTATTTATTTCTTATTTAAACCAATTTTCGTTTCTACCAATTGGGCCTAGTGATTTAAACAATTAGAGTGGTCTTGAGTCGTATAAGAAAATACCCTTTAATAGTCAATCAGAAATTAGTCATGACAATAATTTTCGAAAATGCATATTCTTTCAACATGATTTCTGGATAAATTGAGCTAATATTTCTTTCAGACTCCTTTGCCACTACACTTTTCCCGTTTTTGTTTTTTGTTTGTTCGTGTGTTTTTATTTTTATTTATTTTTTATTTTTTTTTATTTATTATCATTTTTTTTTATTATTAGCATTACATTTATTTTGGGGGCACTTCATTTGAATTCTTGAGCCTGCAATAAAATATTACCAATGCATAATTATGAGCTCTGATATTTCCCATCGATATAAATTCTGTTTTGTACTTGTTGCTTATTATGGGCGACCGCCACCAACGGCTGTGTGATTATAGTGAGCGAGGAATTCTCCATACCTACCCTACATAACAACAAATTATGAATTTTAATCATGTTAATTGTGGACTCTTACAAATGATTTTTACCCATTAGAATATAATAATTTCGAATTGTAAAAATTTAAATCGTAAAAAAATGCCTAGAGTCCCCTAATGATTATATCAAACTAAACCAAGTTTAACCCACATTATCAAGTATATGTTTTACTCTGATTAGACAGTTTATGTATAAGAAATACTTTTCAGACACCCTCTCCCATTCTGCTTTTAAACAGAAGAATTTCAATCAACAATCCAATAATTTTTCATGCAGATATAGGCTTTATCCTGTAATAGTTTACGAATTAGAAAATACACTCTCTGGAAAGTATGACGTCACATTTTTCTAATGAAACTACAGTTCCGAAAAAGTGTCTCCAGTGCGGCGCCACCACTAAACCCTCAATGGTAAAATGGCCTTTCAATTTCTACCAAAGGATTCCACAGATATTATTGTTTTTCGTTTCTGCGCTGACTGTTTAGTATTTTGCCACATTTATTAGTCATTTTGTTTTGCCTGGATTATTGATCATAAAAACACAAACAAGAGCTGATTCCAATTCCACATGTTAGATCAAGGTATCCAGTGGGTGTGGGGTTTAGATGTTTTGAAAGGTTGGGGTACGTATGGGAATGCCAACATCTGATTTATGTATTTTTGTTGTTTAATTTTGAAACATTAGACTGCAATGAAAAAGAAACACAATAATAGTAAATATTAAATTGAATACTACCTCCTGGATTGAACTCAAGACAATGCAGTCACTTCTTGATTTTGAAGAAAGAGCGAGAGAGATGGAGATAGATGGATAGATAAGAAACTGAGGAGAGAAACATAGAGGAGAAGGATGAGGAAACAAAGAAAGAGAGAATGCGAAGGTATGATAAGTATCGTAGACACCATCCTTCCCCAATTATTGCCTGCATCACCACCGGTGGCGTATCCAGCCGCTCCCATTTCGAGGGCTTAAGAAATTCAAACTTGCAGCGCTGGGGGTATCTGCAGGATATACTGGGTTGAATATTCAAATTTTATGATCATGATAATCATATCATCAGTGCAGTATTTAGGAGGCATTTCAAAAACAAAGAAAATGGAAAGAAAAATGCAAAAATTAATCAAAGAAATATAGCAGTCCGCCCCTTGTTAATTCTAATCTGGATATGCCTGTTAGTGTGGTGATATATGCGTTAATCTCTGTTATTATAATCATTCTGAAAACTAAAACGAATTAAAATATGAAGAGCCTTGGGGGGTTTGACCACTAATCCCAATAGAATCTACAGTGCACTAAACTATTCAATGAGGTTTCTCTCTTCTCTGCGGAGTGGTAGAGTATGTACATTATATTAAAAAAAAGAACGAAAACAAAAACAAAAACAATTAAATGAATTAAAAAATTAAAAAATTAAAAAATTAAAAAATAAATGGCATAACATTGCAGGATTTTTATTTTGATTTCGGTTCCCAGAAACATGAAATTATCAAAGTATGACTATTTCAGATCATTGTTTATGCATTTTTCTTTATATTAATGATAATCCGAAAGTCCGGATTTTTTTTCCTTCTTTTTTTGATAATCCGAAAGTCCGGTTTTTTTTTTCTTCTTTTTTTTTTGTTGCAGTAAATGACTCTGATGTCAAACGTTCAATACTTAGAGTTTGTTTGTTTGTTTGTTTGTTTGTTTGTTTGTTTGTTTATTTTTATTTAATTATATATCATTTTTATTGTTTCTTTGTATTGAATGTATTTTGGTTCTAATTTGTTGTATCTAGCAATCTTTAAACAAAATGTAAATGACATGCAGTTTTATACTAATTTTTTTTTTTTATTTTTTTTTTTATTTTTTTTTAAAGTTTGTTTCAACATAATTATTCAATGAAATATACAGGAAAATGTATCATAATAATTTGATTTCAGTGACTTGGATATTTTTCACGACCACTTTAAAATATTTTGGAAAAGCTATATTGAACCCATATACTTCCAGTAATTTCATTGACATCACTGTAATAACTTAAAGGGACGTATAATTGATAAAACATGGGGAATGCACCCTTATCTCGGATGAAATGATAACATTCCAATCAGAGCCTGGCGACGGGGTGTCTGGAGCTAATCCTTTAATCCTTCATGGCTAGACTAACTGACCAGAAGTCCGTAGTAAATCTAACCTATGTTTTGTTTTTGACAAGGAGCATTATACAAGTCCTCTCTTTGAATCAATACGAAGAGACCCGTTGAGAGTCTAGAAACTAAGAATTGTTGAGGACGAAGCTACTGACCCTATTTACCTACTGAATTCGGTAAACTTCGTCATGTTCGTGCTGTCCGAATGTTAATCCCCAGTAGTCCGACCTATGCGTAAGCCACTGTCGATTGTGTACGAGTCAATGGAGCTCAGGAAAAACGCGCATTCCCCACGATCTCCGAGTTGCGGGGGACTTTAACTTATTTATCAAAAAATGTGGGAATGTGGATCCTTTCTAAATACTAGTACCCTGCACCATCACACACAACACACCTTAAAGGAAATATCGAAATGGAAAAGTAATCCCCGACATCCGAATACGGTCTACGTCACGGCTGACGTCATCGAACTCCATACCCCAATTCACGCTCGAGTAGTAGGGTCATTGTCATGTGTTATGTAAACAAACCGCAAATTCACCCTATAGTTCATACACCATTGAATGGGAATAATGCACCGGTCACATTGAAAAAAATAGACACAAAACCGACAAAATACTAATAGTAGGTTGCACACGACGTTTACACATTTTGTCGGTTGTTATTCGGTTGCGCAGCTCAGTGTGACTGTGATATAATTTATAACAGTCCCAGATTTATAGCGTGCAAGAGAGAAATTGTTCGGTTATGATATCATTATCATTATTGACTTTTGAAAAGTATATTAGCTTTTAAGGACTTTGATAGTTTTATGGTGCATTGACGTACTGTTTGAAAGGAAATGAAGCATAGAAGAATTATTATTTGAAATAGTTTTGTATAATTATTATTATTATCAATATTTGGACGGTTATTAATAGCATTATGAGGGATCTGAATCATGTGAATAGGCCTACATTGATAACATTAAAATATAAAAACAGTTCCAAAAGGTGCTACATCCACTTGGTTAAAATTTGAGTTCTTGATATCGCATCATTATTCAGGGTGAACTTTTATATAACGTCAATACTGAAAGTAACAATTGGAATATCATTTTGTTATGCCCTTTATCTTGCCTTAATATAGGTTTTCCCGGTCAATTTTAAACTCTTTGCAATCAAATTCATTTATGATAATGTTCAGTCAATTTAAGCGATACCTCGTGGGCGGAGCTATCGGTCAATTGAATTAACGTTTAGATTTTTAATCGCGATCACATTTCGGACGAAAGTGCTCATAAGAAATGTCAAATTGAATGGAGATAGTTTAAACTTGACCGGGAAAACCTATACATTTCATTCATTCTGTTCCTCTTTTCATTTATTCATTCCTTCTCTCTCTCTCTCTCTCTCTCTCTCCCTCTCCCCCCTCTCTCTCTCTCTCTCTCTCTCTCTCTCTCTCATTCTCTCTTTTCCATTCTCATTCTCAATCTCTTCTTTCTTTTTAAAAACCGAAGTTCTGTAGCTGATATCCGTATTTTGACCGGGTTGATATCGATTGTCACATGAGTGGGATCGTGAGGTCGTCGATTGATTGCTATTGAGCCTTGTGTTGCATTGTCTCAGCCCCTTGAAATGTGGAAGTAAAATCATTGGTATTCCAAAGCTAGCAGCTGTTTTTGTAATGTCACCATTGAATAAGATATTCCCAAATGCATAACACATTAAAAACATCCAAATAACCAATTTAGCAAACGCTAATTTTTGTGTTTTGGCGTTTTGCAAAGCAGAGGGATCATTCTATTTAAAATTGAGACAGGAAAAAAAAAACGCACAAGAACATAGACCAGCAACACGTGTTTTCGTGTCTCTAGCTTGAATTTTCAATAATTATGAAGTTATGGTAGAAATAAATAGATCGAGTGACAAAAGCATCGAAACAAAGTTATTTAGTAATTTTTTTTATCCAGCTACATAATTTTGATGCGTAAATCGTGGGACAATAGATGAAAGGCGTGGTCTACAAGACAGTCATGTCCCCCCTCCCCACCCTCAGCCCTCCACCTCTTCCCCATTGGTACTACCTAAGGGTGTAGCTCGTTGTTCCGAAGGTTCATTTTGTCCGAAGGCTCGATGTTCCGAAGATTCGTTTGTCCAAAAATGAAAAAGGTTACGTCGTTCCGAAGGTTTCTTTCGTCCGAAAATAAAAGAGGGTTCATTCGTCCGAAACAAAATATTTGGTTCGTTGTTTTGTAGGTACATTTGTTCTAAAGGTTCATTCGTCCGAAAAACAATAGGGTTCGTTTCTCTGAAAATGAAATACAGTTCATCCATCCGAAATTTCCATTTTTGGACGAATGAATTTTATTCCAGTTTCGGACCAACAAACCTTCGGAAAAACGAACCCTGTTTCATTTTCGGACGATTGAACCTTCAAACGAACCTTCCAGGAATAGAAAATTTACGTGTTCGGTCAGACGAACCTTTGGACAAATGAACCTTTGGAACATCGAGCTGTAACCTCTATAAAGATCATGACCATGGATACTAAAACTAACCAATATCTACCATGTGTGTGTGATGCCAACGAAGAAGAATATGTACTAAGAATCCACAATTTAATTTTTGGGGCAAATGATGATAGCCCTGATCTTCATATATAATTCCGTGAACCGCCCTAATGCCCAGCACGCAACATTTCTACCTAACCAGGATACAAAATCCAAGGAATCCCAAAGATGAGCAGACATCAATACCCTTTCTTCTGGAAAAAAAAAATTATAAGAAAAGAATTGAGCAGATGTGTATGAGGAACCTCGACAAATAATAACGAGGGACCGGTTTCCCTTCGCTCCCCCACACAACGCCACCCCCACCCCCCCCCCCCAGCACACACACAAAATTATTTAGAAAATAAAAATCCCGTCCACAATATTATTATCCATTACAACCAGGAACCACTGCTATTTTTTATACCAGGAAACCAGTTTCAATTTCGGGCTCACCAACCACGAAATGAAGCCGGGCTCGATTTCGACTGTTTCCATAATGAAACCGGTCACCCACCACTTCGAAAGAAACCATCCATATTTACTTCTCTGATGACGCCAGCCGTGCAGTTTTTGATATTTTTCTTGCTCGCTTTAGTTTCGCATGATCCAAATTCAGTTGCGATGAGTCGGAAATTTTCGGGGAAAATTAATCGGGTAACCCGAGCATTGGGTCGGAGGTGTTTTGGGAAATGAAAAAGAGAAATGGATAGAAGATCATCATCATAATAAGTGGAAAGAGTGGAACAAAGTGCTTTGGGATAACATTATTATGAGGATATATACAGACAATGATGATGACATGAAACTTTGATGTGACATGCATAGAATGAAGTGAGAGTGAGAGAGAGAGAGAGAGAGAGAGAGAGAGAGAGAGAGAGGGGGGGGGGGGGTGAGAAGACAGTAAGCGAAATGATAGAAAACTAAGTGAGATACTCCTTATCTAATTAACTATTTCAAAATTATTTCCATATAAATTACGGCTAATTTATTTATTTACACATACACTTTAAAAACACAAAGGGCAAATGGGTGAAAAAGGGTGGAAAAGGGCCACGGAGTGACACCCATTTAAAACAGTGCGTCACTCCTCGGCCCCTCGGGTATTTTGAACCCTTTCCATACCTTTTCACCCCGTCCTTTACGAATAAAAAACAAAAAAACAAGAACAAAAACAATCTAAAAGACAGTAATAATAATGTTTAAACAAATATCTTGAGAAAGTTTTCGCTTGTTCACATTGCTCACTCACAAAAAGGGGTTAAACCATGAAAGTTTAAAAGGCCCTTTATAAACATTGACAAAGATTTCTGAAGCTCGCATCGGCTAAAGAACATTATTTTTGCAAAAAGCTTTTAGATCGAACTTTATTTTACCATGAACTTTAATTTCTTACTGTAATAACAATGTTTTGAACAATCATAAAAGTTAATAAACTGAAAAGAACAAGTACTTGGACTTACTTTTGATTTCACTTCGTTTTTTAACGAATAATGTTTTTAAATAGATATATTGTTTCTTTTTTTTTCGTGAGCAACGCACTCGTGACTGTAGACAACACACCACGTGAAAGTGAAGTATCGTCAAAATAAAGGTTTTGTCATCAATGGATTAAACTAAGGGCGTTTCACCATTTCATGAAGGTATTTCACTTAGATTGCGAAACCAATATTTCATGGAATTCATCATTTAACAGACCCCTATCCCATTCATTTCTTTTCTTTAAATACAACGTGTTCATTCTTGTTGCCTTTGTCATCATGCTTAAAAGATTTTAGGCTTTTTGATGAGGTTTAGAGATCGTTTTATCTATTCATTTTTTTATGTCGGTTTCGGTTGAAAGGTAATTTCAAACAATAGAGAATGAAATGCAAGATTGTATGGCGAGACATTTTGGGGGTATTTGAATTTTATTACTTTTTTTGAGGGGGGAGCAACCAGGCGATAGGTTAATTTTAGAAGTATATACACGCTAAAAAACTAACGATTAGTTCATTGCCCAAATGACTCTCAGGAGATGTGAATTCTTATCATTATTGTCAATGGTTTACAAACACTGTTTTCAAATACAACATATTATAGTCCATGTATTATCATTATCTTCATAAACGAAATTCGTTATCGATTTTCTTTAAAATGATTATGATTATTAACACCATCATCATCATCATCATCTCGATCGTCACATCGACATCACTTTATTTTCTTCGATCGATGATGGACCCGAATGAACGACTTATCCGACCCTATTTCTATAATAAATATTCATCTTGCGTACCCCCTCCCCCGCCCCCACTGATGGTAATTTCGTTTTAGCTGGCGTGACGTGGAAACAAAAATGAGTGTGCCTTGTAACCTATTTTTTTATAATTATTATTTTTTTATTATTATTATTATTTTATTTATTTATTTTTATTTATTTATTTATTTATTTTTATTTATTTGTCATTATTTTTTTTTTTTATTGGGAGAGGGGGGGGGTGAAGTACTAAAATTTGAAATTCTAATATCGGGCCCCTTCCTATGAAATCCTTGATTCGTAGCTGGCTCCATCACTTTCATCTTCAACATTGTTTCCAATCTCTCTTCCGTGTTCTGCGTTGACCATCGTGGGAATAGTTGTGAGTCAACTCATTGAGGTGTTTCCTCCGAATCCAAACTGAAGACCCTTTTTTTCGGCGAGGAAACAAAAGAAGAAAATAACGCAGGTATTGAGGTGCGTTCATTCATAAAATACAATCAATGGTGAAAAAGATTGAAGTTTTCCCCCAGACGATTTATTGAATTATGACAGTTCACACCAGTTGCTTCATCGTTATGTCGAACATGTTTGAACATGGTGTAATAGATGGAAACGACTGCAAAGAGTCTGGTTTGTCCGAGGTAGGTTATTGATGACATCATGCGAAGATCCCTCGATTGGTTGGAAATGACGTCAACTTTTTCACTGTGTGCTGTAAAACCGTAGTCTTGCCTCAACATTTTGCATCATCGACATCGAACTTGCATCACAGTCTTCATCAACGTCGGAGCCGTGGAAGATCGGACTGTCATTATCTTTATTAAGACCATTACCACTGTTTTAGAACCCAATTTGATGAGAACTTGGGCGGCCAAAGCAACTCTCGTCTTCCCCTCCCCTCCCCCCACTAAGAGCAATTTTAAAATTTGACTGCTCCTTTTTGTTCGGCCGGTGAGACTGATAAAATTTGGGGTGTGCAAAATTTGAAATTCAGTAAAACTGAATAAGAAAAACTAACCCAATCCGAAATATGAACAATAATAAAAAAAAAATAAGGATTAATAAAAATCGATAGGCCTAACGTTACCCTTGACAAAACGAGCGGACTCTGTGGGGGGGGGCGGCGTTAGGGACAAACGCCTTGTATTCTTATTTTGGGTGCAAACTTTGAAATAGATCCTTGTATTCTAATGTTGGGGACAAACTTTGAAACATTTTTTTTTCTTTACAGATTTGGAAAATGTTGGTACAGGGGAACTTATCCAGGTGTAAAAATAGTCCATTACCATTGAGACCATGATGTCTTATGTTTCACAATAGGATCCATATTTTCGTCTGGTCCTTCAGAAGGAACAGAGGACCCATGCACTTACCCTAAAAGTTGGTCTCATCAACTTTGGCCTTGCATCCTTTTGGTCAGAGGACCGTGTAGGCCCCCTACATGGTTCTTATACATATGGACTTTTGTTTGTTTCTGTTTGTCATAAAAGTTATACCTCCATTGGTAATACCCCCCCTTCCAAAACAACAACAACAACAACAACAACAACAAAACAACAAACAAACAAACAAAACAAACAAACAAACAAACAAAACAAACAAAACAAACAAAAAACAAACAAAACAAAACAAAACAAAACAAAACAAACAAACAAAATACTCCCAAGTCAACTTGGTGAGCTCTTGGATTTGACTGGACAGTCAAATCCACGAGCGACTTGGGAGTCAAAGAAGGGTTAAAGAAGGAAGAAGACTGAATACGAAGAAAGGGAAAGGAAGGAGAACGGGAGGCGAGGAGAATGAGGAGGAGAGAGAATAGGAGGAGGAGAAAGGGAATGAGGAGGAGGAAATAAGAAGAGAAGGAGAAGAGGGGAGGATAAGAGGAGGAGTAGGAGAAGAAGGACGGTTTGAGGAAGAGGAGTGGAGAATGGGGGAGGGGGCCTGGAGTGGGCAGAGGTTTGGGACAGGGACTCCGCGGTAAAAAAAAAAAAAAAAAAAAAAAAAAATCTCAGATGAAAAGTATTGATGGATGAGGATGAAATAAATAGAAATTTAGACGTATTCCTGAATTCCCTTAGTTGTTATTCTATTCGCATACAAAACCAACGTTTAAACACAATCCCCCTAAATTATACAGAAATGTGTCTGAACGCATAGACTACCCATTCATTTCATAATGTAGAAGGAGGAATCCCTTGCCGATTGAATCAACCTGCGCCAGCGATTCGGCTACCGTGTGACGACCGATCGTATGCATGCATCCCGTATCTTCGTACACGTACGACGAGTGTGTGGGAAATTTGCCGAAACACCTTCGAAGGACTCGGCAAAATCCAGGATTTTGGCAACAATGTAGGGAAGTGGCAACATTTTTGTGACAAAATGGCGGCTGAAGAAGAACGATTACATGTGTCTGGTACAGTGGGTATGTTGGTCATGGAGTGTCATAGCTTTTAGCAGCGGGAAAAGGGAGATGTAACGCAAGAAAAGGAAGGTGAGTTTTTTGGTTTTGTACACCGGAATGGATCTCTTTCCGTACAAGAGGGTTGCATACGAAAGGAGAGTTGAGTTTAGTGCATGATAATGAGGCATCTACCATGATCACCTGTGAATTTAAATGGTAGTGTATGTGGAACGAAAGGCCAGTCTTTATTAACCTTTTTTCTAATTATTATTTATACATAAATGATTGATCTACACCTCTTCATATTCATGACATATCATGAAACGATTGATATGTACTCGATCTCAAAAGCTAAATTCAGGATAGATGGGTCTCCATTGCATATGAAGCTGACCAGCAGTATACGAAAGACAGTATGCACTTCCCTAATATAGCTACGACATCACTGGGCCTTATCGTCGTTTCGGAAACCAGTCGCTCAATTGCTTGTACACAAGTGAATGGGGGTGGAAAGAGGAAACCAATGCGAGTGACTGAATGAAGCGCTGCTGTACAAAGTGAATGGTGGTTTCCTCGATCACGATTATGCCCATCACTGTCACATTGTTTAAAGTTGGGATGGTTAAAAATCAAAAGCAATTTAATATTAAGAAAAAAAAAGAACTTGAAGAAGAAGAGAACTTTGATGATTGTTGAGGAGTTTGTTGGTTTAGATCTTGAGAAGGGAGAACAAGAGAGACATTTTTTTAGGGGGGGGGGCAAAGGGGGTAGAGAGATGTGGAGAGGAAATCACTTGATCTAGGCAAGGAATTAAGACCTTGATCTAGGATTGTTGAAGGAAGAAAAAAGAAGAAAAATATCTGCCATATTCATGATCATTTCCTTCATCCTGACTTTAACACCACATCATCATCACCATGACAACATATAAAGTGAACAGAATCAGCATCGTCATTATCATCTTGGCCATTTTCATTTTTATTTTTAACTCAACATCTCATCACCATCACCACTATCATCATCTCAACCACGCCATCATCAATGTCACTACAACCACCACCATCACCACCAATACCACCATTACCATCACTATCACCATCACTACCATCATCATCACTATCAACACAGCACCACCACTGCCTGGTGGCATCACAATCATCATCATCATCATTACCACCATCACCACCTCCACCACTACCACCACCACCACCACCACCACCATCATCATAAACTGCTACCACTACCATCACAACCACCACCACCACCATCACCATCACAACAATTGCCACCACCATCACCATCAACACACTACCATCATCACTACTATCACCACCTCTGCCACCACCATCGCCACCACCACCATCATCGGTACCATTGCCATCACCATTATCACCAACATTGCCTTCATCATTATCTCCACCACTAAAGTCAGCAATACCACTGTCACAATCATCACTGCCAGTCAACCACTGCCATTACCAATACCACCACCACTACCACTAACACTGAGCACTATCATGATCACCACCACCACCACCACCACCACCACTGTATCCATCACATTCTCTCTACAGACAACATCATGGTAAATTATGACTGTCTGGTATTAGAGCACATCATTGGTATTTTGAGACGATGATCGAATAATGCAAATTACGCAATTACCATTAAAACAAATTCAAGGTACACAATTCATGAATTGCACAATTGTATTAAAAAAAAAAAAAAAACATTAAGCAATACTTGCACCCTGATACTGGTATAGCTCTATGGACGATTATTTTCTATCTGTATAATTTATCATACATGTAACAAACATGTTTTGTATTTAGGCTTAACAGAGAACCAGTGATGTTGTCTTCATCCGGGAGCCTGTATTTTTAATTTGGGTATTCTATCCTTGATGGCATCACCAGTTGTCACGGCATCCCTGGATCGATCGGGAGATGATTAGAACACAGTGTCACTTTGCCAGATAACTATGAATATTTTTCTCATTGGCAGTTTTATACGCACATACTGCTTACAAGTAGTGTGCAGGTTGTGTTACCCTTTATACCATGTAGGTGGATTTATATAACACTTTTGATAACTATTTTTTTAAATGTTTGAAACTTTTCCATAGATCTCTGAATAATATTACTGATGGTATCTACTGTTAAGAAGGACTATTGATGAGAATAGTATTTGTAACAAACATGAATTTTCTCGATTCTGATGAATTATTGATTGTTCAGGTACTGAATAGTTAAGTTTATTCTTTCTGAATGAAAATATACCTGTTTCAAGTGTTTATTCATCATCATCATCATCAACATCATCACCATCATCATAATTACTAAAGATAAATGTTTGGTCAGAAATAATCAAAGTGAATGATTTTTTAAATGTTGATGGCTTAACTACTTTGATTTGATATTAATAGTCATGATTGAACGTTTGAAACAATGGTTTTGTGGAATTCCCAAGGATATGAATAAATTTAAAGAAATGAGAATTTGAATATTGTCCAATTATGATATGATTACACTTATAAATGATGAAGATTCTGCTAGAATCGAAAGCTCCGACTGTTTTTGACTCAAATTTTACTCTACTAGCTCTCTTTTTTGGTTTTAGCAGTCTCGGCAGTTTCAGCATTTTAAAAAATTTTTTACAATAATAAATATCTGATGAAAAAGAATTTTGTATTGTCAAACTTGCATACTTTCACGTAGGTAGACCCACAATCTTCAAATATCACTAAATTTGAGGTCCTTTCTGTCAAAACAATTTTCTGATCATTTCCATGGCATGCAGCTAGGTTTCCTAATCATTTTGGAATTGCACTAGAATTGAGAAATTTATGAAAAATAACATTTCATCAGCGATGACTCAGGTGAAAGTCTTTGCTAGGAGTGAAGGTGGTCGTGGAGGATTGTCAGTCAACATCTATTCATATTCTGATGTTGCCATGGCAACTCTTTGGGAAGAGGAATAAGAGCGAATAGTGGAGCTTCACAGTGCACATCAGTAAACTTGAATGCATCAGTATTGCGATGATGATTTTTTTTTCCCTACCTGTGATAGCAAACCACCATCTGCTGTGCAAGCTACAGTGCAAATGTATCGGATGGATTAGTAAACCATAAAAGTATGTTGCAATGTTTGAGGTCGTCATGTGCACATGTGTGCGGTGTCATGTGTCATAATAACAACACACAATGTACAACTCTGTTGAGAACTAGAAGGGTACTAACTCAATCTGAGTGAAAAGCATTCATGGATGCCAGAAGAACAGTACAACTACCCCCTGGACAATCACTCCCGGACAACTAACCCCCCCCCCCCACCAAAAATCTACCCCCTAACTCTACACCTAATCTGAACTACATGTATTTCCAGAGGGGTGGGGGGTAGTTGTCCTGGGAGTAATTGTCCAGGGAGGAGTTGTCCTGATATGCAGAAGAACCACTAGCTGACTCTGTTGAGAATGTAATTCTCCTCTTATCATTGGAACAAAAACTTACTCCTCTTTTGCAATTTACTGTCTCTCCTGAGAACCAACTCAAGTAAATTGAGAAAAGTATATAGATTTAATACCTTTTGGTTCTCACCTGACAGCATTTTTTAAAATCAAGCTTTTGGTTTATGATACATCATGTACACCACAAACCATAAGCACCTGAGAGAATACAAATTCACATCAATACCTATGATTAAAAGGTTCTGATGTATAAAGACTACTACTGTGCGTTATCTATGGTAGATGATGACTCATCTTGGCAATGCAAGTCTTCACAAAACACAGCCTCAAAATTATGTAGTCTGTGAGTTCAGACCACTTTGTGCAATTTAGAGTTGTGTGCATTGAAGATCTGTTGGTATGGGAAATCCATTAGCAAATCATCAGAGGAAGGCATGCATCTTATTTTTCTTTATTGAAATTCACTTCTGCAATTTGAAAATCTCACTAAAGATACCTATTCAAAATGGAAATGCTAGCAGTCACTAAAAACACATTTTCCGTACAATGTATCAAATATTTGCCTGTAGATCTACAACCCCCCCCCCTCCATTTTTCATGTTATCTAAAAGTATTTTAATCTCTGACACGAAGGAACTTATAAATCCCAGATATATGTGTCCATGAAATGCTTGCAATATGATATCATGTATGAAGTTCAATAGATTCAATGCTGCAAGCACAAACACCTGACAACTTCACAGGGAATAGATTAACGTCACATACTGCAGCATGTGTCAGCTGCGGCATACATGAACTTGCTCTCATCATAATGATGCAGAATAATGATGCTTGAATAATGTGAATGAACAGCAACTTTACAAGTTCTATGGCTACATTTTAATGCCTCAATCTGACGTAGCAACAGGCTGCTCATTCAATCTGAACAAACTTACAATTTTGTAGTCCATGCAGACATGTTTGTCTACAGCTACATAACTGTTCTCAGTTATTGCATTTTAAGTAGGCAATACAAATTTAACAGGTCTGTCAGAAGTTGGTAAGTTTGCCCAACATAGCCTTTTAAAAAAATGCAACAATATGCATTGATGTAGGAAGCATACGTGCATCAGTTTGAATTAAGTATGGAAATTATTGCTAATGCTATGTAGGGAAATACTCGGACATGCTTTCTCCAGAATCGTGGCTTGTATATAGTCAGAAGTTGAGATTTCAACTGTGAAGTTTATTTATACAATGTATGTGTAACTATGTAGTTTAGAATACAGAAAGAACTGATCTTGACTGATGACTTGAACAATAGTCTGTTTAAAATGAAAATACAATGTCAGACAAAACATTATTGACTTTCTTATATTTTTGTCTCTTTTCTTCAGGAAATCAACGGAAATCAGGAAGTTTGCCTTGTCTGTAGCTGAATGCTGGACCTTCTACTAAAACCAAGAGAGATTTTAGCGGAGTCTATTTTTAAGGGAGAGTCTTATTTTTCACAGCAGAGATATCTATTCAGATCTATATGGAAAAACTACAACCAGGAATACCTCAAAGAAAATAGATAACTTTAACAATGATCATTAGTCATTGATGAGATAACTGACACTGCCAGAAATTCTGCAGGGCCAAAATTTAACAAGAAGATGTGATAAATTTGAATTTCGTAGTTCAAATGTGGATTATTTTTCGTTTGTTTCCAGTTCTTCATTCACTGGAACATTGGATCATCTGGAGGGGAAATATTTTGGAAGTGGAAGAGCTTGTTTGTGAATTTTTATTGTGGATGTTTTTATTTTGATACGTTCGAGAAGAGAGATTTAATGGCCATTATACATGGGGTTTCTTCTCTGGTCTGTTGTCAAGGCGACGCGCCTAGTTCAAAGCATTGAAGAAAGGAACATCTGACGTGCTTGTTGAATTGGGACTGTTGCCTTAGCAACGTGATCGAAGTAACCACCGTGGTTATAGCGCCCTCTCATGAATTCCTGTGGCGACAAATTCGCAAGGATATGCAGCTAACACTGGAGCTTCCCGTCGTAAATCCGTACGCGGCCCCACAAATCCTTCGCATAATGACAAGAGAGACGCCCGCTGGGTGTCGACGAACTCGGCTGATGAAACCGGAAGTTCTCGCCAAGACGCTGAGCAGCGCCCCCAACTCCATAGAGAAACTGTTGTTGGTGGACTGTCGTTCATTTATGGAATACAATGTGAATCATATCCAGTATGCCATCAATGTTACGTGCTCCAAGTTGGTAAAGAGAAGGCTTCAACATAATAAGGTGAGTCTTCTAATAGATTTCTAATTTAAACGCTCCAAATTTTATTGTCCAAATGAAAGGTGAACAGAAATTCTTGTTGTGCCTTTTTTCGTGGGCCTGGCAGCCACTGATGGACGTTGCTCTATCCCCTTCTTGTTGAACGCAGGCCGCTACAAAAAAATTATTTTTCACTTGCCCTATTGGGCAAGTGAATTTTTTTTTTGCTTGCCCAAGAGGAAAAAACACTTGCCCAAATTTTATTTTCATTTTCTTTGTTCAAAGATATTTTTGAGTATCAATATCATCTCATAAATGTCTACAAACAAACAAAGAGCCTAACAGTAACAGACACAAAAGCACCACTAAATTTGGATCTAAAAAAAAAAAAAAAAAAAAAAAAAAAAAATTATTAACAAAATATTAATTAAAAAATTAATGAAATCATTTTCATGCCAAATTATCTTTATTTCTACATGTAACAAACAGAAAAAATAGCATTGAAATGAACATTAACAAAAGGTAAGAAAGAAAATATATCCGAATTTTAATTATTTTCTCATTTATAAATATTAAAATGAGTCTGTATGTTAAGACTAGCACCATACATCTGATCGAAGCTCTGCAGATCGGCGAGATGTTTAGAATAACAAATTGGCTTATTTCACAAGTTTTAGGGATTTTATTTCAATTGTAAGGTAATGTTTTCTACAGAAGGAGAGCCCTGTGCAAGTATTTTGTCTAGTTTGTGTTTATAAACACGTCTTTTATTGCGTTTTTTAGCTGAAATGTTATGGGGAAATCGTTGATGCTGATACCCAGCACCGACGATTACCTGGGCCGCTGGGGCTGGCTGCAAAAGCTCCCTTCAACACGCTCAAATCATCACTTGCCCGATCGGGAAAGTGACTTTGAACTTTGCTTGCCCGCCCGTTGTTTTCACTTGCCCCGGGCAAGCGGGCAAGCGGGTTTGTCGCGCCCTGTGAACGCCAAACAGGGTAGCAGCAACTACCATTTTTCCACATCTTTTGGTATGAAGCAGCTGGGATTGAACCCACGACCTACCAATTATGAGGCAGATGCTCTATCCAATGAGCCAACACATGGGTTTCAATATATTTGTAGCAAAATACATGTATTGCAATGAAAAGGTACCCTGATGTAGTTCTGGACCATTTAGTCCTCAAATCATCCTTAACCGCCCTTCGGCTCATAAATGTACTTCTCCTACTTGCCAGTAACTGCTCTTCTGATTTTTTTTCGTACATGTAACCCCCTCAAACAGCCTGAAACCATCTTTCAGGTTTTTCCTCAAATGGCATACTGTTTTTGAGGAGCACATTGTATGCTGCCTGGTACACAGAGCATAATTTACTATAAAAAAAAAGGGTTAAAAATGTGCCATCAAACAAAATGAGAGTGTGTTTGCTCAGTAGATAGAGCATCGCCACATTATCGGGAGGTCATGTGTTCGAACCCCGTTGCGTCATACCAAAAGACGTTAAAAAATAGGAGATGCTGGTGCCCTGTTTGGCGTTTAAGAAAGGGACAGAGCAACATTGATCTGGTGCTGCTCAGTGGCTACCGGGCCGACGATCAATTGGGAAAAAAAGAATTCAAGGTACAATCCAAGTGAGTCCTATTCTAGAAGAGTTTTTGGGGTGTTCCCCAGTCTGTCAGTCAATACTAGCAGTCCGATGAGTAATTAATTACAGCCAATACAACTCCAATTCAGGTTGATAAGCATGAGTCAGGGGCATGAAGGATCTCATTTAGGGGTGCAAATTGCACCCCCATGTCTTACTCGATTTACCCTCTTCCTCGGAAAAACTCTTCAAGATGGTTTTAAATTTGTTAGCAAATTGGAGTCGTTATAAAGCAATTACTCATCCAATGTCTTTTTAAAATTATTGACACTCGTCTGGTGAGAACCAGAGAGGCACTAACTTTGTGCTTTTTCATTATTGTGGGTAAATATCTTTCTGTATCTGAGCTAATATTTCCTTTGAAATAGTAAATAAGTAACTATCATATCATAAATAATAAGTACTTGTGTTAGAGTGTTTGGGATCAACGCACCTATCAACCCAGTTCTGAAAAATGACTTAAAAACAAAAAGAACTTGAGAGGTCTAAATTGTATTTCAGTTTTACCTATTTGTTTCATTGCTAAATTTGGTATTCAATTTTATTTTGATGTCATTTACTCAAAGTCTAACACAATGCACATGTTAAGTATAAAAAAAGTTTATTTTCAAGTTCAAGAAGGAAACAACTGACATTGATTGTTTGTAGTTCAAATATATTTCACAACGGTACAGTACAAAGGACCACCTGGCTACTGATACCAGCCAAGAAATTACATAGCCAGAATGGTCAAGATTTACAATGTAATTGGACAGTTTGGAGCTAGTTTTACATCATGAGGGGGTAGGTACATGTAAAAGGGTTAATTGCAGAGTCACCAAATCAATAATGACAAGAAAAGGGATCAAAGACGATACGGAAAGCACAATAAATTTCTGAGTAATTGTCCCGTTCCTTCAATTTCCTCAAGCCCAAGCAACAAAAGTGAGAGTGCAATTAGGCGAACAATGCCTTTGACTGATAAACTGATGGGGGTAAATGAGGCATAGAATGACGGAGATGTGAGTAGTAATTGCGGTTCATAATAGGCAAGGTAATAGTGATTTAATTGCCTTGAGATACCGGCTTTACCAGGCAAGTGTTTGCTGGGATGATGGTGGTGGTGATGAGAAGGAGGAGGGGTATCTCCTCGGTGATGGAATGCTTCTGAGGATGAAGTAGGATGGTGTTTAGTTTTTAAAAGTGGCAAAATTTCAGTTATCAAAATAGTTGCAAAAAGGGATGACAAAAAAAAAAAAATCTATTAAGAATTCAGTGTTTGCCATGTCTATGGTGGTGATGATGAGGAGGAGGAGGAGGAGGAGGGGTATCTCCTCGGTGATGGGATGCTGCTGATGATGGTGTCAACTATAGTTTTTAAAAGTGGCGAGAGTTCAGTTATTGAAATCGTCATGGCAATAGATGATGGCCAACTTAAAAAGTTCTTGATGATGATGGGTGTGAAGTTAAGTTTAAAAGTGGTATAAGTCATGAGAATCCATTAAAAAGTGAATACAGTGTACATGCACGTTGTAGATCTAGGATTAATGTTGGATGTACAGTGTATCTACATGTAGATAAAGGTGGATAGCGAGCACATACGTGAGAGAAAGGAAGAAGAGGAGAAAGCTGAATATTTGAATTTTGATGAATCTAAAAAAAAAAGAAAAAAAGAAGAGAGATGAGAGGAGGAGAGAGAAATTACAATAAGATGAGGTGTGGAGGATATAGAATTTAGGGATTGAGACTGATGGGATCTGGAATTTGTTTGTTAGCCAAAGAAAAGTTGGACTAAAAAAGTAGGACTACATGAATAATAATAGAGAAAAAAAGTTGCCCTTAACCCCCTTGAAAATTGTAACCCCTTACTCAAGAAACAGGGCAAAATTACCTCTTAAAATGTCTTTTAATTTGTATTATGAGTATGTCATTCCTTTTACAAGTAGACCAAGAAATTGTCATTGCTGAATACTGTACGAAGTCAATTGGTCAATATGAATCTATAATTTCATATATTCCTTTCCAAAACCTGAATATATTGCACAGGATACATGTATTTCTCCTGAATGCATTTCTTTTGAATAGACATGACTAGATAGATAGATAGATACCTGTGGAGTTCCATGAATGATTGATGCATCCAATATTTCAGATATTGGGCGGATCCTCTCTGGGCAATCATTCAAAATGCATGACGAGTGAAATGAAAGATCAGAATACAATTGTGGTTTGAAGAAATTCTCATTACGGTGGAATTCGCTTTCATTTTCATTGAGATCTTTTCACACAGTTCGCCGCTGCTGAAAATTGCATTTCCCCTTTCTATGTATTCTAGGGAAGAATCCTGCGATCCATAATGCAAATCAGAATGGAAAGCGGGAATGAATATTCATGGAATAATGGATATTTAACGTGGAGAAGAATGTCAATTTTATACTCCCAGTATTTCTTTTATATTTTATTTCTAAATTTGCTTGAATGAGTTTATTTAATTTCAGTCATTATGTTTTTGTTTGATTTGAAACTGGTTTCATGGTAACAAAAAAATGAAAGCAAAAGTGGAGAAATCATACATGTAGGCCTAATGATCTTGCATGTGACACCGTTAAAATGGTGATATTTTTGCTGATTCACAATTATTTTTCTTCCTTTTTTTTTCTTTCATAATTAAATTTTAAAATAGGAGTGTCCCGAGTGGCCGGTCGAAATCAAATATATCTTTCCCTTTAACTGGAATCTTGTGTTGGAATGTATTTATTGGTCATTGGTGTTGGTCAAGTACACAGAAGCTGTATTGCTACCATTTGAGGTTGGGAGGTTTCTTGTGACTCACACTCACAAACATCTTAACCTAGTGACCTACTCATATGAATATTCACTCGATGAAACAGTTGACAAAAAGGGCAGCAGGGGGGGGGGGAGGGGTGCAATTTGCCCCAAATGAATTAAAAATTGAAAATTAAGTATTAACAGCCTTTAAATTTATTAAAAAGCCCCTCAAAAATACCCTTTAAGGTTTTAAAATGCACATGCTCATGTGTCTTTTACATTTAATTTGATTTAATTTGAATTATTTGTTTTCAATCTTACATTGCACGACTTTTTGACATAAGGACCAAGAGCCTAAAACAACGAAATTTAATATGGAAGCACAGTGTGAGGAGGAGTGTGATGTTATATTACACATTCAGTGTTAAAAAATACTTTTTTATGCCTCCACCACCGAAGGTGGTGCCTGAGGCATTATGTTTTTGGGTTGTCCGTCCGTCCGTCCATCCTGTTCGCTCGTAATCGCGGGATATCAAGAACCACTTGTTTTACATTTCAACCCGCGAACCCAAAACAAGCAGATTATAAGAGCACAGTGTGAGGAGCAACATGCAGGCTTTCTTTATTCATTTTCAGTTTGTTCCACTAACATTATGAATATTCATGAGACATTTAAAGTGACTTCCTTTCATGGTACTATACATATATTTCTGAGTAATATGCATACATCTCAATTGAGTCAGGGTAACCATTGTTTGAATATGATATGATGATACATCATCATGGTTTGTCAGAAGAGGGTTTTACCGAACTTTATTCATGCAATTCAACTCCTCAACTCACAGCAGATAATCCGTTGACCACAAGACAATGATAATGGTTTTCTTCAATGAATATTCAGGAATCATTTAAGAATATTCATACATGTACCGAGTCACTTGATGATCATTGTTGGAATATGATAGGATTGAATCATAGCATGGAATGACACAGAGATATAACTACAATGTAAATTGGTAGGCCTATATCATTTGTTGACCACAAGACAACGATATGGTTTTCTTCAATGAATATTCATGAATCATTTAAGAATATTCATGTATTGAATATTCATACATGTATCTGTGATATCCCTCGACTCACTTGAAGATGATTGTTGGAATATGATAGGATTGAATCATAGCGTGGAATGATACATAGATATGACTACAATTTAAATTAGTATATCATTTGTTGACCACAAGACAGTATAAGGCATGCAATGTATGCAAGGTATGTTTTGTCAGTGATCAAGAGTTTAGAGGTGGAATTATTCAGATTTATTCTTTAATTCCTCAGAATAATTATGTATTCATCATTGTTTGACATGAAGAATATCTGATTTGTTGGGTAGCTTACTATGAAACACTGGTACATGAACAGTTGCAATTACTGTTTGGGATTTTTATATAATCAGGTGCATTCAATTTAGGAGTGATATTTTGGGGTTTTCATTTTAAGAAATATTTTAATTGTTCATTCATCATTGTGTGAGATAAATTGTTATTAATTATTACATGTCTAAAGACTATAGGACACTTGTTAAATTCAGAAGTCCAAAACAACGGCCCTTGGAAACCAAACAGTGTAGATTGATTAATATCCATGACTCTGTGGTCATATATTAATATTTTTGAGGTTACAAATGAGGAAAGTCAGCAAAATACTGGGTAACTCATATTTTCCGGCATCTTGCATTCACCATGGGAAAGAGAGATGGCAATCTTCCCACATAATTTCTATCTTTCTAAAGGAACAAATCAATTTGAAAGAATAAGTGTTGTTTTGGAGAAAGCTCTATTCTCTGTCAAAGTCCAGTGATCCTGCAATAACCAATAAGAGTAAATTCTAATGTATCCATGCATTATAACCATGCATGATGCTGTCATATATTCATATTTTCCGGTTTCTTGTGCATAGACGCTACATAGGGAGGAGATGGAAGCCAAGCTGTGCATGCTGTGTGCTCTCTCTTTCCTCACTCTCTCTCTAACTGAATGAGGACAGTGCGATTTAATTACAAAGCAGTTTGTACTGCATGGAACCAGAATTATCTGGTGCAGAGTGGAAAATAGTCCATTGTAGCTTACAAAATATATAGTGCTATAGGCTACATGTAATTATTGCAAACTAAAATGAGGATTTTTCTAGAACATGGGAGGATTGAGTTATTATCGGACTGATGTCCGGTTTAGGACAACTGCCCCCTGGACAGTTATCCCCCAGACAAGTATTATTCCCCCCCCCCCAATAAATATACCCCTTAACTCTGCACCTAACCCTAACTTGGGGGTTAGTTGTTCTGGGGTAATTGTCAAGGGGGTAGTTGTCCTGACATGGCCCAAAGGACGTTAACTTTGTATTCACTGAAGGTGTATTCGTTAATGTCTCTTTGGCACTTAGCAGATAAATTTGTGGTAAAAATCTTCTTTTTTTCTGAAGGCACGTATTTCTAAAATATCGTCTCCTAAGACTGGAAAAACCAAAGGAGTGTCAATTGTGATTAGTGGTAATATTGTAAATTTAGATTAGTTACATGAAGGCCTAAATGATGCCTTTTTAGCTCAAAATAAGTAAGGCCTAGGTAATTTGTATCAATATGAATTCTTCGTTCTATTGAGCCTCCAATTGATATTATTTTAAACTTTTCATGCAGGTTTTAGTGCAAAATCAGCTCTATTTTAAACTTAATTATTATAAGATTTATAGACCCCTTGCCCACCCCCTTAACCCTTTGGGTGCGACGGGCTTCTACAGAAGCCGAGCGAGGTGATCAGTCTGCTACGAGGGGCTTCTACAGAAGCCGAGATAATTCTCTAATATATTGACAAGCTTTTTCGGCTTTTCACCAGCTTTTTGGGGCTAATTTTTTGAGGAATAGGACAAAGATATATTCATTTTTAATATCCATTAAAGAAATGACCTAGTTACGTGGAAAAAAATCAAGAAAAAATCTCTTCATTTCAGCATTACCATAGTTTTTTACATAAGAAACGAATTCCCGATCTTAACTTTTGGCGTACGCGTACGCGTCCGGAGGGGAAGAAATAATCAAATAAAGCTAGCTCGAGAGGAGAAATATGAGAGATAAAGATTGAGAATGAGAAGAAGAGAGAGAAATAGAAAGGTTAAGGGATTAAAACAATGTTCATTATTATAGATATATGAAACATTAGTTGCATGAAGATTAAGCCTGTCGATTTCCGATTCTCCCTAGGTTATATATACTTATCACGATAATGAGAGGGGTCGATTATCTGAATTTTGCTTGAACTAGTTTGTTGTAACTATAACGATGTAATTAGATGTAAAGTATGCCTAGTGCAGTAGGTATTATAAGTTATAAGTCCCGCTTTTATTCCAAAACTTACACCTGCGCTTTTAATGAATGGTGCTTAGTCAAGGGTGCCCATTGTCCAGAGGTGCGAAGCCGGCCGCTATGATCTTTAATCCATATTTTATAGAAATAATTTGAAAGAAACAGGACCTCTTTTCAAGTGCTATTCAGTAGTCTCATCGATCGAACCGTGCGTGCTGTACATGCATTACGCACTTCGCATTGTGAATCTACTGGAAAGGAAGAAAGCGGAACTTCTGCCAAAATGACTGTTTTTCTTTACAAAATAACGCGTCTTATATTTGGTTTTGATGACTTTGCCTTACAGTGTTAGATAGAAAAATGTCTGCCCTTTCATGCTTATATTTACTACAAATCATGAAAATGACCGAGTTAGATGCAAGGAGTAACGAAAGCACAAAACATGACAAATTTCTACAATACTGTCAGTGTACAAAAAATCGCTCCGCCACAGGGGTAACAATCGCATTTCACAGGCCCGCGCTCAAAGGGTTAAAGAAAAACATGAAAAGATGCAAAAAGGAAGTCTGCAATGATGCTTTAGTATTACATTTTCTTTTTTTTTCTTTATTTCTGAATAATGCAAACATTTTTATTGAAAGAGTTTTGATCTCAAGTTGAAAAAGAAAATGTCAGAAACTTTTCTATCTTGAATTCAGTTTTGCTCCATCTTTCACTTATCCGTTTCTTTGTTTTTCTATTTTTCACTTGTTTAGGCAGTAACGGTAAGTTTTAATATCAAAAGTATTAGGGCCTATATGCCTGCATGTATATTGCAAGGTATGTTTGGAACATATCCATTTACTACACACATAATGCAATGATAATTTCAGGTACTCTCTATTCCCTGTGGAACAAAATGCATGTAGCTCATCTGATTATTATATAGTCTGTAATTTAAAACTTAAATGCATCTTCAGTTATACATTGTCAAGCATTTTCAACATAATATTTTGAAAGAAAGTAATTAAGGACTTCTTCATGCATTACATGTAGAAAGTTACACACTTAAGTCAGTTTTGAATTTTACTTTTCCTCAGAACTAATGAAATCTTTACTCGCAGTAGCTGAAAGGGTTTAGGATAAAGACTAGGTATGCACAGGTTCCCCTGAATGCATCCATACACACACTGTGCATACACACATCTGTGCAATACATATTTGAGCGATGAGTCATCCTGCTGAAGGAAATTTGTAGGTCATCTCTCCTTTGGCACTGTGTGGTAGTCTTCTCTGGAGACCCTATTTACATGTTTTCATCATGTGTTCATCCCTTTTCCATATAAACTCTATAATCTTTATTTTGGGCACTGTCTTTAATTTTTTTTTCATTATTCTAAAATCAAAGTTTGTTTTATAATTGGAAGTACATGTATGATATTTTTATATGAAAGTAGCCAGTTTACATGTAGGCCTCCATAAGCCGAGCCAGAAGATATAATATTAAGGTTAAAATTTCATATCGCTTGAAAGAAATCAACAGTGTTTTCCTTTTGATGAGACTAGATATCATCAGGTCAATCATCTGGCAGATTTGAATTTTTGGCTTTTATGTTTTGGTTTCCATTTCTACAATTCCATTACCTGTTCCAAGCCAGGCAGAAGAGCATACCGGTAAATTCAAAACCTTACTCTGTAAACTGACCAAGACCTGTGAAAAGGGAGATGGGGCTAAATCTTTATACATAATTTATAGGCCGCTGCATGCATGTGTAAATTGACTTTAAAAAAGACCCAAAACTAGATATTAAAAACAAAAACAAAACAATCAGTTTTATGGAGTTGAACTTGTGTTCTTAACAGACAGGTGATCGGTCTTTCTATACAGTTGAGCACGAAACAGGTTTGACTGTAGTTCAAGAGACCTTTTTTTAAAATCATTTCAAGATGATTTTAAGGCCTGATTATGTTATTAAATTTTCCAGACTTCTCTTTGAACTTTCAAAACTCTTAATAAGGCTTTCCTGAGCACACAAACATTTAACATTGATTAATTGGCATTTAGCCAACCCCGACAGGATTTTGACATCCTCGTCTTGAGTCCAGGATTTCTGAATCATTGTTGTTCCAACTAACAGTGGTCCCTAGACCATATAAACATTGAAAACCAAGGCCCAAGCCTTCAATTACTCATTGTCACAAGCCCGATAATGAAGTCATCTTTCGATGATCAAAAGTCAGAAACAAGATTTGATTGTTTTTTATTATCACTCATTATCTCAGGATAATCAGTGGTTTCCAATAATGATTCATGGAACTTTAAACCTTTTATTATGGAACGCATTATCACACCCTTTTTCGATGGTTACCACTACATGTACATGCATGTCATCACTAGGTGGTACTTTATTTGCTGAAGCCTGGTAGGTAGTACCATGTGAGGTGGATTGGGGGAAAAACCCAAAACCAATTGAAGCGCGAAGTTGATGCTACATGAGCTCGAGTTTTACTATCTAATCTCGAGCTTGCACAAACAAGCCTGATACGTGCATGATGTATCGGGCTTGGGTTTCAGGCTGGTGTGGCACTGCTCAAGTTATTGCTCTATTTCATTCCGAAATTGCAAAACTAGCTCAAGTGTATCAATAATTGCAAAAGTAGCTTAAGTTTAGCAATAAGCCCGAGATGATTTTGGCTGAGATTTCCCCCAGTTTTCCATTGAAAGAAAAAGCCTGGTATTCTCTGCTCGGGCTAAATTCAGCGGATCAGCAATAGCGCCCTATTTACCGGTCTTGAGCTGATGAAGAACCGCCTAATATGTGATTCATGGAACTGTAAACCTTTTATTAATGTGGAACTCATTATCACACCTTTTTTCAGTGGTTTGCTGTGGGAGTTTGGACCTTTACGGAGCCCACGTGGAATAACAAATAAACATTGTCCTGAGGTGGATTCACACCTGCCCGATCTGAAGAAGTTCTCGTAATCTCTGATCGGGTATTTTTACCCCGATCACAAACTACACCTAATTTTGCAAGTGTGAAACCAAACTACGCGTAATATTCCCGAAGATAAATTCCCGTAAATTAGTAGGTACTTCGTCGAAACTACGCGTAGTTTTGCCAAGGTCATGGGAACTTTTGTAGTGTGAACATAAATTACGGGAACTTTCTATTCCCCTTTCTTTTTCTTATGTATTTCTTTGTTTTTCCTTCTTTCTTCTCGTTCCTTATGTATTTCTTTGTTTTTCTTTCTTTCCCCGCTTTTCTTATGTATTTCTTTGTTTTTCATCTTTCTTCTCGTTCCTTATGTTTTTCGTTGTTTTTCCTTCTTTCATCTCTTTCGTAATGTATTTCTTTGTTTCCCTTCTTTCTTTTCTTTCCTTATGTATTTATTTGTTTTTCCTCTTTCTTTCTCTTTACATATGTATTTCTTTGTTTTTCCTCTTTCTCTCTCTTTCTTTATGTATTTCTTTGTTTTTCCTCTGTCTTTCTCTTTCCTCATGTATTTCTTTGTTTTTCCTTCTTTCTCCTCGTTCCTTATGTATTTCTTTGTTTTTCCTTCATTCCCCGCTTTTCTTATGTATTTCTTTGTTTTTCCTTCTTTCTTCTCTTTCCTTCTTTCTTCTCTTTCCTTATGTATTTCTTTGTTTTTCCTTCTTTCTTCTCTTTCCTTATGTATTTCATCGTTTCCTTCTTTCTTCTCTTTCCTTATGTATATCTTTGTTTTTCCTTGTCCTATCCCTTTCCTTATGTATTTCTTTGTTTTTCCTATTTCTTCCCTTGTTTATAACTTCGGGTATTTTCCCTGGAAAAGACAGTTAGGGCAGGTGTGAACACAAAACACAATTTACGGGTATTTTGGTGATTGAAACAGTTCTCGTAAATTAAGAGAATTTTTCCTGATCGGGTTAGGTGTGAATCCACCTTTGGAGTTATGTTGTCAGGGAGGACCATTTTGAGGATGAATTTATTTGTAGAGAGGTTAATATGGGTTTATGAATATGATGCAGGAAACTTATGGCAGGAAATATAGCATGGGAGAGATAGATAGATAGATAGATAGAGAGAGATTGAGAGAGTACAATAGAAATAGAGGGAAGAAGACAACTTGTAGAAAAAAGGGAATGATGGGAGAAATATATTTTTTGGGTAGAGGTTGAAAAATTTTTAGGTCTGTGATGCGGGGGGGGGAATACATGATGAGAAAAGACAGATAAAGTAAAATATATGAAAGATGGATAGAGAGAAGAGTACTTTTGAAGATTTACAGAGAAGAACGGAAAAGAGAGAAGGGAACAGAGCTAAGAAATTAAAAGGAAGAAGGAAGATTGAGTGTAAATTACAGAGAGCATGGAAAGAAATTAGCTGGATATTATCACTGTTATGGAAGTCATTCTCTTATCCATAGCAAAAGTAGTATGGGATTTTTCCCCTTTTTTTCATATGGGACATCTTATAATTTATTAAAAGTTGTTTATATCATATGCAGGTCATATAGGTGCATACTGGATTCATCCACTGACTTGACAGTGTGGTGGGTCCAGGGTTCAAAACTCCTCCAAAATACCAATGTTGATTTTCTGGCACGTGCCGGAGGGGGGGCGAGCGCACCATGAACACAATTAATCCGGAGGGGTATAACCGTGACTTAACACATGACAAATCACCATGTTTTTAATATGCATTCATACCGCAATCCAGGCCAAATTTTTTGCAGATTGGCAGATTCTCATTATTCTAGTTGTTTTCCTGATGTCACTGCGTGTGGGACAAGCAATGCCAAGGGTAGTGCAACTGTCACAGAGCAAGGCTGATTTCAGGCTTGATGTCATCGTGAGCATTCACTCCAACTTACCCAGCGCAAAACAAATTTTGCGCGTTATTTTGATTGCCTGTTTGAAAATAAAGTGTATATAAGAAACTTTGATATAGCTACAATTGCCTCTGGAAAAACCACTCCTTAGTGCTGCCACTGCGGACTTACATGTATTAGAGAAAAATTAGGAATGATGAAACTTTCCCTGTGTAAGATAAGCTATTTGTAGAAAGGGATATATTTTATTTTGATACATTGCAGGTCTATTTTAATCTCTTGGATCCACAAAATGTCCTGAATTGAAAGAGGGTTCCCCTAACCCTAAAATAGATAATCCCCTACCTTCCCATATAAAAAAAGAAAAGAAAAAAGGGAAGCCTTCATTTTCTGGGCTTTGTTTGTTTAAGAGCACAATTTACGTATTCATGAAGGTATAATGGAGCCATTTACCCCTTTGTTGATGAAACAATTTAAGAGACAAAGCTTTCTCTTTGTTATGATTGTCTCAATTGATTTTATTTAAAAAAAGTTTGAATTGAATTGAACCCCCCCCCACCCCCATCATAGCAGCAATGCACTCAATCCATGCTTACTGTGTACCCATTCTTACCATGTACCCATTATACCTTTGCTCAAGGAAATGCCGGGCTGGGGATTGAACCCACAACCTTTTAATCGCAAGCATGATGCTACAAGAAGCTAGGAAAACTTTTTTCTAAGGGGAGGGGAGGGGAGGGGGGGGTTGCATATAATGGATTTTTTTTTCTGACCTCCCTTGATCGTGGTGAGTAATACTGACCCCTGATTTCTGCGAAATATCACTAATGACCTGACCTGGGCAATGACTATGAAAATGCCCCTCCCCTCCCCCAGTGTGTCAGTAAGCGATGCTGCACTAGGTCGAGCTATTTCAAATAGCGTGCTATTTGTGATCCGGTGAAATAGCTCGATCAGAGCTGATCCAACTTTGTTGTCAAATAGCACCCTATATTGGAGGAAATCCAAGCCCGAGTCATCTCAGGTTTTTTGAAAAAACTCGAGCTGGTTTGTGGTTTTAGCACGAAATAGAACGCTATTTTGCGCGGTGCTGCACTAGCTCGAGCTGAATCCGAAATTCTGCACCTGTGTGTGCGGTTTTACCAGTTGCGCAAGACACATCGGGCTTGTTTGTTCAAGGTCACGTCAGGTCGTTAATGCGAAATTTTAAAATAGCTTCAGCTAGTGCAGGACTGGTTTCTTTTTTCTGTTTTTTTTTTCCCGTTCCTCCAGTTAGTGCGCTATTTTTTAGCTCGAGCTAGTGCAGCAGCCCCTAGTCAAGCGAAATGCTAAAATAATCCTTATTCTTAAGCCCATTATAATCTTTTCAGGATATGATGGGTAATGCTTAATCCCCTCCACTCCATTGCATTGAGCCACTGTATTAGGGAGAATGTCATCCAGGATTGCTAGTTAACCAGTTGACTTCTGAATTTTATCTTCCAAAGATTTCATAATGATATCGTAGGCTAATAACCAGAAGGGCGCTATTACAGATCACAGATGTTCCGTTGAGAACCAGAAGGGCGCTATTACCATTTACTTTGTACAACAACAGCACCCTTCTGGTTCTGAACGGAACATCTTTAAGATGAAATAAAGCCTTTCTGGTTCTCAACAGACGATATCTTTATTGAAGGAGAAAATTGCATGAGTTATTAAATAACTAAGAGGTTTTAGCCCCACTCTAGGTACATGTAATTTAGTAAGACCTTGGTAATATGAAGGTGATGGGAGTGAGGTAGGGCTTGAATTCTTATTTATGGATATTAATTTTAACAAGGCAATTCTTTTTGAATTGCTTCTTTGTATCCAGGTGCATGAATGGATAACCTATGGGTACATGTAAATACAGTTTGCATTCTTGTATAATGAGAGCAATACTTACAAAGAGTCAGGATAGTAATCGTAAAAATGGGGAAGGGGAGGGGAGGCCATCGCATCTACTGTTGCAGCAGGGTTTTGTCAAAGAAAATCTTGATGATTACGTGAGAATACATGTTTGAACAAAATAAAGGCAGTGTACCTCAACAATTTCAATGAATACCTGAAAAATAGCATAGTCATCGCATGGCATTAACCGGCCTTTTTTTCAGCCAATTCCTCATTTCTTTACATTCATGCACCCATATCTAGTATTATTGCAGTTGAAATGCTGGTGAAATGAAGCAAAGTAGGATGAAAGAAGTGCTGAATAGCAAATGACAATGTTGCATGTGATGGTAGCTTACTGCATTGTGTAATGTCTGAAAATAGACCTATAGGTAACGATGGTATTGAACGATTGGCTGATTGGTACAGATAGGTGCAAACCTGGATACAGGTCTAATGTTAATATGTCTGTGTACAGGTGTAAATGTAAATGGGTATACAATGTAAAATGCTCAGACTGCCCACGCGAGAGAGCTAAAGAAGAAACAAGGTTGGTTCTTTTTAGGTCTATCCAATTTTTAAGATGAAAAAAAAAAATAGATTAAAAAAAATTATAGGTGGGAGCGAAATATGATCTTCATAATGCTCTAAAACTACTCTGCCCTCATATACAGGAGCTGCTAAAACGGTCCTTATTCATTGCCCTCCCACATTCCTTATTATATTTCAAAGCAATCTTGAATAAAAATAAAATAAAATAAAATTGGTTTCATCGATGGTATTTATGTCTTTCGGCCAAACAAATTCAGGTTTTGATAAAAATACAGGCATTGAAATGATCCCATACATGTAGTATTGCACCATCTATGCTTATGTTAAGTGTTGAGTGGAGATAAGGCAGCTAGACTTTATTGAAATAATGACAGAGAAATATTGCAGATTTCTGCAAATCAATTGTAGTCATGCCTACAAGCAAACCACTTTAAAAGAATTCAGTGAAAAGCCATCAAACATTGCACATCACTGAGCAATTGTAAAGCTGTTGAAACTTATTTTTCTTATTGAGCTGAAATCGTGGCAATAAGGATTGATCAAGTGGTGTGAGTCGCTTATTTTTTTCAATCTTCAGACACCAAATTGTGCAATCGATGAATCATTCCTGTCCATGTATTGTTGGCCTAGGATAATATGAGATTCTATCATAAAATAGGTCACTTTCTTTGTGGTCAAACAATTACTCCATAGATTTGTAATTTGTTGATTAATCATATCCCACAAATTTGAGAATGAAATGATAAGGACCAGGAAAGGTGGAGTTGTTCCCTTAATAACATTTGATATGATATGAGTGCACTTAATGTATCTTTCTAATCTTGTCATGTAGATGTGTTTTGAGGATCTAGGAGTGATTTTTTTTTTTTACACAAGTTATTCATACAAAACCAATCCAATACCTGATCCATCTCATACAGTAGGAGTTTTAGTAGTCCTACAATGCATATCAAGATGTTCATAAACTAACACAACTTCATTACATTGTGTATGAAGAGCCGAATTGGATAATTTTTAAAAATCGTATCAGGACAACTACCCCCGATGACAACTGACTCTCAGAAATATAGGGTTAGGGTTAGGTGTAGAGTTAGGCGGTAGGCTAGATTTTGTCTGGGGTAGTTGTCTAGGGGTTAATGGTCTAGGGGGTAGTTGTACGAGATTCTTTTTAAAATATGCAGATATAAGATTACCAATATTGTTATATTTGGAAAAGAAATCTTGTTGGAATTATGGTGCATACAATTTTGGTCATATCACCTTGGCTCTTCATAGCCAAGACATTGGTAAAGTCATTCCAAACAGCTTGGTAAATGTTGACAACATTACATGTATGCTACAGTCACACAGACACTTACGTTGAGTTACGTCTGGTTGCGTCCAAAAATTATTTTCTTTTCTGTGGACCCCCACGGATGCCTACCCGTCATAGTCAGCAGTGGAAATATTGATAATTTCGTTCATCCAGTAAAACAATGAAATACATAAGAAATGATAGAATAGAAGATGAAATAATATTAAAACAACACAAACGTATCTACAATGTATACGTAAGTGTCTGTGTGACTGCAGCATTAGATTGTATGAGCAAAAAAAAAAAAAAAGACAGTCGTTTTGAAGCAGACTTATTGCCTCTGGCATGACACTTATTATCATCAGCTACTGTCAGCAGGCTTATTAAACTTTTACTGAACTTGGGAGTATCTGTTCCACAGACATTAAAGAGATCAGATCTCAACTTCAACATTTTGGTTCTGTGCGTATGTTTAGAATAAAACGCTGGTAGACCTGATTCTAAATGCCTTCTTTCAATATTAATTATTGTGGGGAAAAGACAATTCCTGCAGTAACACTCTACTACCCTCTTTGGGAAATGGTTCTGTAATGGGTTCTGTTGCGGTATAATTGATAAAAGGTCTGAAAATATAGACTATGAAGTCATAATAATATATTCATGAAAATGTGTTTCCCCAAAAAAGTAA
>CALNVZ010003426.1:48256840-48288988 GCA_940671915.1 Paracentrotus lividus
CAACTGAAGCTGGAACAACTTCGGCTAGAACAGAAAATTGCCACCGTTGAAGCTGCACATGGTGTTGAAGAAGCTGAGGTGGAATTTAAATTGCTACAAGAAGAAGAGGTAATAGATGAACCTGCAGGTGAGGTAAGTGCCCCTACATGCAAGTCTACACTCAACCCAAATGTTCCTGCATCGAAAGGAAGTGTAAACAATGACAATACGTTCAATCCAGTTGCTATCCGTCCTAAACGGGTAGCATCAAGTGTAACAGATATTTTCCAAGCAGTTGACTTGGCAATGAATATGCCTAAACCTGAGTTAGATTGTTTCAATGGTAACCCGTTGGACTACTGGTCCTTTATAAATAAATTTGAGGCTGCCATAGGGAATAAGAATGTAGACTGTAAAAGTAAGCTCATGTATTTAATTCAGTACTGTACAGGTAAAGCTAAGGAGAGCATAGAGAATTGTTTACTTTTAGATGTAGGTGTTGGATATGACAGGGCTAAGGATATTCTGGCCGAACAATTCGGTCAGTCCTACCTAGTGACCACTGCCCACATCGACAAGGTGCTCAACCGCCAGCAAGTTCGTCCAAACGATGGGGCGGCGCTCTGGGACATGGCAAGAGATATGAGGAGGTGTGAGATCGTGCTCTCTCAGATGGGCTACAGTGCCGACATGAATTCTTCAGACAACTTGCTGAAGATACAGCAGCTGATGCCAATACACTTACAATCAGAGTGGGCGAAACGCGCTCACTACATGATGAAGAACAACATCGCTCCCAACTTCAGCACGATGGTTGAGTTTGTTGAGCAAAGTGCTCAACTTTCCAGCAACATGTTTGGGAGAAATCATTGGGAAGGCAAGCCTGCTCCCCCAACAACTGTAGGTAAGTATCTAACAGTCCTAAACGTGTATTCTCTACACAGGCGAGCAGAGTCTACGACCAGCGAGCACACGATAACAAGACAAGCAACAAGTCCTGGAATCCCGACGGGAAATGTAGCCTTGCTTTCAGGATCTCATCACCTGGGGTCTTGCAGAACTTCCAGCAGAAAGACGCGGATGAAAGACTCAAGGTGGTGAGGCAGCTCGCATATGTGACAATTGCTTCGACGGTCTGCAATATGCACTAGATACTGTTCCGCAGAGTCAACTGCAAGATGCTAGTGGGTGCAACGTGGAAGCACCACACCCTCCTTCATATGCATCGCAAGAATAATGAAGAGAACGTCAAGTCTCAATACCGGATCACTTCAACGACTGTGCCTCTTCTATAATGTGGGGCCGGCATAGCAGAGACCGACTCGCCAACGAGACACATACCTGGGCAGGAACTGCAATAGCACATGACCACCAATCAAAGGGTATGCCTGCCGAGTTGTGCCAGTGGTAATTCAAGGCAGGCACAAGGCAATACAAACTTTGGCATTGCTTTTGATCAGCAAGCGATGTTCTCTTTGTGAAGAGGCCTGGTCCATGAGCTTTGGGATACCTGTAAGCGAAGGGACTTCATTTGACAACAGTCCAATGAAGCAAAGACACCAAGAAGAGTGGCCTGAAGTCAATCTTACTGTCAAAGCATTGATGACAAAGAGGAGTTGACATGCCAGAAGTGTGGACTGTGCCAAAGCTGTCTATTTTTCTGGCAATCTAATTCACAGACCACCATGATGTTAGAAATGGGATCATCTGAAAGGAATTGAATTCCCCAGAATTGAACAGAATGAATAAAGCTCCTTATTGGAGGAGATAACCCAGAGGCATTCTGGTTATGGATACAGCGCGATGGGACGACGTAAAGAAGCCCTTTGCCATTCGTTCCCTTCCTTGGATGGAACAGTTGATAGGGGCCCAACACGCCTGTTGGTCCAAGCAAAATGAATGAGGCTAACATACCACTTCACACTAAGTTGAGCCCATAGAATCCACCAAAAGCTCAGGATTCTGGCAATTTGATCTACCCAGGTTATGCTAAGATTCAAGAGGCAAACACATGTCTCAATGGGAGCTGCATGTTAACACAAAGGCAAATCCTGCAGGAGAGGTATTGAGTGGACGTTGTCCGCAAAGATAATGGCATGATTCTCGGTGCGTATAAAGGCGTCCTAACTCCTCTGGATAGAGAAACAGCAAGCCTTCAGCAACCAACGTCTTGCAGGATACGCTCAACATGATCCGACGACCCCGAGGTGAAGATGGACGGCTCGCGTGCAATCGTCGCCTCGTAAAATGAAGTCCGAAAGAGAATGCGAGACCACTGACCCACTAGCACGGATCTAAAGAGCGAGCAGCCAATCACACCGGAATCAATCTCTTGCTCATGGAAAAGAGCAAACCTGCCTCAAGGATTATATTTTGGAAAGATTCATATGACGAAGGGATACTGCCCTCTTTAAAAAAAAAAAAATGGACCAAACCTCACCGAAAGGACGATCTCGGCTGCTGTTGACGACGACACCTTACGCTTCTGGCAATGGATCCATAGGTAAGGGTTGTAGAAAAGTATTCCCAAGGTAGAGATGGCAGGGTTAGACAGGTAGAAGTCAGGAGTAGGTCAAAATATTTCAGGAGACCGGTCGTAAAACTATGTCCTATCTAGAAGCTAACACGAATGCTTGAACATTAATGTAATTTAAACCAAAACGTAAATTTCAAGCTGGTTAAAATAATGATAATTTTCCTTTGTAAGTAAACATACTTGATAAAATAAATGAATGTTAAATGTTTGAGTGCCAATTCAATCCATTAGGTCAGGGAGATCTGAAAATCTTTCATACTAACTTGTATAATGTAATCTTTCTATTTGATTTGAATGTTTCAGATTATAACTATGTGTTATGTTTCTACGCATAATATCTTCTAATGTAATGCTATATGTAAGTAAGGATGCGATATATATTCGCACTTGAGTTGTGGTATTTGTAATAATTCAAATTTTCTATAATTTATTGTTGTAGAATTTTATGTATTATAACGCTAGTTAATAGTTTAAATGATACTACTACCTGTTGGGTTAGCTCATTGGGGCCGGAATGTTGCGGATAATTGATAAAAGGTCTGAAATATAGACTATGAAGTATATAAATATTCATGAAATGTGTTTCCCCAAAAAAGTAAATTCATTGTTTATTGGTCAGCAGATACATTTTCTGCCCCAGCAACAAGTTTGTTTATGAAATGTTCACCCTGGTTGGTCAGCCCACACCTTGGTAGACCAGAGTTGCATGGTAACAATAACCCCATTGGATAAGGAAGATGCCAAATATGTAATAAGCCCAACATCTTAGCTTGGTCAAGCTTGGCAGCATTCAGTAAGAAGAAAGTTTGGCTGCAAGAAGATGTGATAATTATTTGGAACAAAAGTTAAAGAAATTGTGAAAACCGGGAAGTCAAACATGCGGTAAGTCCATAAATTTGATTCATATAACTTATTATTGTTATTCATGTTCTAAGTTGTAATATTATAAAAGTATTAAAGTTAGATAATATACAGCAAAGTTTCCATCAATATTACTGAAGTATAGTTGCACCAAGCGGTCAGAGCACTTGTGTGTGTTACACTATACTGTACATGAATGTGAATTATTATACTCAAGAAGGGTGACATATATGTAGTGATTTGCTATAGTTTAAGTTTAGTTTGATCATTAAGAATCATGAAGTATATATCTATTCATGGTTATGTATTACATTTGTATATATTCATTATATATGCCATTTACTGTACAGAAGTTAGTACTTTCTACTTTGTAAAGAGAAACATTTAGCGAGAGAGTACCAAGTTGTATGTCAAGCCCATAGGCAAACATTGGGGACACACAACATAGGTTTCTTTGTTTTAGGTATTAGTTCATTGCCACCCCACTAGGGATGTTGTTGTTATGGGAACAGCCTTCTTCTTAGTATAGAGGTGTGTTCACACAGTGATTTAGTTTAGTCATATCAGGATTAAAGTTACTGATCGCATAAGTTAGGATTAACTCTATTTCAGTTGAATATTATCAAATATTATTATTATATGCATTGTGTATATAGCCTTACGTTTAATTACTATTTATACTGAATACGCATTGGGAAAGATATTGCATTTATTTATAAGTTATCGCTAAACCTTTTCATTATGAACTGATGACTTTATATTAATTGTGTATTATATCTTTCTATTCTATTTCAGTGAACCACTCACTTCACTCACTACGTACACTTCACTCACTTACACGCTCACTTTTTTATGTTTATACGCTCATCTACGTTTACGTCTTTTTATATATCAACGTGATATATGAACGTTGTGATTAATAAAACGGAGCATAATGTACAACAGTGTGTTTGGACAGTTATCATTTTGGAGTGCGTTCCGATGTTGACGATTCTTAAAAGTGCCTAAGTTAACCCTTAGCTGTAGCTTAACCGTGCAAGAAGCTACAGGTTCCTTGGTTGTCCTTCAGTTGAAACCCCACTTTCTTTTAAAAAAAGCTATGAAAAGTTATTTTCTAGTAGAGTCTTTAAAGCAATTTTGGGTCTCTAAAACTGATCTTTCAAGGTTCTTTAAAATGCAAAAACAAAATACTTTTTTTCATTGAGGATTAAAATAAGGTATGAAAAGGTCCAAAAATTGACACTTTTTTGAAGAGTGTTAGTGAATGGAAGATGAGACTAGTCGATGAGGGACCTCGATATGACATCATTTTCACCCGCTTTTAGTTCCTTAAATTCTTAACCATTGAATGTATCATCAAGTTCTTTGATATGATTTTATATCCTCTTATGAAAAACACATGATTTTTGTTTGGTTATTTGAACACTTTAAACTTTTTGTGAACTTTGGGGTATCTTTGTGATAAACTCTGACTCTTGTTTGTGACCTTATCCCTTTATTGTTGACTTCTGTTCCGAATGTCTAGGTGGTATTGCACAAGCTTGGGTTGAAAAATAGCGTGCTAATTTGTGGATGGGAAACCCCCCCCCCCCCTTCCCCCCCCAAAACCCCAAACGGTGCTACACTAGCTCCAGCTTGAGCTTTTGCATTAACGAACTGTCCTGACCTTGAGCCCGATATTTATTGCACAACTGGTAACAACGGCTAGTGTGCTTGATGGGATCGGACTTATCTCAAAGTATTTCATGCTAAAACCGCAAACTAGCTCGAGTTTTTTTTCTTCAAAAAGCCCAAGATGACTCAGGGTGAGATTTCTCCCAATTTTACACGCAATTTATTTTAGTGAAAAAGTCTGATCTCCTCTGATCTCCTTGGGCTTATTCAGTGGATCACAAATAGCAGGCTATTTAAATTTCCTGAGCTAGTGCAGCACCGCCTCCTTATGCTTATTTGTGACCTTATCCAACTATTGTTGACTTCTGTTCTTAATGTCTGTGTATTGGAGTTCATCTAGAGGTCTCGTTCATAGTCTCATTTTACAAGATTTCTAGGGATTCAAAGAAACTTGTCCTCGGGATATAAAAAGGGTCATTTGATTACCAACAAGATTATTTTAGATTATTAGAATGTTTTTTTTTTTCATAAGGATTAGGAGAAATATTTGAGATTATGGATGTATATAAGGCCTATTATATCCTATGTTGATATGTATTTTTCTTCGCAAACTAATTTTGTTGAATTGTGAGGTCTTATGCAGTACTAATTTTTTTAAATATAAAAATGACAGAAAATTGGGTAGAAAAACTCATTTTAATGATATAAATATTCTAATCGGATTTTCCTTTTCTTATTTCTCCATTTTGTTTTGCTGCCTTCATCATGAAATCACTCCTTTGCATCCACACCATCACAACAGGTAAGAGATCATAATATTATGCAGTATCGGATTCTGCCTTACGTCACATAATTGAAAGTATTAGCCCATGCCCAAACATGATAGAGCCGCTATTGTCCCCAGACAATTGGGCGTGAATATTTCAAATTGAAAATCCTGGATCTGCGCCTGTACCACAGTTCATCTTTTAATTCTTAAAAGTTTGGAATGGAACATAATTCCTCAGTTGAGAATCAGAATGCACCAACTCCAGATGCTGAGGTTAAGGCTCTTCTGGCGCCCAGGTCATTATAGGACGTATCAGGACAACTACCCCCTGGAAAACTACCCCCTGACAACTACCCCTGGACAGCTATCCCACAAAAACTGTACCACCTAACTCTAACCCTATCTCTGGGGGTAGATGTCTTGTGGGGTAATTGCCTGGTGGTAGTTGTCCTGATACGCATCATAGGCCTATATGATATTATTTATACTCTCATCAACACCATCATTCAAGCTATAAAGTGAAAATAAAAATTGTGGTCATTTGGGGGTAATGCACTTTTTTTGTGATGGTATAATTGATCTGGGCCATGTAAAATAAAGCCTTCATTGATCTGAATTAATCGCAAATTCTATTCCTTTCTTTAATGTACCGAGAAGTGAGAGATATATATTTGTTTTGTAATGTTCTTTATTATTCATTCAAAATAAAAATGTTATTTTATTAAAATATTAATAAAAAATCAAGTTATGATCAAACAAAAAGCTTTATGTCACCAGGCCCAGGTGCGTATCATGATGTTAATGGCATGCAGCAATGTCCAAGAAAAATAAAAAGAGATGGCCGAAACTATGGTGAAACTTACAGCAGATCAGAGAAAACAAATCTAAAACCTGAACATCACTCAGCTGCTGTTGACTGAAGCCTTACCAGATCCAAAGAAACAAAAGCCTCCATTATGGCTGCTATTGTCTTCCCTTTGAAAGAGAACCTTCTAAAGGGCTCTTGCCAGCTAGCTCAGGCTTGCTGCTTTCATAACAGAAAGTGATGACTCATTCTATAGACATTTATTGGCACATGCCTGTTGTTGTTGTTATTGTGGAGCTCAGATCTCGTTTTCACCCCTTTTCAGAGCTCAAATTTAACCCTTTTCTTCCTTATTAGATATAAAAAATAAAAAGTAGTAAATAATGAAAGTCCTTCAGATTCAACATCTCTCTGTCATTAAGGCCAACAAACAACCATCTTCTGAAGTGTAAGATGCTACTGTCTTGAGTACTTTTTATCTTTTCCTGAGCGGTTGTAGTTGTTGTTATTTTGGAGCTCTGGTCTGTGGAGTTTTCACCCCTTTTCAGAGCTCGTATTTAAACCTTTTCTTCCTTATTAGATATAAAAAATAAAAAGTAGTAAATAATAAAAGAAGTCTTTCAGATTCAAGATCTCTCTGTCATTAGGGCCAACAAACAATCATCTTCTGAAGCGTAAGATGCTACTGTCTTGAGTACTTTTTATCTTTTCATGAGCGGTTGTAGTTGTTGTTATTTTGGAGCTCTGGTCTTTGTAGTTTTCACCCCTTTTCAGAGCTTGAATTTAACTAATTTCTTTATAAGTAGAAATAAAAGTAGTACTTCATATTCAAGATCTTTCTGTCATTAGGGCCAACTTGTCGAATAGTAATCTTCTTAGCAGAAAAAGCTACTATCTTGAATACTTCTTTCTTTTCAAGGGCTGCTTTTGTTATAGTGGAACCTAGATCTATGCGTTTTTATCCCTTTTTCAGAGCTCAAATTTAACCTCTTCTCTCTGATTATAGATTTTAAATGGTTCAGGGTACTTCAAAAATTCAAGATCTTTATGCTATTAATGCCATCTTGTTTACTAGTAAACAATTAGGCCTACCTAGAAGTCATAAGATGCCACTATCCTGAACAGCACTGGCATATCCAGGATTTGAAAATAAATTGGGGTGGGGCGGGGTGTGGCCAGCTGAAAATTTTCCAATTCTGACATGCACAGTCAGTGGTTTTTACAAAATAAAGGGAGCACACACTTATGGCCTCCTGGGTCCGCAAGTGTTAAAAGCTTCTTTCTTTTTTCTTTGGTTTGCTTCTGTGCTAAATTCATAAGCCATTCTTCGTTGTCTATCCAGGGCCAGAGTTAAAAGGACTTTAACTATGTTTTCAAAAATTTTGAGCTAAATGCCCATTTACTCTCAATGAATAGGTGTCATTGTGAGTGATCTCACAGTTTTGGTCAACATTTCTTGCTGTCTTTATCTTTTTCAATCCAGGGTTTATAATCTTGGCAAAGTGTGCTTCTTTCATAATTGGAATGCTTAGTAATATGGAAACAAATCCTGGCATTCTTGGCAAAAAGGAGACCAGCTAAGTGAATATTTTGGCAGTTCTCTGCGAAAACTGACTTTATTCCAAGTAATGTCAGTCTGAGTCACCAATAGGTTACTCACAGAACTTGTTTTACATGTATGTTATTAATCCTTGGCGTACCAGACTAAATCCTGTTTTAAGAGATTTATGTGAAGTTGAATTTTTCTTCATGGACCTGTTGTTAGAAAAATGGTTAATTGTAGATGATAAATTGTGTAAGTTACACTGTAAGACATATAATATTTGGATACAACAATGCAGATCAAATAGAAAATAAGGATTGCCGGACTTGATGATAACAGAGGGTGTATTGCACCCAACCCCCCCCCCCACCTACTTCTTCAACTCCCTCCATCTTTCATTTGCCAAAGAGTGCATCTCTGGGATCTCCATCTCTCTTGCCGAATAGAATCCCAGGGAAATTAGGATGTTTACGATTTGGGAAACCCATCAGAAAATTTATCCAAAAACCCATCTGTAAAAAACTCCTGTTGTTGTTGTTGTTGTTGTTGTTTTGTGGTGTGTTGTAGTTGTTTATAAACACAGACTCTGGTTTGAAATTAGAATTCCTGAAAGCCTTGAACTTCGCCTAGCCAGTCTCTGGTCATATCCAGAATAATCCGGAGCAGCTACAGTGCATGGCCCTGTGGATTTAGGATGTAGAGTTTCAGACTATGTTGTACCATTTATCATAGGTTTCAGCCTGCAATTCTAATGATGCTTATAGATGTATCAAACTGTATGTTGCATCCGCACTGCAGCAATGCACGAAGGTTGAAGCAAAACTATCTGTCGCCCCCGCACTGCAGCGCGGGGCAGAGGTGGAAACAAAACTTAATTTATTCATTCCACTTCCCAGGTAGTTGATCATGTACATCCATCATTCTATTGTCTATATGGCACAGGTAGACAGGTGTGGTGTTTGTTAATTGTCAAAATGGCATAAGTCTATGTTGCATTAACGCCCTTATAGCAATGTAATGTATGTATGGAAATATTGGCCTACATAATGTTTTATCATTTGCTTAGAGCTGAAAAGCAATTAACTCTTGACCGTGAACACATATGCCCTTCTGTTTCTCAGAAGTGATATGAAAATAAACCACCTGAGAGATTTCCATTGTATATAACGCATGCATTTCTTGAATTGTAGGCATACATGTACCAATTTTGTACCCATTTCCCCCCTCTTTAGCGGTGAAGGGTTGTGGGGGAATTTACCAGTTGAAACTCTTAGAAAATAAAAGTAATCCTAGGTGAGTCAGAGTTCTGAGCTACAAGATCCCTAAAAGTATAGTCCTTATTATCTCCTTTGTTCATGGAATCCCATTATATATCCCCATACCCAGACCAGTGCAGCTGGGTAAATATATATATATTTAGGGTTTGAATATGACACCATATGCTGTACAATATGAGCTATCGTATTACTTGGAATAAAGTTAGTCATTATGCAAGTAGTAGATTGGCTACCATAAACTGTCAAAAACTTTATGATACCAAGGAGCTCTGGACACAGCGTCTGAAGACATTTTCAACAGAGGGAACCTAGAGGTTAGTAATTAGGCCCCAATGGGGATAAGTTGATTTTTTCAGTCAATGGGTTAAAGCTTCTTGAATAAAGTAGTCATTATTTGAAAATCCATTGAAGTAGGGCCTATTTGCCTCATCTTTGTTTGTATTTATATCTCTTTCCATCCCCTTTCCTCCCTCCCCTCCCTCTCCTCCCCTCCCCTCCCTTCCCCACCCCCTCCCCTGTCCCTCCCCCTCCATGCTCCCACCCTACTCAATCCACACCCTGTCCAGGGGAGCACACAATCCAGTAGTATTGTTGAGGTCTGCTATAGGAAGCAATGGATTAAATTGGGATTCCTGTGATGACTTTAGAAACCATTATACCCAGGGCATTGGCAATTACCTGAGTAGTAGAAAATCAGACTTGCTCCATGCAATCTCCTCTGGCCACAGGCCAATCAGCTAGTTTGTAAATCTAGACCCCTTTCATACTTTTCATAGGCAAATATTTTCCCCATTTTTGTTATTTTATAATATCAAGGGTGATAATGTATAATACTACTAGTATATCATCTGTTGAGAGCCAGAAGGGCATTATTGCATCTTAAAGATGTTCTGTTGAGAACCAGAAGAGCACTATTGCTGCACAAAGTCAATGGTAATAGCGCCCTTCTGGTTCTAAAATCTCAACGGAAAATCTTTGATCTGTATTAGCGCCTTTCTGGTTCTCAGCCGACGATATGGTATGCTCCTAAAAACTGTTGGATAATCTAAATACCAGCATTTTCATCACTGTTGTGAGCGCAAAGAAAGATTTTAAAAGAATAAGACATTTGGTTTCATTCACCTATTATGCCTAGGCCCTATTTATTCTTGAAAAAATATTGATTATTTAGCCTACTGCTTGGAAATATTCCCTTTCAAGATTATTTAACATTTCTCTTTTCAATAAGTAAGCTTGGCCAGATACTGTATCCTGCAATTATTATAAATAGGTTCACCTTTCGAGAAAAGAAAAATAATACATAGGCCTGCCCTATGCCTAATTAAATATTCTTGTAATTGAATTGGTTCAATATGTGCAGATAATTGCAAATTATAATTCATTAAAGAATAGGCCTACTAATTGCCAAAAGTCACTTTTTTTTAAAAAATATTAAAGCTTTTTAATTATTAATAGTTTATTGAAGGTTATGCCTTTGAATAGTCCTTTTATAATTGCATCTGATAATTATTGAAGTATGACGCACATTTGCTTTTGCCAAGCAATTTGATTCATCACCTTCAAACTCCAGCCAGATCAGATTAAGCCTGCATCACATAAAATAATGTTCCAAATAATGGGTCAGCCAAAAAATATATATTCCTGAATGCTGTTAAATCTTATCAGGCATTCAATATTTCTTGAGCTATGACATGAATTGACTACTGGTGTTTTCACACATCGTTTGTTGAGAGCCAAAAAGGCATATAACATGCATATACGCCATCCTTGCTCTTAGGAGGTGATTTAGGACTCAAAAGACTTATTAATCAAGTTATTCATTTCTTATTTTCCTTTGCTTATACAAAGTGATGAAGCAAAAGTCATGGTCGAATTGTTGGCATGTAAACTTGTGAATTATAAACCACATTTTGACATCATCAAAAATGTAAACAATTTATGTCATATTCATTTCTGATTTTAATTTAACTTTGTGAATGAAATGTCATGGTCTTGTTTCTTGGCACTGAAAACTATGAATTCTAAATCACTAAGAATCAATTTTAGCTGTTAAAATTTTGTTTGGGTATAAATTACTGTAGAATCCAAAAATATTTTGAGGGTTTTCTTCCACGAGTCAGTCCTCGCAAAAAAAAATTACATTTACATATAAGGCTATTTATAGTAATGAAACAGCACTTAAATCAAGAAAATAAGCCCTTGGGAATCTCCATACCAAGTCCTAAATCGCAAGTGTATCAGTCTGTCTTTGCGAAAATTTGGGGTAGGTGAATTATCGCCAATATTGGAATTAGTTGATTTTGTGAAGGAATAGGTCTTTGGAATCAAGACTATTCTACTGGACATCCCGAGCCTATTACAAGCTCCATAGTTCCCTGGCCTTCCCCTCACCATGCCATAGTCCAGCTATGACTCATCGCTCATATCAACACATTACATAGGGCTAGTCTAGAGTACCTAGATTAGTCTACAAACAAAGACCCTCTTGTCACTATATCCGTGACCTCATTACTGACATCATAAGATCACCTGATAGGATGTAATTAAAAGCTATAGGTCAAAGAGAGGTGAAATCTTGTGGGACTTATGGAATTTAGGTTAGAAAATAAAATATATTGACCAGAGGATTGCCTTAGTGGTGGTGGGGGGGGGGTGGGCTTGTTAGGCCTTATTTTTTTATGGGCTGTGCCTTTTTGTAAGATATTAAACCAGAATAAAAACCCCTAACACATTAAAAACCCTTGGCTGAATACATATTTTGATGTAAGCAGCTAAATTGGCATTGTTAGGCTTATTTTTAGCTCTTCAAAGTTAAATAAGTTTTCATTTATAATTATAGTAATTACTGCTCAGCTCAGTGCAGGTATTTAAAAATAAAAATTCTGAAGCTTTGTTAATTTGTTTAAAGATAATAAATAACTGATTAGAAAACTTTAAAGCAATACACAAGTATTTTGTAAGGTGAAAAGATGTAACACTTTACTAATAAATTTATCATTGGTGAAATTAATTGATTGAAAAGTTTGTACAATAACATAATAACTAATCGACAGAATGTAAACAAAAATGGCTGATGATGAAGACTAATAATTTTAGCCACAAATAGGACATGGTCAAAGAAAGGTGAGCTGAAGATGGACAGATGGGAGAGAGATTATGAAAAGGACTTGACCAAATGGTATTATTTATTGAAGGACAGCTAGACAGACAGGTGTAAATAGGTCTTTACAATTAAAAGAGAGATGGGTCTATTGATCTTTTATCTGTGGCCTGTTTTTTTTTAATTTTTTTTAGCCTTTAGAAATCACAGCCCAGCAAAGCAGCTGCCTCTATTCTCTCTTTGAAAATGGAAATAAATCTAGGAGAGTTGAAACTGCGAATGGTTGAAAGTTTTGTTGTTTTCCTCGATGAGTCAGCCAAAATTGACCAGTTTTCTCACATTATTGACCAATATTGACCTTTTATTAATATAAATGTATATCGTATGAAAATCGCCATCAAATCAAAGCTACTACTGTTGTGTATATTTACAATTTCGAGTAATATTTTGCCCCTCCCCCCCCCCCCTTTGAGCTTTATTTTTGTAGGCTATTTTAATTGGACGCAATGGACTCTAAGTATATTATTACAATTATGACTCATTTTGTTGATGTCAGCAATACCAATTTTTGTATGCTGTGGTTCTATGTAGTAGGCCTCTATGGTACAAAGTATTGGTAACCGAAGACCAAACATTGTAGTTTGATATGAAAGGACACCCCTGGGATAGGGAGGGGTTTCAATGCTGAAATGAGATCCATAAATCAGGAAATAAAACCATGAACTTGTCTAGGGATGATGATGATAATGATGATGATTACTGGCTAGAGAAAGAAATTAATGCGTGTCTACGCCCTTGATGATGATGATGGTGGTGGTGATGGTGGTGATGGTGGTGGTGGTGGTGATGATGATGATGATGATGATGATGATGATGATGATAATGATGATGGTGATGATGATGATCAGTGATGGTGATGATGGTGATAAGGATGATAATGATGATGATGATTAATGGAGAAGAACAAAAGGAGAGGAAGAAAATCAGTTGGAGGATGAAAAACATGGAAGAGATGAATTTCTGAAAAAACCCCAAGAAAATAAGATACCTACTGCATTTATAAGAGAAGAGAAATAGTTTGAACTCACGATCAGAAACAAGAAATCAACTTGTCCTAATATCTTCAAAGAGTCTGGGAAGTCCAAACTACTCTCACCCCATGTGATATGGCACTCAAGACATTGCATGACCTGGTTTGCACTCTTGGTTTGGACTCCCTTTGCCCAAAGTGCACAGGAGGCCCAATCAACCTTTGACCTTACATAAGGTCATGGCTAGGTGACTGCAGAGTCCAGTCATGTGTTTACAGATATTAGTTTTGTACAGGAACAGCGAGATGTAATAATTATACAGAAATTGAATGAAAACATACAGTTGTACTAGTCTGTAAATCTGTTGAAAAGGAGAGAAAAACGGGAGGGGGGGGGTACTCTTTGGTGAAGACAAGGACTTTCTGTATCTCAGCACATTTGTCATTTCCCGCCTTTTCTCTGAAAAAAGGGATTGTAAGTAAAATAGAGGAAGAGTAAAAGAGATGGAGAGAAGCTTCATATATTTCGATATTTTTGGAATGTAAACAAATATGTTCACAAAGGTTTGATTCCACATCAGAGATTTTAGGGGAAAAAAAATAAGCAAGCAAACAAACAAACAAAAAAACCATTAGGGCATATCTTAGAAAAAAAAATTAATTATTGCAAAACAAACATATCTTGATAGTTAAAGTATTTCAAAAACGTCTAAGCTTATGGCTTTTAGATTTCAGGCACTTTTCTAATTTGTTTGTCTGATATTGAGCATAAATAAACTTAGTGCCCATACCATTTGCTGAGAGCCAGAAGGGCATTAACTCATACTGGTAATGACCTTTTGCTAATCTTTGCTAGACCTCTGCATGTTAGACAAATATGAAAAAGTTTGTATATACATGTTAGGGCCTAGGCCTATATGATTTAAAGTCCATCTGGCCCTCTGCAGATAATCTTTCATAGCATAAACATTTAATATGACTCATATACATTTGTACCAATTTACAGGTTGCATGAGATAGCACAGGTTCAATGTTTTACGAAATGCACATAAACATAGACTTTGCCCTTGATGTCTATATTGATATCAGATGTTTATTGATTTGCCATCATTGTCTGTAGATTACACCACAGTTTGCAAAATCCAGCATTATTGCAAACTGATTTCACAGAGATATTGATTATGGTCAAGTTTTAGACCTTGTGAGAGATGCATGTTCAAATTTTAAAGCTCATTCACAAAAAATTGATGATAGCATCTACATTTAAGCACACATTCAAATTCGTATGCAATTTACGAGCGTAATGATGTGTGCCTGTGTAGGACCTCATTTTGCATCACTTTTTCATTCATTTGCTGCTTTTGAAAATTATGATGCAAAAGGTATAGGCCCATTGATTCATAGGTCTATGTTTACATTTCAACATGAAACACAAACACAAACTTTATTAAAACATTCATATCTTTCTACACAGGTGGTCTTGCAACCAGTCCTATGTGATTTATTGTTCATGCAAACTCAGATAATATTTATGGTAATCCTTCTATTGCATAATATTCTTCTAGAAAAGTTCCATGTTGATGTTGTGATATGAGATCATTAGGGGACAACGGGGCCCATGATGACGAAATCCAGAAATAGCTCCCAGACGAACTAGACATATACCAATGATCAACACATGCGTGTTATTATTGATAAGGAGGTAAACACCACCAACCCATAACTTCCACAAGGCACGGTTGATCTCACCTTGTACGTTGTACCCTGGTATAAACTGGATGACATCATAGTTCTATTTATAGGTATGATGTCATACAATAGGTAATAATCCAGGGATAGTGAGTGGGTAAAGTTACATAGCAGATCGTGATCGCTCAGGTGCGCATAGGAAATGCAATACAAATGATCTTGATGAAATGTTAGCTTGAATAGTTCAGTTGTTTCTATTACAGTTAACCTGTTGACTTAAATTTTTACATTGCCATAGGTTTAATACAGGACGCACTTGTCTCCAGTATAGCCAATAGGATGAACCTGGCCAAAGTGACCACAAGCACATGACCTGTCTATAAAGACCACATTATTTGTTTCTTCTGAGCTAATATTTCCAATTGAAAAATGTTTTTAGACAACCCATGGTACATCCAGGATTTGAAAATAGGGGGCAGGGGCAGTCAAAACTTTACTGAGTTTGTTGGAGGGTGGGGGGGGGGCATTTCTGCGCCTCTACCTATATCTGCCACTGGCAACAACCTGCTGCAGGTATCGTCTCCCTTTGACTGGTTATTATTATTAACTACATGGATCTCCCTGTGTTAAACCTACAGGCATGAGATAAGTCGGCTTTGAATCCCTCAGATCATTTGTTCAGAGCCAAAAAGCCCTTGAATCATATAATTTGATATGCACATATTAAACACCTTCTATTGCCATATGACATGAACTTGCCACCCCCAAGAAATTCATTTTTCTTTTCAAATATTGCAATCAAGTTTCACATTACCAGGGGGTACTCTGATCAATCAATCAATCAGATGGTTTTGAACATGAAATCTCCAGCTGTCATTATGATATGCTACGCTCTTCTAAATTATCAAATGTTTGACGGCACCTATGTTTTCACCTATTTTTGCCCAAAAAATGAAAATATACAGCTACTGATATTTGAATCAAATAAAAAATATATTTAAGAAGTATCAAAGCAGAACAAAGTTTGTTCTTTAATAATATAAAGTGAAATTGATGGAAACTCATTAATTTTCACCAAATGGCAGTAATTTCCTTTTATTGTTCACTGACAAGTTTATGGCTCATTAGGCCTCAACTTCAAAATGTTTATGATATCATTTGTATTCCTTTGTGTTTTGGGTAATTAGATTATGACTTCACTCTCAAAATATGCAGAAAATATGTTTACCTGCTGGGAAATTTATTTAAAAGTTCAAACTGTTGCGTTGAGTTTAATTTGTTTCTGGTATTTGCGCTTCATGCATTATGGTCATGACGTGGGTTGGGGGTGCGTGAAAGTTGGGCATTCCTCCTCCATATTAACTCTTTCCAGGCTTGATTTGTGGAATATTTGTTTTAATTTTCCGATACAAATGCAGGGATGAATCATCATGTTGATTTATCTGAAAGATCTATAGCTTTTATAAATTAGAATAAATAGAATTGAGTTGAAAAGTGCCAAATTGTTTATGATAAAGGTTGTTTATTTACACCTTTGCATAATACTTGAAATGCGAGATCATGTTCAGACAAGAATCACATAAAAATAAAAATAAATAACTTGATTAATCAAATAAAAATGTGCAATTATCTTTCATTTATTAAGGTTCATTATCTGATTAAACTATGAATTCGTTATTTAAAAAAAATGCTGAAACATTTACATGTACATTTTTTGTATTGCTTTTTTTTATTATGATCATAATTTCCCAAAAATGATGAGCATTGTTGATAAAATAATATTTCTTGCATTTAGCTTTCTTACAGATTCTTAAAAAAATTAATTCAGATGTGTAGGCCTATTCATATTAAAGACCCAAATGTAAATGGTAGATATGTAGCTTACAAACGCAGATACATTGAACTCTGCAATCTGGATAGTCCATTCAACTTCTGTTGAAAACTATTTTTATTGTCATTCTTTCAAAACCAGTGGAGTTCAGATGTACTTTTTTCTGCCATGATCATCCAGTGTGGTTTTTGCCAGGGATGGCTTTATTTTGTGCCTGGTATTTTCCAAAAATGAACAATAACATGGTCTTCCCCAAGGCTACTTACTACAAGATTTTGACCAGATTATTTCATTGTTTTTAAACTGGTGACTCAGGGTGCTTTGATTTCTTAATTCTGGATTATTCCTTAAAGTAATCCTCTTTTTTGGGGTCTCAATCAAGTTGTTTCTCACACTTTCACCTTTTACAGCCTTTTGTCCTTTTCCCCTCCAGCTTCTGATATTTTTGGTGTTGCTCATTTTTGTACCTTTTTGCAAATAAAGTGGTCGTTTCAGAAGTTTTAGAGGAGGAAAAATGATTTGTTAGCCATTATAAAACTTGTTTTCCCCCAATGCAAGATCTTGTAGCTTCTTATGCATCTAGATCTTGAAAGCTGTCCAGGGTGGAGTAAATAGTGGTGCTGTGTATGTGTGCTTGTGAGCTCTTTTCCGATTTGCATATTTGTGTCATCAATTTTTTGCTATTACTAAATTTTGTTCATAATTATTACCAGTGCTCATGGTCAGTTGTATATATTGTTTCTATATTTCCAGTGGTCGTTTCAGAAGTTTTAGAGGAGGAAAAATGATTTGTTAGCCATTATAAAACTTGTTTTCCCCCAATGCAAGATTTTGTAGCTTCTTATGCATCTAGATCTTGAAAGCTGTCCAGGGTGGAGTAAATAGTGGTGCTGTGTATGTGTGCTTGTGAGCTCTTTTCCGATTTGCATATTTGTGTCATCAATTATTTGCTATTACTAAATTTTGTTCATAATTATTACCAGTGCTCATGGTCAGTTGTATATATTGTTTCTATATTTCCAGACCCAAATATTGTTACTTTAAAAAGATTATGAATTGCTTGGAGTTGTGTAGAATGAAGGTCACTTTGTTAATTGGTGTAAGAATTGTAGATATTCTTAATTTTAGCTAAGGGAAGGGAAGGGGGGGGGGATATTGTTTTCAACGTGGAATATTTTGCTTTCCGAATGCATTTTTGAGAGATGAATCATTTGCTATTTATTTCCTTAATCAGGGACTATTAAAAAAAATTAAAATTATAATCAATTACCTTCCTGTATTAGATCGTTATTCCACCATGACATGATTAATCTGATTTTCCACTTTATACTAAAGCTTTTATTTATAGAAACTAACACCCTGGATATGTTATTTTTAGTTTTTGTTGCTATTGTTCATGTATTTTTTAGAGTCAACAGAGTTAATCGTTTAAATCTATTTTCATTGAAATACTAATGTGTGAGTGACTTCATAATACGATTATCAAAACACTTAATCCATTTCATTGTATAATTTGTTGATTTATTTTGAGAAGTTTTGTCTTTCAGGGACATTTTATAAATAGAAACTGGACCCTGGACTAGATATATTTTTATCTTATTATCATTTATTTCAAGAGGAGGGGATGAGGGTGAGTGCTGCTCTAGACAGATTATCTATCAAATCTATTTTCATGAAATGACTAACATATCAGTGATTTCCAAATCCCAGGATTAAGGAAATACCTAAATCCTTTTCCATTGTAATATCTCGTCCATCGTGGCCTCTTATAGATGCGTAGTTCCACGTTTTTGCTCAAACTCCACCTACTAAATCCGTTCAAGTCTGCCGGGCAAAGTCGCTCTGATTATATCTTAATTCCGATCGAAAGCACAATGAATTTGATGCGGAATCCTCCAGATTTGAGGAATTATAGAGCTGCCAAATAGCTCATCCAATAGAGCATTGATATCAAGATTTATCATATTATTGGTTGGTGCTTATCAGTATAGATTGTAATCTATTTTTGGAGCTCTTGGATTGAAGAAAGTATGTTTAGAAAATTTATTGAATGTATTGAACATGGTTTTGCTTCTGTACCAATTATTTCAAGCATTATTTCGTCTGAGGTTTAAGGTTGCAATAGGGTTTTAGGTATAGTTTTATGTCCAGGTTTGAAGTTAGTCATTTGATCAGTATGCAGATAGCTGCAGAGTAATATTTGTCGGAGTGAATATCGTGGAATATTTTCAATGTATGAAATGTTACAAGAATTGCCTTGCCCACCAATTCACTTTGTCACTTTCAGCAACTTTACATGCAATTAGTCATTGCTACAGTTGAGAATGTACATTTGCACTGCCAAGATTCGAGCACAATTTTGTCAGAAGTGTTTGAACCTTGTTGTTGTTGCCCCCCTCCCCCATTTTGTCAAAAATCACCCCTGATACACCACTAGTGTTTGCTGATACCTTTGAAACAGATGGTAGATAATACATTGTTTTGAGTAGTATGCGGATTGGCCTGTGTGCTATGTCAGAAAGAGCGGGGAATTCCTTCTCTCGCTCCTCCTACCCTGGGCATCATGCAGGGGTCGGTTGGTGCATACTGGTGCCATGAGTCACAGGGAGATGCTTAGGGTATGTTCCAGACCTATCTCTGAGCTCTCTGGACTGGTCTAAACTTTACATAGTAGTCTGAAAGATAGACTCTGATTAGTCTGAATGTATAGACTCTGATTAGTCCCTTAGGTAACAGGCAAGGAGTCTACATGTACCCTGGACGTAGAGTTTTAATACTACTCTCTGGTGTGTTCCAGTTTAGACCTACACTAGTTTCCCCTGTTGAGACCCAGTTTCCAGTTAGCCTACCAGCAGATTGTTATTTGTCCTTGGGGTGCAAGGCAAATGGTCTACATGTAGGGGCCAACCCCGGATTTAAAGTTTTGAGAAAACTCTTTGGTATATCTCTGTGGACCAGTTCAGACCTACTTTCCAGTCTAGACCAAGTATCCAGTCTAGACCCAATTTCCAGTCTAGACCTGAATGTTCAAGCTGAAAATGCTACCCTGGTTAGATGGTCTGTGCATAATAGTACCATTAGTCATTGGTAGTGCTCCAGGTATGGTCCAGACCTCCTTTAATCCCTCACTAGATCAGATTTGCTAGACCCGCTGCGGTACAGAGAAGCCAAAGATTGGTGCTTTACCCCTGAGTTATCACTCCTGTAAGCAGGCGATATTGTGCTTGATGTGAGCTTGAATCTGTTGTCAACTGATTTTCTCTCATCCACATTGGTTCAATATAGGAATCACCCTGTTCTGTTGTCAGTGTGTTGATAGGCTGATATTTTTCACATTGTATTTCATTATATTTTATCTACATAAACATACTTCAGGACATATTCATCAAGCAAAATTTATTGTGATAGTAAGATCATAAATGCAATATATTCATCGGTATTCTAATACCCATTTATATATGTATGTACTTCTGGATATGGGCCATTTGATCATCCTTTCCAAATATGGTCCCATCTGCCAGCCAACCTGGGGACCCCCATATGAGTGTCCGTCCCTCCCTCTGTCCCTCCCCTCCTCCTTCCAAATCAACCTCTTGTCTCGACAATCTATCTTTAACAAGCATCACATTTTCCGAGCCCTAGTCACCCTCATCCAGTCCAAATATTGTCATATTTTGCATAGTTAGGCGTTGTAGCTGGCGACCATCAGAAGATGCGATCCACTGTAGTGTGTCATCTCAAAGATTAATGATGTCGGTGTCTCTGACGTCTGTCTCATTCTAATGATGAGGGCTGGCATCATTACTGGTGGTAGGGGTGCTGTCGTACCCCCTTCCTTTCCCTCTGCCCCCCTCCCCTTCTCTTCTCATAAGAGGTTGGGTGCAAAATATTGAGTTTGGTTAAACAGATAAACCATTAAACAGATTGATTAAAATTTGGACAAGAAGAAACCAATATCAGGGCTTAAATTAATCAAAGGCCAATGAGGCCATTGCCTTAGATGCCCCCTTACTGGCCTTAGTGACCCTTCCACAATTCCCTGTTTGGCCTTGGAGATTTTGGTGCCCTTTCCAGACATTTGCATTTGTACTGTACTGAAGAAAAAGTGCCCAGTGAGAAAACTGCCTTGCCCTAAAACTGAAGAAATTGAAGGCTTGCAATCATAAAGAAAAAAGAAATTCATGAATATTTAAAAGATGAGATAACTATAGAATACATAATTACGAATCTCAATATGAGGAATTAGTCATATTTGAGACGTAGAATAGTAGACAATAACTGACAGGCTGTAGGATTTTGTAAATATCATCTTCTTCAGGTTCATATTCACAAAACATTTTAAATGTTTTTTATTTTTATATTTGAAGCATTAATTTCCTTCTCTAAACCAATGTGTAGTCAAGGAAACTTTCCCAGACAAAATTATTTTATCTTTTAAAAATGTGTTTTAGGGGAGGGCCTAGAGGATATTGCATATTGTATTATCTTGATGTCGTCTTCATGTTCACAAAAGGAAAATGTATCCTCCAAACATTCATTTCCTTTGCCCAACGAATGAGTAGTCGGGGAAACTATCGCAGACAGAGAGAATTAGACTGGAAATGAGACATTGACTCCAATCATGGACACACTTGTAGTATTGATCTTCATCTTCGTCCTACTCCATGATGAATGATGTATCTTTGAATGACAGGAATATAAATGATTGACATACGTTTAAAGGTTGATATGCCAACATGAAAGCTTCAAAAAACGTGTCATATTTCTTGATTTCGATTCATAGATACCTCTGCTTTGAAATGTTTTTTCTGTCTTTTTTTCCCCTGATAAATGGTGTGTTTAATTAATTGAAATCTCTGGCCCAGGATATTAAAGGGACTCGTAATTGATAAAACATGGGGAAATCACCTTATCTCGGATGAAATAATAACATTCCAATCAGAGCCTGAGGCGTGTTGCGTAATCTCCAGCGACAACCCGTCTGGAGGTAATCCGGTAATCCTTCATGGCTATAGACTAACTGACCAGAATTCAGAAGTAAATCTAACCTATGTTTTGTTTTTTAAATGGAGCATTATACAAGTCCTCTCTTTGAATTTATACGAAGAGACCCGTTGAGAGTCTATTGTTGATGAATCGAGAAACCGAAGCTACTGACCCGACTGACTGGCTGAATTCGGCCAACTTAGTCATGTTTGTGCTGTCCGAATGTTAATCCCCATTAGTCCGACCCATGCGTAAGCCTGACTGACATTGTGTACAAGTCAATGGAGCTCAGGAAAAACGCGCATTCCCCACGATCTCCGAGTTTCAGGGGACTTTAACTATTAGTATAAAATTCGTTTTGAAAGACGATCAGCTTCGATTTTAAGACCATCATGACCTTGAGTATGCCAAATGCAGTAAGCTGCTTAAAATTTTTGACCATGAATGGTGCAGCGCTGCTTTTGATTGTGTTCTGGGTTTTGTAATTGCAATTTGTATCATGATTCAAGTTCCTGTGTAAATTTTGTTTTTGACCATGAAAACACCCTAATAGGAGCATCCCATTGTTACTTAATTTTATGATACATAACCAGGACCTATTGGTTCTCTTTTTAACCCATTGTCTTTGGGGGCCTTTAAGATAGTTACCCATGTTTGAGATTACCTTTAAACTAGTTCATTACCAATCTACCTTAAATACTGGTGATACAAGGAAACACATGGTAGAGGCAGAACATTGATGAAGTTTGAGGCAAGAATGTCACTCACCCAAATAGAAGGAAACGGGATAAGGAAGGCCATGTCATCGAAGAATGAGTAAAATTCTCGGCGACTTTGTCATCAATAATCTTGATTAGGTTTCCGCCGTGAAGTATGTTTCATGTACATTGATTTCCTTTCAATTTGGGATATATTTGAGGGGGATATGATGATATTGGGCTAAAAAAGATGACTTATATTGCATATACAAGTATAAAATATTGCCCATTTTTATATGACATTTGGTGGAATTCTATGTAAATGTATGCAATATATTTTCAAAAGATTATGGAGATTGTTTTTGCCCTTGTTTATATGATTTGGTGTCATGTAATTCATTGTTAGTGTGTGTAGTGTCATTGCAGTTACCCCACATATCATTAATATTTTCTCTGTTTTCTTTCTTTTCTTTCCTTATTGCCTTCATTTTCATCTGGATGATGACTGTTCTTTCATTGGATTGTTACTTCATTCAGGTAAGTGTCATAAAAAGTTGTTAGAATAAGATAAAAAGAGAAAGTGAAGGGGAGAGAAAGTGGGTGTTGGAAAGAAAGAGGTGTAGATCAGAGGGGAGCATGAGTGAATCAAGAGGCAGAGAAAAAATGAAAAAGAAAGAGGGATGAAAGATGGAGGAAGGAGAAAGGATACGTTTGCTGATAGATTGAATTTGAATTAAATATCTCAATTGAGAATTCAATCTCATAACCTCCATAAACTAGCCAATGCCCTTCTGTCGCTCAGTAGACATTGCCTAAACTGTTGAATAGAATGGTAAAAGTTCATCGAAGCCTGGATCACAAGTTTTGGCACAAGTTTTGTTTACTCTACAACAACATTGAAACAAGTAGTAATCCATTTTGATGACTAACTACTGTATTTTGATTGTTGATATTGAGTGGCCAAAGCTCAAGAATTTCCAGATGTCCTTTTTGGCAAAGTTGTAGAATTTTGTATTCCGTCATGGTCGTATCCATCACGAGCAATCCAATATGATTATTAAAAGTCTCAAGGATTAATAGCTAATGGTGTCATTATTTGTAGAGAATATAATAGTTATGGAATATGGAATAGTTAATGAAATAAAATAAGCTGAATGGAAAAGTATTAATAAGTCTCGTCTTTGAGTAATTTTGTTTAATATATTTTTGTAAGACTTCCAAATATTTCTGAAATAAAATATTATTGCTTCCTGAACATTGATAACTTTCAGTTATCATTGGCAAGTTTGGTTTGTATAGTCATTGGTCAATAAAGACATTCTTGGTTTATCGATATGTGAATAAAATTGTAAGATGAAAATAATCATACAAACTCACGATTTTTGCCCTAAACTAAATGAAGATGATATTACCACTGTTTATTCCAGTTGCATCGGCTTACTGATATCAAACCTGCCAGCAAATGCCCAAATCTTGGCCATTCTGCAATTATTTTGTTTCGGTCAATTATCAGCTCATGTAAACTGTTTACTCATTCATAAAGACAATGTACCAGTTCTTGTTCAAGTTGTCAGTCTTCAATTGACGGTTCTTTTGTTCTAAAGTGACATATTTGGGTCACTTGTAGATTTGTGCAGCCTGCCGCTAATCAGCTCAAAGTCTATGGAAACCGAAATCTGTCCTCTTCTACGAACAATCAGCTCGAGCGAGTTATTCGTCAGGTTTGATCTGTTTTCAAATGTCGGACAAATTTCAAATCCTGGGCCTTATTAAGCTGTCAAAAAAGGCTTTGAAAATCATCCTCATGTTCATGGCATTCTATGCCAGGAAACAGGCGTGAATCCTGCAGTCCCACCCCTTCATTTTGCTGTATTGTAATTCAATCAGCGGACCTTGTACAGTGACTAAGTCGCTTGGCATTGTGGAGAGAAAAGTGATTCCTCCTGCATTCTTAGCATCTGTTTGAAATCCAACAAATGTGGCAGGGCTGAAAAATGAGGGGAATATTCGATGTTGATGCCTTATACTTTCTTGATCGGGGAAAATAGGGTGAAAGTATAAATGTTACAGATGAGTTGTACAGTATAGTGTAATATCATGGATAGTTGATAAAATCCATGGTAATATCTATACATTACATCTGCCATGGAATGCGTTTATCTGTTTCATGAGATCTCTGTTGTATAAGTTTAAAGGTGGTGTATAGTGTCGGGAGAAAGAAAAAAAATAATTTGGATTCACATTTAGATAAATTATGACAGATTGAATCCGATAACAATAATAAAGCAAATTATAGTACTTTAAATCTCGTCTTAGTGTCTTGATTTCATAATATAAGTATAAAAAAGATAAGATGGGGACCGTCTCAGGTTAGCGCTCACGTGGAAAACCAATGGGGAGTCTCTTGTGTGGGTTTTACACGCAGATCTTCGCACTTATTCACGCTGTAACTTCTGGCATGCGTACGTCTCAGCAGAGGTCTAAAGGGCAGTTCAATCACGCTTCATTCAAACATTTTCAATGAAATTCATCAAAAATAATGAAAGGAATGTCACAAGATCTCTCACACATATCTTTTAGTGCAATGTGGACAACATTTAACCACATTTGATCGGTTTTGTGCCAATTCCTTTTTTTGTTACCAAAACTATACACCAGGTTTAACAATAATACTTAATTTGTAAAAGATTCATATTGAATATTTTTAAAAAATGATATAAGTTTTCAAAAGTATAACATCTTTTACATTTATAAACTGAAGCTAAAGTCATACCCGCCTGATTGTTGGCCGGGCAGCGAGATTTCTTTTGCCAATTTAGCTTGGACAGCTCATGGTAGCCACTGAAGTGCATGATGCTGAGTTTCAGATGCAAATCGCTTGGTCACCACCCTCAGTTGTGACATAAACCCTACAAGGCAGAACTTAATTCAAATATAGTTTTTGACATACAGGACTGAGGCCTACAATGCTGCTTTCAACATATCAAACATAACTTAAAGTGTAGGGAAATTGATTAATTTGCACTTTTGAATTATATCTTCTTTTTTTTTTTTTTTTTGGTATTATTTTTTTTAATTTGTTTTTACTTTAAAAGCACATATTATCAAGACACAATGCCCTTCTTACTCAAAGTAGATAATACATTCTAGTTCTATTTGAATCTCTTTTAACACTCATAATGGGTCTGAACACGATTGGTGTTTCAGTTAATCCCATTCTCCCGAGCTTGGGACTCAAACAGTGAACTGTTCGACAGGAAGTGAGCAATTCATGCAAGGAATTATGGGTCAGAGACAATAGTTCCTGTGCGAGGGTTTTCCATTTCACTCAAAGAGGTCTTTCTCCCCAAATTTCTCCTTGTTTCTTGTAATCTATTGTCTGATGAAGTGTTACAAAAGGCTTCAGAAAACATTCTTTGCACATGTTTGTCCTTTTGTTAGCTGATTCATATCTTTCAAGCAACTTTGACTTTGACCACATCATTTCTTGAAAGCAAGAAGGGCATATAAAGTTATATGTTTTAATGCTCTTCTGCAGCTTATCAGTAGATGGTGCATTGTGTATCGAATGAGGTTAAACAGTGGTCAGAACTTGATTTCGACCAGAATATTGACCCATGGAAAAAAAGTTTTAAACAGAAGACAATGACTAATAAGTGCGTTCTGCATATCTTTAAAGCAATTGGTTAAAATAATTTTTTAGTCAAATGAAGAAGAAAGAATAGAAAAAACAAAACTTTGACTGATTTAGCATAATGAAATCTTTATTATAGACCTTTCCATAGGCTTCTTTACATTTTAGGTTACAGCTAAGTAGCCGGCGGAAAATGAATATTTCATCTCAGTTCAGGAACAGGTAGGCATATATTTTGTCTTCAAAGTAATTAAAAAAATATGAAAATCTATATCTTTTCACAAGCTTTGAAAGCCATCTTTCATCAGCACTTGTCATTTACTTTGAAGCGTTGTTAGAACCATGGAGTTGCGGTTTCTGACAAGAGCCAATCCCCCACTTTTGGAGGCTTAATTTTGTACTCCATTGCACGGCCTGTAGTACCCCATGCCCCATCCATGCCATTTTGTGTTTTGTTTCTACATGCGGCTGATGACAGACACCCACTTTATGAGGGGGAGGCATCTAAATTTGATTGAGATCGGTATGGAAAGCAGGGGAGATTGTCGTGAATGAGCTTTGATAAGATTGAAAACGAATACATGGAGGGATTGCATGGTTAATAGCGAGAGCTAGCCAAAGCAGAGGGTGTTGAGGGCTCTTGGCACCAGTTCACATATGGAATTTATGTGATGAACTTGTCAAGAATATACAGGTGTCATCAACGTTTAAGTCCTGTATAGTCGAATGTTTTGAGGGTTTTTTAATTTTGAGTTCATTTAAAAGTGGAAATTTTCTTTTTAATATAAGGCTAATATAGTAATTAGGCCTAAATGATCACAAAATTCATGAAATTATCCAACTGAGAATCACCCCAACTGTGTTTTAATCGTGAAATATTATGCATGCGAAAATATTGGCTTTTACAGTGATTTGAAGAAGAAGGGAAGGTTTTTTCCCTGGGCCATATCAGATATTCTTCGGCAAGGATTTGAAATTTATTGTGCCTCTCTCCACCCGGGTGCAGAAAGTAGATAGCTGCTAGGAGAAAGAGCCCATCAAATGGAATTATCAAGCTAAATATTGGTAATATTGAAACAAATTTAGCTCTTTGTGGTCGAATACAAGGATTGCCCAAGAGCCCAATTATATTGTTTCTGTCTTCATAAGATGCTTTAATATTATAGGTCATTCATGATGTAGTTTGCAAATTTCAATGTTTATGGTCCTTGTTAAAATCTGGAGAGTTGGTTCTCCATTATTCTCCTATCAGTGTCAGCTGAAGGACAATCACTTTTCTTCAATTTAAATTGTTTTACTGGTAAATTAATAAATATTTCAAGACCACTCTCATGTAAAACTGTTAAATATCAACTTTGAGGTGTGAAGAGGGACAGAAACCTTGCAAAAGGAGAGAATTATTGCTGTCATAAGGGAGAGAGATGGCTTTTCCAGAATGCCTTTTATGATAGGAGCTGTGAAAGAAATGAGTCACGGATGGTATATTAAATGGTCATTATTCCGGCCTCCAGAATCCCCCATTATTTCATCCCATCTTCGTCACCTTTGAGTTTCGGTTTAGGAAGCCCAGGCGTTAAGATATTTCCTCAAGTTGGGAGAAGTAGAAAGCCGTTAACTTTGTTAAAGTATGTGAGTAAGAGCCTTTCTGGCTCTTATGAGCGGACAGCTAAGGAACAGGGTCAACCAACTGAAGTAACTGATTAAATTATATGATGTCTTTCTGGTCAAAGAGGATCGAGGAAAATCCTGGTCATCGTGAAAAACAAAGTAATAATTAAAAAAATGCACCCCCCAAAAAAAGAAGAATAATGATGGAGGTTTATTAGTTGAATTTTTAAAATCTGGATTATTCAATCTACCCTTCTCAGCTTTAACTCACAATATTCATTATTTTTTTTTATTTTTTTTTTTCAGAAGGGGGGGGGGGAGCTGTGGACCCAATGCTGTAAATAATAGCACTAAAAGATGTACTAAACACTCATCTCTAACTTCAAACTTTGGAGAGAGTTCATGTTCATTAAACAAACTTTCTGATGTTTTGGAGTCGTGAGCAAAACACAAAGGGGTGCAGATGATAATGATAATAAATAAAGTAAAAATAAATTAATAAATGAAAAATGAATAAAAATATGTGAATATCTATTGAGAACTAGAAGTGGATTCATCAAACTATCCTATCTGTCAAATTCATTGCATCATATTATTTTGATGTTTAGTAGAAATATAGTTGGGATTTATGAAAAGCCAATGATGATATTTGAATGTTATCAGATCTCATCCGAGCTACCATAAGCAATACCTGACACACCAATAAGATCACCACCAAAACAACAATAGACCCAGCTCACTATTCCATTTACCCTCCATTGGCTAGAATTGTGATGGTTTGAAGGTGGTATACCTGATGTGTCTGGGGCATAACTGAGAAAACCTAAAAGGCAAGATACCTTGCACATTTCACACCAATACGTCATCTATATTTAAACACATTTTTTCTAAGAAATCATCTTTGAGTGGCATTGATGGGGGCATCGATGGCATATCATCAAATTCAGGTGGGACCTGCATTTCATGCTCCCAAAATTCAGGTCGAGGTTGGCTCTTGCTTGCTGGGGTAGGGTTATGACGTCAATAAGGGAGTGAGGCAGGAACAGCTCCAGTATGAGGTAGATGTTTGGAATGATCGGGGATGACCTCACAACTTCACAATGGGTGGTGCGTGTGCACTCTTCTTCGCCAATCCTATTGTGGAGCTTGACTTTAGGCTAGTCTAGGTGTTGCAACTCTTTTCTGATTTATCTATGACATCTATGATTGTATCTGGTAGGAGCATTCTTGAAATGCACTATGCACTGATTGTTATTGTTAAATTGAAAGCTTGCAATAAAAATTTCCTCAAAGGCTGTTTTGAATATTGACACATCTCATTAAACAATGTTGTGGTAATGCGCTATGCACGAACAGTATGATTTTTACTATACCGTAAACACAAGTTTTTAATTTTCTCATCTCCACCGCAAATGATTTCAGCAAACCGCATCAAAACAACACATAGGTGCCTGCGGGGTAGACTATACGTAACCCACAGCAGAAGCTGTTCCGAGTCTCCATTGTCATTATCGACGAATGATTTTGAAGAAGTACACAAATTCTCTGAATGGTTGCGTGAGAGATACTACAATAACTCCTCGCGGTCGAACGCTCCGACGTCAAACTTTTGCGAACAGCGTAAAATACCAGCGAGCTGACTAACAATGTTATTACTTCTGATCTCTCGGAGACAACATGCCTGCATGTGGTTGTGATGACTGGTTACAGCAAGAGGGGCATAAATATTATGTAGAAAAATATAAGTTAAGGATCTTTTTGCTCTGAGATCGTCTTTGGTTGCATCTTCCACTAGCTGGAAAATGGGATAAGGGAGTTGCTGGGAAAGAGAGGGTTCTACATTGTAGTTGAACTATATTTGTACCTAAACATTTCAATGCTCATGGTCGGTTACAGCCAGAAGGGCATAATGTTGTGAAAATTATAGAAGTTAAGGACCTCTTTGCTCTGAGATGGTGTTTTGTTACATCCTCTAACTGGAAAATGGAATAAGGGAGTTGCCTGGAAAGAGATACATTGTAGTTAAACTATATTTGTACCTAAACATTGCCATGGTCGTTAACATGTTTGTCAGGCAATTTGTCTGACTTAATGCGGTGAGATGATTACTGGCGAAAGAATAATGATGTTTATAAATGCATATTGGATGACAGAAATATTATTCTGAGGTTCGGTACTTGGTAATGCTTGCTTAGATTCTTCAGCCACGATTACCCAAGACATTAAAGATAATTGACCATTTTATTTAAAAAGTTAGATTATGCAAATAGGAGTTCATAGTATAAAGCAACATTTGCTAGCAAAGAGAATGGTAGAATGTAGAAGTTATTTCTTTACATTAAATATCTATCCTTTTTGCTGATAATATTTTGCTAGAAAAGATGCAATGAAACCTCAGTGTTGCATATGTCAGATATTATGACGCACTGCTTTTCCTGTTTGAATTTTTGGAAAGAAGATTTGTTGAAACTAGGCCAGCTTTCCCAAAAGTTATGTCTGTCTAGTCAAAACAATCTTTCATATTCCTTGAAAATTTTAAAATTTGATATTGCCGAAATTCTCAGTACCAACAAATTGATTTTTTTTTTGTAACAAATTGGAAGCTGTATAAGTTCTTGGTGTTACATTTCAGCTCTGCCTTACTTACTTGTATGAGGGCACCTAAATGGTTCATTTCCTCCCAGGACAATTATCCCAGGACAACTACCCTCAGGGCAATTACCTGTAGGACAATTACCCCTATCCCTGAACAACTACCTTTGCCCTAAACTTAAGCAAAGGTAGTTGTCTGCATGGGAGGTAGTCTGAGGGGTAATTGTCCTGTTGGGGGGGGGGGCTTTAATTGCCCTTTGGGTAGAAACAAACTGTATTTGACTGAAATAATTGTTAATTGTGATTTGAATGAATGTGTTTGTAAGTATGTAAATCAGTCATCAGCTATTAGGGAAGTCGAAGAATGATCATTGTTTGCTTTCCATTTGTCATAAGTATATTCTGACGTCAATTGACATTTTATTAATATTTTTTCAATGACTAAGTAGCACGATGGTTATGAGAGGGGGACTTGTGACTGTTAAACATTAATACCAACTTGTACTCTTTCTGAAAAAAATAACAGTGAAAATGTTCACCCTTGAAGGAGTGAATATCAGAAAAGAGTGAAATTTGAGTGAACATTTTCTTTTCAATCATTTTGGAGTGAAATGACTCAATTTTCACTTTAAAATCTACTCCATTAAGTGTGAACTTTTTCGCTTTTTTTCAGAGAATTTAGAATTGAGATTGTTATGAAATGTAATGAATCATTAGCCTTGTATTCATATTTACAAAATTAAAAAGTACTTCTTCTGATGGCTAGAAAGTTGTTTAACTGCAAGAGCAATTCTAGTTATACCATACCACAAGAATAGATGAGTAGGACTTTTGTTTGTTGTTACCAAGTTGTACACAGAATTGTGGTTGCTTTGAATTGATATGAATCATAAACCTAATATTCCATTGATGAAACTAAATATTATGATGTTCTTTATAATATACTATATACATAAAGGTGTTATTTCTTTGTACATCCCTGTAGTTCTTGCAAATTGATTTCATTGAGTATACTGGGGTTTGAGGTTAGGGAGGAAGACCTGTGCTACCAGTACATGTACCATGTTGTAAACAGAATTTTAGTTGCTATGAATTATAATAATGAATCATAAATATGATATTTCCATTGATGAAACTAAATATTATGATGTTATTTATATAATATGCTACTTACATAAAGGTGTTATTATTTCTTTGTACACCTCTGTAGTTCTTGCAAAGGGTTTTCATTGAGTACTGGGTTTTGAGGTTGGGGAGGAAGACTTGTGATACCATGTTGTAAACAGAATTGTGGTTGCTTTGAATTGATATGAATCATAAACCTAATATTCCATTGATGAAATTAAAAATTATAATGTTCTTTAGATGCTAGATGTATTCATGTACATAAAGGTGTTATTTTGGTTCTTGCAAATGGTTTTCATCGAGTACTGCTATTTGAGGTTGCAGAGAAACGCCTGTGATACCATGGTGTAAACAGAACTGTGGTTGCTATGAATTATATTAGGCCATGCGTTTTAAGTTGGGCCCGTGTTGTGTGACACACTCAAAATTTGTACTAATCGTGCGCATTCCCATGAAAGTGGTTGTAACCTT